>MU204201.1:274973-309235 GCA_017309775.1 Paedocypris sp. Pulau Singkep
TCTCTCTCTCTCTCTCTCTCTCTCTCTCTCTCTCTCTCTCTCTCTCTCTCTCTCTCTCTCTCTCTCTCTCTCTCTCTCTCTCTCTCTCTCTCTCTCTCTGTCTCTCTCTGTCTCTCTCTCTTTCTCTCACTCTGTGTCTCTCTCATTTTTCGAATACTTTTTCCGAAACTTTTCAAAGACATACTGTATTAAAAATGTCAGAAGCTTATCCAGGTTACCCCCCCCCCCGCTTCTAATTTTTTAAAATAAAGTTACAATACAGATTTTGTGTAGAAATCATGTAATTAAAGTTCACTAAAATGTAACACCTCCCCCGACAGCGTGATGTAATACCGATAGCGTCTGTGCAGTAGAACATGAGGTGATAGGTGTTTCCGCGTGTTTCAGTGATCAGAGTGAGGGTGACGGGACAGAGGCCGGTGGTCACGGGCCGGGACAACTACGGGAACCCCATCAACATGCTCCAGTTTGACGTCAAGCAGTTAAAGGTTGGTTTATGTTCTCATACGGTGAACGCTGTGTGTGTGTGTGTGTGTGTGTGTGTGTGTGTGTGTGTGTGTGTGTGTGTTTTCTAATGTTTCTATTTGAAGTCAGTGTTTTGAGAAGACAATTCAAAAGACCTCCAAAAAAAAAAAAAACACGTGAACGTGAGAGTGAACGGCCTATTAAATAATGTATATATCTCTTATCTATGTACATTTGTGGCGGTTTTCCGAAAAAAAAAAAAATTTACTTATCGTCAAGATTTTGTAGAGTGAGAGTGTGTGTGTGTTTAATTCAGTGTTTTGAAAAAAACATTTTTTGTACCTCGGTATTTTACAAAAATTACGAACATTTGAATTAATTTGCCGCGAAAAATCTCACAAGTAGAGACGCGTTTAAAACATCTTAAAAGCCTCTGTAAATTCACGCCATTTTTCATTCAAAACATGATCAAATATCCTAATAACAGTATTAAAAAAAACATGTTACATCAGTCATAAAAAAACACATGAGTCATGAGCATCGTAGTGCTAAAGTAAAAGATCAAGATCACAAACACACGCGGGTTCCTGTACCGATACGGGTGATGGCGATCACTTGTTGTTTGTCGTTTTCTCATCTCTCTTTTTTTTTTTTTTTTTTTTTTTCAGTTTTTCAAAAAACGGAACTTTTTCGTTATCTCTTGCTTGGTTTCTACGACAAGAAATCCTCTTCCTCTTCTTCCTTCTCCACACTTCACCACATTTATCCAGCCTGAGACTGACTGAGAAGGTTGTGATTTGTGTTTTCTGGACGACGTTCCTCAGATCAGCAGTTTACCAGCGTGGTCACACAATTTTTTTCCACTTTCTCTTTTTTCCACAATCATTGCCCTTCGCATGTTGAAATAACTATAGACTAATGACTAGAGACGCAATTTCCCCACAGACGCGTTCCAAAACCCGAGCCTTTCGCAAGTCGAGGTTCCACTGTTTTTCGACAGTTTGTGAAACGAAAAATGAAAAATGCAAAAATGTGATAAAAGAGTCTGAAACTGAGAGTGTGGTGGATCTGATCTTCTCCAGATGTTCAAGGGTCCGGAGCGAGAGATCGACACCATCCTCACCGCGTCCTCCTCGTCTCTGTGCGGGATCCACCTGGACAACAGCGAGTTCCTCATCACGGGTCAGTGACGCTTCTGCACCTCGTGATTGACGTGTTGAGTAGAGGACGAACCCGTGACCTTTGGCCTCGCGAGCTCTCGTGGAGATTGAACTTCTACCACGTTTGATTGGAAGTTGCAGCGATCATCTCCAGGTTTTGTTTGTGTCACGTTGCGTTTCTTTTTTTTCAGTTAAGTTCACCGAAAACAAAGACTTTTTCTAAAAAAAACGTGGGGACCGGGGGACTTTTATTTTGACGTCATGTCTCTGTGTGACATCTGTTTTCATTGTCTAATTACGTTCTTAGTTTATTTACCTCAGTCCGGTCTCATTTATGTCCTGCTACAGCGTTACCCCAACTTACGAAATTCATTTGGGCCAACGGCAGTTTTGTTCAAAAATTCGAAAATTTCGTCAGCTGAGACGCATTTTATGTTATTTATCTAATCAGTGCCAAGACTTTTGTGAATTCAGACCAAACTTTTTTATATCCGTTCACGTGAGATTGTCTGCTGTATTATTATATACTGTACCTTTATAAACTAAACCACTGCTAAACTTTTTTTTATTACAGTTATTACCAATATTTTATCATTTAAAAAAAAACTACAATTTTCCAAATAATTTACCAAGTCATGGCACGAATTAGCTGGATTACATGTAAAACGCGGCTAATGATGTTTTTTAACAAATTTTTGCCGAACGAAACGACTCTCTGCAGCGGTTATTTTTGCAAGTCTAATTAATTGTAGGGATAATTACAGAAATGAATTACAGAATTACAGAAAAATACAAACGTGGCTTCACCTGTCTCCTTTGGGACTTTTATTTTGATATCATGTATCCCTGTGACATCTGGCGTTCCTTCTTGACTTTTTGACGTGTTTTCGTTGTCTAATTACGTTCTAAGTTTATTTACCTGAGTCCGGTCTCATTTATGTCCTGCTACAGCATTACACAAACTTACGAAAGGAGTCCGTGCCGACGGCTGTTTTGTTTGAAAATTTGGTTATCTGAGCCGTATTTTTTGTAATTCATCTAATCAGTGCCAAGACTTTTTACAATTAGACCAACATTTTTTATAAGCGTTCACGTGAGATTGTCCGCTGTATCATTATATACTGTACATTTATAAACAACTGCCAAAGGGCAATTGTTGCTCATTGGCCAATCCAAGAAGAAAGGTCTTCTCATCTCATCATCATCTCCGGCTCCAAACCACATTTTTACTTTACACTAATTATTTACCTCACACTACAAGACTGACCTTTACTCAAAATCAAAGCCATTTCTTTTGAGTTAGGTCAAGTATAAAAGCTTCTTCAGAGTAACGACACGCCGTTTGCACTATTTCCATGTAGTAGTGGTTCACTGTGTATCTTTGTCCGCAACGCCAAGGTCATGGGTTCGACTCCCAGGGCGAATGACTGTAAACGTCTTGACTGTGGAACAGGCAATCTGGATGCAAACGGCACGCTGAACGTCAACCTGTGCGACTACATGGAGCCGTGGGCGTCGCTGAGTCAGACGCAGAGACGGAGCCTGGGTCCGCGCTATCAGATGGGCTGCGAGTGCAAGGTCAGGCCTCGGTTCCAACTCAACTCAACTCAACTCCACTTTATTTGTCAAGCACCTTAATTTCAAAGTGCTGTACAAACACCAGTACAAACTTATTACAACAATGAGTTCTAAAACAGACATAAAACAAAGGTAAGACAATAAAAGGCAGTAAAAGTCAACAAGTCAACAACTCGTAGCGGGTTAAAACGCCAAGGCGAAAAAGTGTGTTTTTAAAAGAGATTTAAAAACCGGAAGAGAGTCTGCTTGTCTAATGTTTGCCGGCACCTTGTTCCACAATTTTGGGCCAACAACAGAGAAGCTCCGCCCCCTCTAAATTTCCTCCTTTGGAGGAATGACTAGGAGTCGGTGGTCAGCTGACCTAAGACAGCGTGATGGGGTGTACGGCTGGAGTAGGTCACACAAGTATTTCAGTGCAAGAAAGTGTCTTCTGACTCCGCCCAGTATAAAGTTCATTGCAATAGTCTAAACGAGTTGTAATAAAAGCATGGATTCAGCCAGCGGCGTCCGTCTGAGCCGTGTGTCTCCTCGCAGATCGTCCAGTGTCCCATGATCCCGTGCTCCATCAGCGAGCCCGCCGAGTGTCTGTGGACCGACTGGGTCCTAGAGGAGACGGTTCTGGGGACGCAGGCCAAGCTCTACACCTGCGTCAAGAGGAGCGACAGCAGCTGCGCCTGGTACCGAGGAGCCGACACGCCCAAGAAGGACTTCCTGGATGTGGAGGAGCCGTAGAGACAAAGAGGAGAACCCTGGCTTCAGGAGATTCTAGACGCCATTGAAGCGCTCGATTGGTCCATTACATCAGGGGTGGGCAATGTTTTTTTATGTAAATTCGGTTAATCTGTTATGAAGGGCTATTTTATTTTATTTTTTTATGCAACACTTTTTAAAAAGCAGAACCATGAACACAAAATGTACGTACACGGATTGTACTAGTATATTTTTAACGTTTATTTTTACACGGTCAGTCTGTGGAATCAGACGGCAAAGATATCCAACGCAAATTTCCAAGAAATGAACAAAAACCTTGAAACATTTTTCCGCTTGAAAAATTTTCGTCCGTTTCTTTTTCGTTCGGACTTCTGGCGCTAGCTTCACGTGGGGGCGGTCCTTACTCTGATTGGCTGGTGAGAATGTGATTGACGCCCGGTCCCGCCATGTCAAATGTTGCAACCCAGTGTGGCCCGCGAATCAAAACGTTTGCCCGCCCCTGATCTACAGGAAGTGACATCATGATGCTATTTTTGTACCAATTCAATATTTGCAGCCGTGAGCAAATACAGTTCACACGCTTTGCCGTTATCTGCAGGTTTGCGTCAAAGGAAAAAAAAAGTCCTACAGGTTTTTTAGCGCTTTTTTTATGTAAAAAAGAAATTTCGTTTATTGAAATGTCGTGGACGCTCATGTGAAAACACACACACACAAAATGAAGATACGTAATTTACTAAATTCACTAAATTAAGATATGGAAATAGGTATATCGCTAGTTTAACAAACCGTATTAACGCAAATATAAGCACCCATTTTTTGTCGAATTTTAGACACTCAAAAACTTGCGGGGTGCTTAGAATCGCCGACTTCAAATATGCTAAAATAATACAAAAAAAAAACATAAATATACCATTAAAAAAAGCGTGTGTGTGTCTTTAAATAATTGTTTAGAGGAAGGAAAGGAAAGGAAAGGAAAGTGAGGTGACGGCAATATGGCCACTAGGGACCATACTGAATTTGTGCTCTGCATTTAACCCATTCGTGAAAGTGCACATACACACAGTGAAGTGAACACACACAAACCCGGAGCAGTGGGCAGCCTAAGCCGTGGCGCCCGGGGGGCATGTGGGGTTCAGTGTCTTGCCCAAGGACACTTAGTTGCAGAACCCGTAGTAGGGGGATTCGAACCTGCAACCTTTCGGACACGAGTCCATGTCCCCTACCACTGGACCACAACTCCCTAAGCGTGAGAAAAACATTACTGTTCTAATATTTACCTCTAACATTCTAACTCAGCTTTAGTCTGGCGTGCAAAGGCTCATGGGAGACGAAGGCCTCAATGGAGGATTATGGGAGATGGTTTTTAAGCCTAGAATCGATTTGTTTAAACTATTATTCAAGTTTAAACGACATTGAAGTGACACAAGTCACAAGTTAGGATTGCTAAATAACGACAAAATGGTATTTTTAAGAGAAAATGTACTCAAGTTAACCAGAAATGTAAAAAAGATTATAAAAAATTTTATTTTTTGGAATTTTAACATAAAAGTCACGGGGGCCTCAAAAGAATCAGAAAACTTATATGAATTGTAAATGTATATAAAATATATATAAATTATATACTTATATAAAGTTATCTCCGCGTAAATACAGTATTCATATCCTGCCATGAAAAGCGCTTTCTGTCCAAAAATAACACAAAAAAGCCTGAAACGTAAACAACACGCAAAGTTTTATTTTTATTGAGCCAAATTAGACTATTTGTGTAATTAAACAGCAAATCAACAACAGAGCCACATTATTACTCATAAAGAAGATCATAAAGAGCCTGTGAGAGACGGAGGTCACGTGACTTCTTGTTTTGCACTTGGAGACCAAAAGCGTTTGAAATAAAGAGGAAGTTGGTCACGTTGTGGTGTGTCGCTTTCTTCAGCAGCTTTTTCACAATACATTTTTCTTTTTCTTTTGAAGGAACAAACAAGTTCAGCGTGTATATAAACGCGATGTAAACATATGAATAATAACAGGGTTACGACGCTTTCTGAAAGATAAAGTTCAAGCACTTTCAAGGTCCATGATCAGGTTTTTCCAGCGCCAGTTGTGGTAAAATTTATATTTCAAACTATTCCTAAACACAATCAAAATGAAACGTTACCATTTTGGGGGAAAGATTTGTGGTATTGTGGAAAAAATAGTAAAAGTTATTAAAAAATAGTAGAGCTTACTAACTTCTTATTAGAGAAGAAGAAGAAAAGCTTTATTTGTCCCAACAATGAGACATTTACATTTTGCGCACAATGGTAAACAATAAATAAAGATAAAGATAGATACAAGATAACATATTGCTGATATTGTTGATATGAAAATTTATAAACGGGTGCCACTGAAAGGCCTGGTAAAGAAATCAGATCTAAATTTCTGGGTAAAACTTAAAAAAATCAAAAGATTATATTAGGCAAAACTTGTGTGTTCCAGTACATGATAGTTACTGTGTTCACACTTGTGTAGTAATGTTCAGTGCGGTCAAAAGTAGTCACGTCTGTTACTTAAGTAGAAGTATAAATACTAGGGTTAGGTTAAAAAAAAAAACTTCTGTGGAAGTAAAAGTATCAGCTCAACTTTTTACTCAAGTAAATATACTGTAACTAGTACTGGTAAAACTACTTGAAGTAAAAATAATTGCTTTTTTCTTTTTTTTTTTTTCTATTTCTACCCAGCAACTAAACAGCCGAGTATATCAGTCAGTAACTCTCTAGCGCCCTCTAGTGTGACGTCTCTCACCATTCTTTTTTTCTTATTGACCGCATTTATTTTTTGACAGAGACACAAAGAGAAATATACAGTAGGTGAATTCAGACACAGATAGATAGACAGATAGACAGACCGACAGACAGATAGATAGATAGATAGATAGATAGATAGATAGATAGATAGATAGATAGATAGATAGATAGATAGATAGATAGATAGATAGATAGATAGATAGATAGATAGATAGAAAGAAGGCAGATTTGGATAAGACAATTCAGACAGACAAATAACAGGCAGTTAGAAAGAAAAAAAATCAGACAGATAGGTAGATAGACAGACGACAAGGCAGACAGACAGATAGTGTGCAGATATATAGGAAAAAACCGACAGGCAGACAGAGAGAAAAATTCAGACAGACAGGCAGATAGATAGAAAAGAAAAGACAGACAGACTGATATTATGCAGATACATGGGAAAAGTCAGACAGACAGACAATTAGTAGGCAGATTTCAATTAGTAAATCAGACAGACAGATAGACAGAAAAGTTAGATAGGACAGAGTAGATAGACACAGACAGACAGCATGCAGATATATAAGAAGCAAACTGACAGACAGACATATAGTAGGCAGATTTAAATATGAAAATTCAGACAGATGGATGGACAGAGAGAGAAATTCAGATAGGTGGAGCCACAGACAGACAGACAGACAGACAGCTTGCAGGCAGATAGATAGATAAGAAAAGACAGACAGAGATAGAAGGAGAGGCAGACAGACAGATATTGTGCAGACACGTAGGAAAAGTCAGACAGACAGACAGACAGACATTTAGTAGGTAGATTTAAATAAGAAAATCCAGTCAGACGGATAGACAGACAGACGGACAGAGAGAGAGATAGCTGGTAGGCAGATAAATAAGAAAAGAGACAGAGAGACAGACAGACAGCTGCCAGGTGGATAGATAAGACAAGAGACAGACAGATAGATAGTATGAGGATGCATAGAAAAAGTCAGACAGACAGACAGACAGACATATTTAAAAAGATTTCAGGCAGATTTCGAAGTAAAAGTAAAAATTCAGACAGACGGGTGGGCGGAGCTACAGACAGACAGACGGGCGGGGCTACAGACAGATAGGCGGAGCTACAGACAGACTGACAGAAAGATGGGCGGAGCTACAGACACACACACACACACACACGCACACAGTCAGATAGCTAAGACAAGACAGACAGACGTGACGTTGATCGCGAGCGCCAATGGGACGCGTGCGCCGTGAATGAAGCGCGTCGTCACAGCCCAACCAGGCGTCGATTGGTCGCCGCGTCACGTCCGTCACGCAGAGACACGCCCCTTCACAATGCAGCATGGCGCAGAACATGTAGCGAAAACGGCGACTCCGCAGCGACGTCGAGCTCCAACGACAGCAGACGCGTCGCGATCACTCGCGCATGGGTACGTCACTCGCGCGGGGGCTTCTGGGTAAACGCCCGGCCGACGCTCCGGTGCGGCCCGCGTCAGGAAGTAACGCGCCGCCACATAAACACAACGACACGGCGTGTAGCGCGTGAGTAGCGAGTGTGTAGCGTGTGAGTAGAGAGTGTGTAGAGAGTGAATAGCGCGTCGCGTCGCGTCTCCACACCTTCCGCGCGAATCACGCCGCGTTTGATCGGCCGCGCGCGTTTAACCGCCACCCGCGTGTCCTTGAGTACGTCACGTCTCGTCGTGGACGTTTCTGTCGCGTAATCCGACGTGACGCGATCTGGTTTGAAAACCTCCGCGTGTCTCTGACGAGCTGAGCGGGAATCGGCGGGAGCCACGCGCCACCCGCCACCGGAAGCTCCCGTCATCGCCTCAGAGCGACAGCACGCGCTTCTCTGGCGGATTTAACCGGCACGTTTCACCTCAAATGTGTCCACGGTGGCGTAATTACCGCGTATTTACCTAAACTTTGTGTTCGTGCGGCGTTTTCGTGGTTGTATTGTGACTTGTTTCTCTAAATTGGCTTGTCCACGTTGTTGTGACTTGACACGAGGTGTCCAGGAATGCGTTATTACACATTATGATGACGTTAATAACAGTATAATAAACTAGTGTTTTTATTACAGATGTGTTAACCTTACAGAACGTACACACTTTGTAGTTGTAAACGCTATGATCAATATTAACTGTGATTATAAAGTTTACTCTTTGCGGTATTTGAACTACGGTACTGTGTTCTTGCGTTGGCTTGTTGTGTCTGTGTGTTTCATGCAGATTCAGATATTTATATAGATTCAGAAATTCAGATAAGCTGTTGTCACTCGGTGAAAGTTTTTTTTCACTGCGTTATTTTCAATTGATTTGGTTGTGTGTGTGTGTGTGTGTGTCTGTGTGTCGTAGTTGGTCGCTCTTTTTGAAGAAAGTTGGTTTGCTGATATTCGCCTGTAGTGAATTTGTGAACATGTTTGACACGACACAACTATAAAATCTAAGCGCTTCAGCTATGACGCTAAAATAGTTGAAAACAATTACAATTGTGTTGACTGTTTTCCGAAGTGGTTTGCGTGTTTATTGTCTAGTTGTTTTGAGGTAAAATATCTTTTTTTTTTGTTTGACTAAAATCTGTCTTTTAATTGGCGATTTCTCAGCAGTGAAACCTCACAACGTTTTTACAGTCGCTTCTTCGGAAGAATTGCGAACGTTTGTTCTGAATCTATTTTTTTCTTGCGTAAACAGGAAACAGGTTTACGGGGAAAAAATCGACAGAAACATTTCAGATGTTCTGAATATTTCTATTAGCTTGAAGACTTAGGTGATGGACGTTTATTTAGCGACATTGAAATGATTTGTGTTCCGGTCTTGTTTTTTCAGACAGACATTTGGAATAAACACACAACCTCTTTTATTATTGTCGCTGCTACTGTTTAACGTTTGGGTGAGAAGTGTTCGCTCTTTCCGCTAAAGATGGAAACAACTCGCATCTAACTTCAAGCTGAACGGAGCGTGTCAAAGCAATTTAAAAACAAAAACTTCTGGCAAATCACGACCAAATTGGACTTTTAGGCTGCTGCTTTTAATATTTTTTTTGTTGTCGATGGAAAACTGTAGCGTTGAACGATGTGCAATCGTGTTGTTGTCTGAATATCTTCAAATAATAACAACGTTGTGTAAACTATTGTAAATATTTTCCCAACCCCCCGATTATTGTAAACTAATGTAATTCTTTTCTCAACCCTCCAGGTTATTGTAAACTACTGTAAATATTTCGGCTAGGCGGTTCCTCTGGTGGTGGCTGGTGATGAGGAGGCGTGTCCAGGCGTGGAGCAGGTGAAGGTCAGTCTGATGAGTAACAGTCACCTCAGGGAATCACTCGCGACCTTACGTGACCTTCTGTGGAGAGTGTGTTTCAGCTCTCGTATACTCGGTTGGCTGAAGCGCTCGAATGCCGTTCTGCGTATAGACGATGATGTTGTTTTTTTTTTTTTTTTAATCACGTGTAACTGACTACACGCCGTTTATAACATTCTACGGGCGTTTGTTTGCGTCGTAAATGTCTCGGAACTGTTTGAAATCGTATTACGTGCCATGTTCATACTGAACTTTAATCAACGTGAGAGGATTCAGATTCAGCAGTGACGGGCGCGGTCATGTGAAGTGGCGACGCAAACTGATTCGTCGCTATTAACAATATAAATGCCCATCAAAATTAATGCATTAACGCAGTGATCTCCAACCTTTTTGTCGCCACGGACCGGTCGGTGTTTGGTGATTTGACCAAGGCCACAGGTGTGTGTGGGGGGGTGGGGGCGGTTCATTTGTCAGACTTTAGTATTTAATTATTTGCATTTAAACATGCATTTAAAACAATAAAAAGCAGCTTTCTTTTATACTCGGATACAATACAATGTTTTATTGAACTTTCCATTTAGATAAATCTTAACCTAAATGTTTCATTTTGATTTAGGATTTAAATATACATTTGACCACAACCATATGGTGCTGGAAAACCTTGAACATGGACCTTGAGAAGCGCTTGATTTTGATCTTTCAGGAAGTGTAGGAACGCTGAAGTGAAGAAGTCACAGCTGGGTCTCGCCGGGCGAATTTGTTGAGTAAGATGATGTGAATGCTCTTTTTCCCCCTCAGTTTGATTTAAAAGTCACAATTTGATAACTCGGGTGAAAGCCGTATTTGTAAATTAGCGCCTGTAGCTTTCCTCAACTTGATTTTACACACAAACATGATTCGATGAGGATTTCTCATTCACTCAAAACAGTGTTTCATTGTTCTTTTATTAAACTGGTTTAAGTAATCAAGCCGAAGTCGAGGAAAGTGACCACGCCCACAGCAAACGAGCCTGATTGACCAATCGCTAATCAAAAGCCGATGACGACGAGTTCTTTTCCTCATACTTTACCAAATGCACCATGTCGCGATCGACGTCCGCCTCTGGTGCCAGTCTCCTCATTCCCTCTTGCCATTGGCTGAGAAGATGTTGTCTGTCTCCTTATTGGTCCAGAAGCGACTCCATCAATCTTTAGATCCAATCACAGGAGGGAGGAGAGCGCGCGCGCGTGTGTGTGTGTGTGTGTTTGTCCTTGAGCTGAGCGGCGCTTTCTGATGGATTCGCCGCTGCCGTTGCCTCACCGCATCAGTCCTCCAATCGCGGGCTGGCGTGAGACGTGACTTCTGTCCAATCACAGTCAGGCGTGTGGAGGGGAAAATGTTGCGTGTTCACAACTCGTTGGTGAAAAAAAAAATTTAGTTTTTTTCCCGATTTTGTATAATAAATAATGCAAACGTTATTATACATTGTTCAAGTACAGCGGCATCGAAGTGAAATATAGGGTCGCGGGTTTGTCAGCTGGTCTTGACACTCGAGAGTCAACGGAATTACAATTTTTACAAATTACTTATTTGCGCACATGTGGTGTTTTTTTTTTTCTTTTGGCCGTGAGAATTTCTGTGCGGTATAACTTTGTACTTCTATTTTATTTTATTCAGTTTTTTTTTTATCCTACTTAAATTGTCTTGCATATACTTAGACTTTAGTCATGGTTTAGAATTTTATTCATATTAGGGCTGCACGATATATCAAAAAAATACTGTTATTGCGATAATAACATGCGCAATACCCATATTATTACAAACATATAATTATCGCAAAGTTAATTGACCTTGCAAATCTATGCAAAAGTGGTTTATTTGCAGTAAACAAACATGGCTGGATATGTTTGAAAATATCCGACATAAAACTATTTTGTGTTTTTTATTTTATTAAAAAGGCAAGAACATATTTTGTTTGAAAGACGCTGGTTTTAAGACAGTCTGGTGATTGTGCGGTTAAAAGGCCTGAGACACATTTAGTTTAAAAGATGCTCGTGTTGATCTTGATGATTGTGTGTTTATACTGTACGTGATTAAAATGTAAAGTTTGAGAGCGATGCGTTTTAACTTTGCAAGTCTATTAATCATAAATCAATATATCTGAGGTTTTTAGTCTTAATGTTTGCCTCCTATTAGACAGTTTCTAGCCCAAATTAAGCTCAATTTGATTAAAACATACTGCCTGTTTATTTCAGTATCATTTTAGTCATCAGTAGTTTTACTTTTTAGACAGTCTTGTTCTTTTTTTATATGGGAATGTTATATCGCAAGCAATATCGTTAACGCAATATTCAACAGCAATATCACATATAGCGCTGGGCGGTGTAGCGGTATTAGCGTGAGTAGCGGTATTGAGTTGCGCCACGATATGGATTTTGCAATACCGTGGATACCGTGATAATTCATGAATTTACCTTTTATACACACATATCAACGCTTTAATACATTAAAATACATTTGATTCGTTATAACTTTTAACTACGACACCGATACATCGCTAATCGAATACAGAAAGCGTTGTGAGAAACTGAATTAATAGATCACCCGCGCGGCGCATGGGTCGCGCATGCGCTGTGCCGCTCCATGTCTGTAATGTTCCGGTTTTTTAGAGCGGCTGTTTCCGTATGAGCGCGAGTCCCGTAAAACACGCGCACGAGAACATTCTGCTCGTTTTATTTTGGTCTAAGTCTGTTTTCGGTGGTTAACCTTGGTTTCACGCAACTTTAGATTCAGACGCGCGCGAAAGAGAGGGAAAGCGTGACGCGCGCTGGCTCTGCTCTCCATTTTTGTCTGTCTCTGTCTATCTCACTCTCTCTCTCTCTCTCTCTGTCTCTCTCTCTCTCTCTCTCTCACTGTCTATCTAACTCTTGCTGTCTATCTCACTGTCTCTCTCTCTCTCCCTCTTGCACTCTCTTAAAAGATGGACCGCAGGCCATTTAATTTAAATGTTTTTTTTTTTTAAATAAATGTCTGGACTACTTTTAACAGATATACGGTATTAAAAACGACAGCTGCTTCTCCAGGTTTCCCCTTGCGTTTTAATTTCGTACTTTATATAAAATAACCCCCCCCACACACAATATCGTGATATAATCCCGATACCGTCTGTACACTAGAAAATACCGTGATAGGAATTTTAACTATCGCGCAGCCCTGATTCATATCCACCACTTACGTTTGAAGCTCTAACCACAATCACCTCGCTCCCTGATCCTAAAATCAACTTGAAATCCGAATTTTGAATGAAAGGGACTGAAGCGACTGGTGTCTCCGCACAGTGACCCACAATGCCGATCGTGGACAAGCTGAAGGAGGCGCTGAAGCCGGGGCGCAGGGAGCCGGGGGAGGAGGGCGACCTGAACAAGCTGCTGGCCTCCTCCGCCAAGAAGGTGCTGCTGCAGAAGATCGACTTTGAGCCGGCCAGCCGAGGCTTCAGCTACCAGCTCGACCAGCTCAAGAGCAAGTACGTCATCCTCAACCCCAAGAGCGAGGCTGCGCCTGCCAGGGCTCTGGAACCGCCGCACATCAAGAGGCAGAGTAAGAGCACGCAATTCTTTTTTTAATTTTTTTAAATAGATTTCTTTTTATTTTAATTTGAAAGATTTTTTTTTTATTTTGTTGTAGTCCGTCTTTCGACTAAAACCCAGATTAGTTTTGGTCCCAATTTATTCGTCTTAATTTTTGTTAGTTTTAGTCTAATTTTAGTCGACTAAGTAGCACGACGTTTGTAGTCGACTAAATTACAGTATAGATTTAGTCAACGAAAATACAAGTGCTATATATTCTAAATGTTTACTAAAGTTGCTATGTCTAAGAAATCTGAATACGTAGTGAACTATGAACATATTAAATGTATAAAAGATCTTGTTTGGAAAAACGTTTCTTTTTCTTGAACTTGTTTTTATGAACTTTTCTTTTCATCGTAAAAAATGTATTCTCGTAAATGAAACCTCAACAAAGAGAAAATAAATACAGTACAATAAAATTAATTATACTTGCATCACGTTTAAAGCAACAAATGGTTGCATGGTGAAAAAAGAACATTCAATGTAAAATGAATCTGTATATCTGAGTGTTGATTTAAAAAAAAATAAAAAACAACAGTTCTCTTACATTTTCATACGTGCGCTTTGAGACGGTTAAAACTGTGAAAAGAGCCTTACAAATGTTCAGAAAACCAATACAATAAAGATATGTAAATAAATAAAACAAACAAAGTATAATACAAGAATGAAAAAACAATACAATAAAGATGTAAAATGACAATAAAATACAATAGAAATGCAATAAACACACGTAATGGAAAACTATACCAGTAAAATATAATACAAAAATGAAAAAAAAAAATAATAATAAAGATGTAAAATGAAAATAAAATACAAAAGAAATGCAATAAAGATGCATAAGGAAAAACTGAAAATATTTTTATATTTTAAAAGATAATATTAAACCTTAAGAGTTGAGCCAAATCTGGGTGGCGCTGTAACGGTTTAAAAGCGTATAATAATCTGCGTTAATATCCGGCTACTATTATTTGTTTTATCGGTTAATAAAATATTTTATAGAATTACAATTATTTTTTTTCTAAAATTATTTTACATAATTAATTTTTATCTTAAATAAAGTATCAGTACTTCTGTTTCAAATAGAAACTTTGTAACAATTTTTCAGACCAGCCTATCGGCTCCAGTGGGCGTCGTCTACCTCACAGTGGGTGTGGCTGAAGTGGCAGTGACGTCACTCAAACTGCTCATTTAGTCACTGCTGTTGTTAAGTAGCCCCTCCCCCTGATGCTTATTGGCTGGTTTGACGTAATAGAAAAATGGCAATAGAAATGCAAAATGACGCGTAATAAAAAAAACAGTACAATAATGTACAATGCTATACAAAAATGAAAATACAATAGGATACAAAAAATGTCAAATGAAAGTAAAATTTGATAGAAATGCAATAAAGATGCGTAATAAAAAATGATACAATAAAGTACAAAATTAAAATGAAATTTTGATACAATAAAGATGTCAAATTAAAATAAAATACAAGAGAATTGCAATAAAGATGCTTAAAAAAACAATAATATAAAATACAAAATACAATCAATTTTGACTGTCCGAGATGACCAATTTTTGCCCATTGATCATCCAGACCGGCCAATCGGCTTCAGTGGGAGGGTCTAATGCTCAAGCTGCTCGTTTAGTCGCCGCTGTTGTTGAGTAGCCCCTCCCCCTGATGCTTATTGGCCGGTTTGATCATAAAATTTAGCTGGCTTTTTGTTGTTGTTTTTTTTTTTCCTCTCTGCTCATTTTCCTTCTCGTCTTTTCCCGATGAGTGCGAGTTTTTATATGTGTTTTTCCCGCAGTCTCGGAGCAGCTGCTGGCTGGACAGAGCGATGGCGTTCCCGCTCCGCAGAAGATGCTCTTCCCCGGGAACAAGCTGTCGATGCGGTGGGAGCGGCTTTACCGCGTGGGGGCGGGGCTTCACAACCTGGGCAACACCTGCTTCCTCAACGCCACCGTGCAGTGTCTCACCTACACGCCGCCGCTCGCCAACTACCTGCTGTCCAAGGAGCACAGCCGATCCTGTGAGGCCACGCCCACCCGCACTCAAGTACTCCAGTAGATTCCAGGAGTTTTTGTACATTTTTCTAAATATACAATATGTATAATACAATTACTGCTGCCTTCTAGATGGTAAGCTTAAAACATTTTGGTTTTTTTTTCGATTCAACACAATATTTCTAATAAAAATATAAAGAAAATGAAAAAAATATATATTTTTATTATAATTTTAATCGTTATTTTAAATGTATCACCAGAAGAAATGTTTAATTAAAAAATGCAGTTTTTTTTAAAGGGGAGGGGTTGAAGGGAGTAAAAAAGGGGGGAAAAACAATACAATATAGATAAATAAATAAATAAAACAAACAATAAAATATAATACAAAAATGAAAAATCAATACAATGAAGATGTAAAAGGACAATAAAATACAATAGAAATGCATTAAACATGCGTAATGAAAAACTATATCAATAAAATATTATACAAAAATGAAAAAAAAAACTAATAAAGATTCTCAAAAGAAAGGAAAAACTTGTCTCTGTAAGAAAATATTTTTATATTTTAAATAAATATAATATTATATAAATATTATATAAGAGAATATTACATCTTTTTAGAGTTTAACCAAATCTGACTCCAATTTTTCCACATTTCGAGTAGCTCCCCTAGTGGTCACTGCTGTGGATAAGTCATTTAATTGCATTTAACAGATCAAATGATGTATTACAAGTGTATGTTTTAATTTATCAAGTTTTTTTTTTTTACACAATTTGAATTTAAGTCACTGTAAACTGACAATAAACAAAAAGTATCACCAGTGATGCAAAACACAGTAAAGAGGTAAAAAAAAAAAAGTACAGCGAGCGCGTAAATAAATCTTATTAAATATAATCTTATATAAATCTTAATAAATCTACGTAAATAAATGTCTTTTGTTTTTGGTACTCGGTACAAAGTAGCCAAAAACACCAAGCAAAAAAATATTTTTTAAAATTAAAAAAAAAATTTTTAAAGTGTACTGGGGTACTTGACACAGACGGGCGGTGACGGTGTGTTGTGTTTCCTCAGGTCACCAGTCGGGATTCTGCATGATCTGTGTGATGCAGAACCACATCGTCCAAGCCTTCGCCAACACGGGCAACGCCATCAAGCCCGTGTCCTTCATCCGGGACCTGAAGAGTAAGAGCGGGGGAGGGGCTTCGCGCTTGTCCTGTAGCTGTAGAGTATTTTTGCCGTAATTGCGTGTGTGTGTGTGTCCCGCTCTGTGATTGGTTGGCCACCCATCCAGAGTTTCTGTGATTGGCTCAGGTCCGAAAATAGACGGATGGATGTTGAAGTCCTAACAGAGGTGTAGAGTAGTGGAAAACCACCCTGGAGTAAAAAATACAGACTCCTTACTGCAGAAATGACTCCAACTTAAAAGTCACAAAATTCAAGACTACTTGAGTAAAAGGCGTATTTAAAAGTAAAAGTATCCCGTTTTAAAAGAACGAGTATTTTACTCACACTGAATTTATGCTCAAAAACACCAAGATACGTGGAAAACAAGGAACTTTTTTTTTATTTTTTGAGGTTTTATTTCCTAATATAAATATGAAATTTAACACCTCAACTTCTCGGGCTGACTTTTTGCACTTTGTTTTTTTTTTTTTGTTTAAATCTATTTTGTCCTGACATTTCCAGTAAAACTCAAAGGTGCGAAAAACAGTGGCGCGACTGAGCAGATAAACGGCGTTCAGTACCTTCAGCGTCCTGCAGGTGGCGATAAGAGCAGTAAAAGCCACTTTTACTTTTGATACTCGGCACAAGTACAAAGTACGCAAAATACTCAAGTAACAAAGTCCATTTACTCCGGGACTTTACGTCACTGACAATATTATGTTTTTGTCGTATTAAAATAATATTACGTACTTCACCTCACCCCTAATGTTATATTCCATTTGATGTCTTTTTTGGAGCGTAAGGTGGACGGAAAATCCTAAACCGTTTTGAAAAAATAAATGGTCTTTATGTGGCGGAATCAAACGAGCAGACAAACGCTCATCAGCGACGTTTCAGCGAGTTAATGTCGCGCTTGTCTTCCAGAAATCGCCCGTCACTTCCGCTTCGGGAGCCAGGAGGACGCGCACGAGTTCCTGCGCTACACCGTGGACGCCATGCAGAAGGCGTGTCTCAACGGATTCCCAAAGTAGGCGTGTGGCGCGCGTGACATCATGGCGTCCGCCGCTCGCTCAGTGTGTGTGTGTGTGTGTGTGCGCGCGCAGGCTGGACCGACAGACGCAGGCCACCACGCTGGTCCACCAGATCTTCGGCGGCTACCTGAGGTCGAGAGGTGAGTCTGAAGCTCCGCCTCCTGTGGGAAGCCACGCCCCCTCTGTGCTCTGTCTCTCCGCAGTCAAGTGCTCCGTCTGCAAGAGCGTGTCGGACACGTACGACCCCTACCTGGACATCGCTCTGGAGATACGGGTGAGCTCGCCTTCGCTGATTAGGACAAAAAATACGACGCTTTTTGCTGTTTTTTAAAATCTATTTTGTTGTGGCCATTTGGAGACGTTGAGGTGTTAAATTTCATTTCTATGTTAGGAAATCAGGGGTGTAAGGTACTTGAGTAAATGTACTTTGTTACTTAAGTGTGTTTTTGGCTACTTCGTTCTTGCACTGAGTATCAAAAGTATAAGCAACTTTTACTTTCTACTCCACTGCATTAGTGATTGAGTAGCAATACTTTTCACTCCACTACATTTGAACAAACACTTATCGTTACTCGTTACATTGTGCGCGACAAGCCGGAATCGATTTATACCGCGGTTAATTTCTTGTGCGGACGAGGTGAATATCGCCATCTTTAGGCTGCTGAAGGTAATGGAGGCTGTTTGTGAATTAGAAACCACAAGAACGCGAAATGTGTTTTACAAATGTTATTATATAATATATAACTTTATATAATACATAAAATATATAATTTACTAATCAGATTAATCATTTTATTTTATATCTACTTGCAAATGTAAGTGATTGAGACTGACTTTTTGTTCTTTTTATCTATTTTGTTCTACTAGTTTTCAAACATTGAGGTTAAATTCTGTTTCTGTCTTGGAAAACAATAGTTTGTTTTCACATTTCTTTTTTTTTTGGGCCTATATTGAGCACGAATAAAAATACTTCTTAATACTTCAGTTCTTTTAAAATGGGATACTTTGCTACTTTGACTCAAGTCTTTTTTAAATGGGTGACTTGTTACTTGTATTGGAGTAATTTTTACAGTAAGTATCTGTACTTTTACTCAAGTATGGCTGTCCGCTACTCTTTACACCCCTGTAGGAAATAAACCTCAAAAAAAAAAACATCCTTGCTTTTAGCATTTCTTGGTGTTTTTGAGCCTAAATTCAAATTACTCGTTCTTTTAAAACGAGACACTTTACGACTTTTACTCAAGTCGTCTCGAATTTTGTGACTTTTAAGAATAAAAACAAATAAGTCATTTTTCCAGTGAGGCGTCTGTACTGTTACTCCAACAGTCCAAACTGTGATTTCATTCGTCACATTCTACACAATAAAAACAGGAAGTGAAAGGTGTTTTTAAACATAGTGGGGAGGGTTTTTTTTTGGGGGGGCATATTAAGGCAAGAAATATAATAACAAAGATAAAACGATAAAAATATGATATAATAAAGTACTGTAAAAACAAGATGAAAAAAATAAAACAAGCTATGAAGATACAAATACAATAAAAATTGAAAATACAGTAACATAAGGATAAAAAAATGTGACTTGTCATTAATAAGGCACACGTGTAGTTCCCAAAGTATAAGGTCAATTGTAGCATTTTATGCAAATGTAAGCGCTGGTTTTTTTTCCCAATTTTAGCAGCTCAAAACTCAAAGAGTGCTTATAATCGCTTATAATGTTGAAATAATGTTTTCGTAGGCAGACGTGCTACAGCAGAAGACCAACCAATCTAATATTTATGTTAAACAAAAACCGAGCTCGGCTTTAGCTAGTATATTCCGCTAGAATAATCTATTTAAAAAGACATTTTTTTAATTACATTTTTTTATTATCTTAAATGTCGGTTTTTTTGTTTTGTTTTTTTTTTTTGGTTAAACGACATTTAAGTGATGTGAGTCACAAGTTAGGTTTGTTAGGAAAAAATGTTATTTTAAAAAGAAAATGTACGTAATTTAGCCAGAAAAAAAATAAACCTTTGAACCGATAAACCTGTTTTTTGGTTTTTTTCTTACTTTAATTTGTACTTTTTACTCAATCTGTTTACCTTTTATTCTCTGTGTCTTTTTTTCCCCAGCAAGCAGCTAACATCGTGCGTGCGCTGGAGCTGTTCGTGAAGCCGGACGTGTTGAGCGGCGAGAACGCCTACATGTGCGCCAAGTGAGTGACCGTCACCTGTAATCTCACTTCAGGCCTCAGATCCGTTCATGTCTAAAGACACAACGAACGATTGGAGTTGTAAACCGACGTGTAGGTCTTGATTAAATCAACCCAACAATCACTGTATTTTTCATATAGCGGTGCCTCTCTTTACGAAAAAATTGAGAAATGGAAAAAAATGAATTTGTGCCAACAGCAGTTTCGTAAAGTGGAACTTTTGTAAAATGGAAATGTTGTAACATGGAAATTTTGTAGAATGGAAATTTCGTAAAATGTGCCGCATTTGGCATAAAATCTGATCATTTGTCCGGAAATAAAAAGCTTCTTTCTAATAATATAAAGTACCGTAACAACTAAAAAAACACGTTACTTCTGCCATCTTGAATTTCGCAATAACTGTAACGCAGCCGCATCAGCACCGACCCCGACATCAGCAGGATGTTAGCAGAGTGTCTCACTCAGGTTGTACTTTTGTGTCATTGCCTTTTCCGCCACCGGGTGTCACAGTCTTACAACAAGACGGCGTCTTTGTCAGCAAAAGTAACGTCAGCTCGTTCAGTGGTTCCAGAAGTGTTTTTTTGGTAAAATTGTTTATTGTTTTTTTTTTTTTTTTTTTGTTCAAATAAAAACACAGTTTTACGCGTCTGGACTCTTGCATGTTTCACTTAAAATTTCTCCCTGCATATTAGTGGTAAGAAAAAAAAACCCGCTTAACATTCCTGGCGCTCTTTTTGGTAAAAAGTGACAGTTTTTAGGACGACGCCCTTCGCAAAAGGATATTGTCGTTAAGAGTCGTTCGTAAGTGGAGGCACCAGTGTATTATAATGCACCTGGACTGGTAGAAGTGTTATATTCTATTGTGCCGCAAATATATTTCAAATGGCAAAAAAAATTTTTTCCGTGAGTGTAATTTAGCGCTAATTGAGATTCTTGCTTCTACAAATCCGCCGCAGGTGTAAAAAGAAGGTTCCCGCGACCAAGCGCTTCACGGTTCACCGCGCGTCTAACGTGCTGACGCTTTCCCTCAAACGCTTCGCCAACTTCTGCGGCGGGAAGATCACCAAGGTGTGTGCTCGCCAGCGCTGTGGGCGTGGCTTTGGGCCTCACGCTCTTGTCGTTTAAGGACGTGGGCTACCCCGAGTTCCTGAACCTGCGCCCCTACATGTCCCAGAGCTCCGGCGACCCCGTGACCTACGGCCTCTACGCCGTGCTGGTGCATTCTGGGTACAGCTGCCACGCGGGACACTACTACTGCTACGTGAAGGCGAGTCTCTCACACATCCCTCTCTCTCTCTTCTCTTTCTCACCATTACTCCGCTGCTTTCAGGCCAGTAACGGTCAGTGGTACCAGATGAACGACTCCATGGTTCACTCCAGTAACATCAAGGTGGTGCTGAACCAGCAGGCCTACGTGCTCTTCTACCTGAGGTACCGCCTCCTCCTCTCTTGACCACGCCCCCTCATCACCGCAGCTCCTGACCACGCCCCTCATCCTCTCGTCACTGTACCTCCTGACCACGCCCCTCATCCTCCTCTAGTCACTGTGCCTCCTGACCACGCCCCTCATCCTCCTCTAGTCACTGTGCCTCCTGACCACGCCCCTCATCCTCCTACCCCTCACCGCAGCTCCTGACCACGCCCCTCGTCCTCTCGTCACTGTGCCTCCTGACCACGCCCCTCATCCTCCTCTAGTCACTGTGCCTCCTGACCACGCCCCTCATCCTCCTACCCCCCTCACCGCGGCTCCTGACCACGGCCCTCGTCCTCTGATCACCGCGCCTCATGACCTCACCCCTCATCCTCCTCACCGCGGCTCCTGACCACGGCCCTCGTCTTCTCGTCACTGTCACTCCTGAACACGCCCCTCCTCCACCTCTCGTCACCACACCTCCAGACCACACCCCTCGTCCACCTCTCGTGAACACGCCCCCTGACCACGCCTCTTGCCCTCTCATCACAGCAGCTCCTGACCACAACCCTCGTCCATCTCCCCTCGTCAACGCGCCTTCTGACCACGCCCCTTGTCTATCCCTTCTTGTCACCGCGCCTCCTGACCACGCCCCTCTTCCTCCCGCAGGATCCCGGAGAAGAAGAACACAGAGGTGTCCAATGGGAAGCAGAACCTGGTGCATTCTGGGAGGGCTAACGTGATTCCGGAGCAGCTGAGGAAGAGCGCACCGGGAGCGCCGCCGTCGTCGCCTCAAGTCACTAAGGTGAAAGAGGAGTCGACTGTAGAGTAGAGCTCGCATTTCATCTCGATCTATAACTGACTTTTTATTTTTTTCCTCCTGATTTTTGAACACAAATAATGGACATTTTTCTTTTTTCAAAGACAATTTTTTCCCTAATTACGCATAGTGTCTTTGCGTTGGTCTGGGACTAAGAGAAGCGCTGTATAAATAATGTACAATATATGTAAAATATAACCAAAAATGTCCATTGTTCATCTGTGTTCCAAAAGTAGGAAAATGAGTCAGTTAAAGAGAAAAATGTCAATTTGTTCATCGCTGTTCAGAGTATGGGCTAGAAAGACCAGAAGACCAGACCAGAATGACCAGAAGAGCAAGCTAGTGCGCGACAGTGGCTAGGAAAACAAAAATGAGTGAAAAAGACCTAAATGAAGTAAAATTATCTGCCAATGGGGTGAGAAAGTTTTAACAAGTCCTATTTTCTTGAAACAAGCAAATGAATCTTTTACTCTTAATTCTAAGCTAATTTACCTTATCTGAAAAAAAAAGAACAAGATTTATTATAATAATATAATAATAATAATTGAACCTTTTATTAGTCCCTCAGTGGGGAAATTTTTTCTCTGCATTTAACCCATCCGTTAGATCTGTGTCATTTTAAGATCTTTTGGCTGGTCAGGAATTCCTTTTTTTGCAGTGTGTGTGTGTCATGAAACGACATCCGTAGCTGAAGTGGCATTAAACTAAGATATAATGGATGTGTGGGGGGGGTAAAAGGGCGTGGCTGTGGCGTGTGGTGTGTGTCTGTACGGACTCTCTGGACTCTTCCAGAAGCTTGATCCGGCCCAGCTGAGGAAGATCCAGTCGGTGGACGGCGGTCTGGGCGTCCCAGTGTCCCGCAGCTCCTCGGGTGTCCAGTCGCCCAAACTGTCCAACGGCACGTGCCACGCCCCCGCCAAGCCGCCTCGCTCCGGGGGGGCGGAGAAGAAGGCCACGGCTCCGCCCCCGTCCCGCAGCAGCACGCCGGCTCCGCCCGACAGCGCTCTGCCCTCGTCTACCTCACTCAAGTCCCTGTCTGACTCCTCCTCCTCCGCCGACACCGTAAGCGCACGCAAACGTTTTTTTTTTTGAAGACTATTCAGTTTTGTTGGTAAAGCGAGGTTCTAATCACTTACTTGTGTCACGTATCTTTACGTAAACAAGCAAAACGTTGTATTCCTGCGTAACGGAACTACGTCTCTATCAGAATTCTACGAAAAAAAGAGCTTACGCAATAGTGGCTCGTTTTTGGAAATAACGGAAAGGTGCGGAATGTTTTGAGCGATCGAGTTGTTTGAACAATTATCAAAGAAAACAAACAAATAGTTTCAGGCATTTTGTATTTTTTGTTTGCGATCTTCACATTTTAATTTAAAATGTGTTCGTTTTCGTATGCAAGATTTTTTCTTCGGTGTTGACTTTTGGCGCTAGTTTTACTTGCTTTGATTGGCTGGTGAGAATGTGATTGGCAGCTCCTTGAGCAGGGAGTGTGGGAGGAGTTTAGGATCAGAACACCTTCATCGCTTTAGTAGCGGCCTTCTGGACCGAATCCTTTTACGTTCACTGCGCCAAAAAAGACAACGACAGCCATCCAACCTCGAAACCAAAAAACTATCCGAAATGAACAAAAATGAATTACCAAATTATTACAGAATACAGTCACATACAAAATGTTACCAGTTTTAGACTAAAATGTAAAGATTGCTAATGAAAAACAAAAACGTGCGTATTTTATTCATTTTCGTTTGATTTAGTCTGATTCCATTGTGGTAAACGTAGTGCTGTGGACGCGAACAATTCATTTGCATTTTTTTTTCTCTCAGCGTAAAAAACAAATTGCAATTGCGAAATTGTGAAATTGCGAAAAAAAAAAAATATTTCAATTGGAAAACGTCGTAAACAAGATCCCTGGTAAAAACGTTAAGTTAAGGACGAGAACAATTCATCTGGATTTTTTTTTCTCTCAACATAAAAAAACAAATTGCGATTTTACATTTGAAATTGAAATGGTGGCAAAAATTTGAAATTGCGGGAAAAAAAAATCGTAGTGAACAAGATGCGAGGTAAAAACAATTTTTCGCCTGTTTTTTTTTAGCAAGATTTTCTGCCGAGTGACTTTTCCTCGTGGTTTTGTCGGCGATGGATTACTCTGGTCTGATGACCGTGTGTTTCTCTCGAGGAGTCTGTGGCGGTGAGGAGCGCGCCGGCGGGTGAACAGCCGCTGAAGCTGAAGCCGCAGGCCATCACCAACATCACCTCAGAGCTCGTCAGCACCACCTCGCCCCCGCCCGCCAAGCGCCTCGCCCTGTCCGCCAAGAAGGTCAGTGCGGAAAACCACATTCATCGCAAAATTATCGCAATCGAAATTCAACGAAATTATCGTTCAAATTTTTCCAGATCGATATTTTTTTTTGGATTACTTTGGTTGTGGAGTCACGTGACCGTGCTCCGCTCATTGAGCTTGACCTGAAAAAAAAAACGCAGTCTCCGCCCTTTGGACAAGTTTTGCCAATTTAATTTATTTATTTTTTTCCTGTACGCCAAGCAAGTCAGTGCGGAAAACTGCGCTCTCTAGCCTGGGCGATTCATCGGGAAAATTATCGGAATCTAAATTGTATCAAAATTCGACGAAATTATCGTTCAAATTTTCCCAGATCGATTACTTTGGTTGTGGAGTCACGTGTCGCGCTCCGCTCATTGAGCTTGAACTGAAAAAAACCCGCATTCTCCGCCCTTTAAACACATTTTGGCTTCTGGAACGAAGACAGAACAGAATGAAACCCCATGTAAACACTGCAGAAGAACAGCTGCAACGCGCAAAGATGACGCGACAAACGTGTAGCTCCGCCTCCGCGTCAGAGTAAAAACTGACTAGTAAATTAATTTTAATATAGTGAAATATAATCTGTAAAATGTAATATAATATAATATAAAATGTAATATTGTACAAAACATGTACGATATGAGGGCAAGAAAAATTAAATAAATAAAATAATCGTTTATTAATCGTAATCGTGTTAAAAGGTTCAATTAATTACTATTTATATTTTTGGCGTAATCGCCCCGCCCTGACGCTAGCTGCGCTTTCTGACTGTTTCTTAGTGGCGACGCTAATGTAGATATCGTTCAGGAGGACGCGATGATGGCTAGCGATGTCGTTGTTTCTTTGTTTGTTTTTTACTTGCAATGAGGGAATAATTTAAAGTTTGGTCGTTGCATTAATAAACGCGGAGCTTTTTTTTTTAGCTTTCAATTTTTGTTTGTTTTTTTTCTTTTGCACAATAAAAGCTGTGTGAAAGTAAACTGCACTGAAGCAAAAAAAAAAAAAAAAGCATAGCGATGAGCTAACGCTAAAAACAAGATATTCCTGCTGTTAATTACGACTAATGCTACAACGTTTCCGTTATTAAATTTACATTATTTGCGTTTCATTACTGTCGAATCTAGTTAACGTGTGTGTGTGTGTGTGTGTGTGTGTCTGTGTCCTCGTGCATGACATATATGTGAACGCTAGATGTGTTTGCTCACAGTTTGATGTAAACTATAAAAGCTTTTTTTACGTCTTTTTAAACTAGCTGGTGATGAGTCTAGTTTTATTGGCAAACATCGCATTGCATTGTGGGAGCGTTTTCTCAAAGCTAATGCTAGCTTAGCATGGTTTGGTAATTGGAGAATTCTCGAGCGATATCGCCATGGCAACAACACCATTAACGTTTTATAGCGGTTTGTAAAATTGTGCGTTGGACTTTGGAGAAAAAAGTGCTGCTAATGTAGCATTTTTGAAAATGGCGCTATTGTCACTTTCTAAAGCAGCGTCGAGGCCAATGATTGGCTGGTTCAGGCAGACATTTACATACGCACATTTACCTTTTATATTAATATCACCAAAATTGTAGAAAATGTGTTCAAGACAATTGAACCGCTTTAATAATTATATTTGTATAATAATTGTTCCAGTTTCGTTAGCCATTAGCTTCTGAATTGCATTTAAAATGGCGCGTTTAGCGTCTGACGCGCGTTTGTCTTTGCGACCGTACGCGGCTTCGATCCTCTTCCCGCGCAGTGTGTGTCTGCTTTAGTGTCGGTCACACTTCCGTCCTTTTGAACCTTTCCTTTTAAATTTTTATTTGTTTCTAACAATTTCTAATTCTTCTCTGCTACACTTCTTTTCCTTCCTCTTTACTCTTTGTTTGTTGCCCCACCCCTTTTTTGTTTGTTCTTGTTTCTCATTCGTCACTGTTCATGGCTGTTGTTTTTTTTTTTTTTTTCTTTCTTTCTTCTTCTTTGTTGATTTCCTTTTCATTTTATGGTTTCTTTAGACCACAAAGTTTTTATTTATGTCAATAACTGCAGGACAGTCGGTGGCAGAGCAGCAGCACTGAGGCTCCGCCCCCTTCACCTCATCATCAGTGCAGTGACCCCTCCCACGTCCGCCGGACCCCCGCACCACCGCTTCACAGGTACCGGCCACGCCCACAAGGCCACGCCCACCTGCCTTCGGTTTGAAATGTGTATATTTGTAAAGGTGTAAAAAGCTATTTGCATGTTTCTTTAGAAGAACATTTATCGACTATTAAAAGTATTGCTTACACACTTGTGCTTACACACTTATGTAGTAAACAAACACACTTGTGCGTTCTTTAGTATTTAAATATAGTCTTTAATGCGGTGTACCAGAAGGAAAGCTTTAAAATGTATTTATTTATTCTCTATTAATTATAATAATTCTTATTGTTTAATTCTACATAGTTGTCTAGACGTAGCACCAGAGTCACAAGGTGCTTTTAAAGTCACATGGAAGGGGTTAAAATTTCACCAAAAAGACCCTTCTCATAGAAATCTGAGTAAAATCTGAGTATTGTTCTCCCCGCGTAGACTTCCAGAACTCATTTAGTTTGATGATCAAAAAATAAAAACGATTTTTTTCAAAATTGGGAGCCGCGCCCCTAGTGGTCACTGCTATAGAAACACCATGTAGCGACTAATTGCTGCCACCTGGTGATCCAATTATGTGTTACAAGTGTATTCTTGTTTTCATTTAGTTTTTTGAAAATGTTTTTTGAAATTTACACGCTTAAAACCTGTAAATTGACGATAAACAAACTATATCACCAGTGATCAAACTTCAAAAAGTGACGCGTGATGACGTTTTTAACTGGAGAATCGATGAAACGTATCAGACGTTTTGGTGTGTATCGTTTTTGTTGAGAAATGTACATTTGATCCTTGTTTCACGTGTTTTCTCTTCAAATAAATGTCGCGTTTTTCAGACGGTCAGACGCACAGAATCGCCCACCAAATGTGTAAGAATTGACGCCACTGCATTATAATCCAAAAACAAATTTAGATTCCTTTTTTTTTTTTTTTTTAATGAATAATAATAATATTGTTTTAGAAAGACAAAAGTTTAAGCGATTGCGCCTTAATCGGAACGTTTCCACCCTGGAAACACAAACGAATGATTTATAGCTCATTATTGCCGAGGATGGTTTTGTTTTATTACATTTATTTTGTTTTATTACACATTGCTTTATTTTTTATCTGCAGTCTGTCGTCCCATAGTCGTTGCGGTTTTGAACTGTTGAATTTTTAAATCTGAGTTGTTTTCTCTGCGCAGATCTTCATCTCATCCACTTCACACGCCGTCACTTCCTGAAGTCACGCAGGCCGACGCCCCCCCTTTACCCAGCAGCCCCCACGCTAGCCCCCCCCCGCCCAAGAAGAAGAGGAAACGCCAACACTCTGACGTCCAGGCCGCGGAGGCGGAGCCAAGCGCCGAGAAGAGGAGGAGGAGGAGGAGGAGGAAGAGGAGGAGGAGCGCGAGGCCTGCAGGAGAAGGGGAGGAGCTCGAGGAGCGGTCAGTCCTCCGATCAGTCGCTCACTTCCTGTTTTAAAAAAACTCGCTTCAGTGTTTCAGGTTCGCGGACGAAAGCGACTCCTCCCGCTTTTAAATTGCTGTCGAGTTTGATCACGACTAATGCTACGATGTTTCAGTAATTAATTTAACGTTATTGTTGCGGACTAGCTAGTTTAAAGTCTAGTTTCACGGTCAACGATCAAGTTTTGGGTGCGCTTTCACAATGCTAATGCTACTTTAGCGTGGTTGGGCGGTTCTCGAGAGATATCGCCATGGCAACTCGAAAAAAACAGGTGTAGCGCTGTGCTGCTAATGTAGCCGTTCTGAATGTGGCGCTATTGTCACTTTGTAAAGCCGCGTCGAGGCCAGTGATTGGCTGGTTCCCGTGTCTTCCAGACAATCAAACTTGTTCACGAATTGTTAAAGAAACGCAGAAAAACCTGGCTAACACGGCAAAGTGAAACTTTACTTTGTAACAATACAACTTTTCTTTTGATTTGAACAAAAGTGCAGTTCTTCCTATAATTGTTTGGATAATGACACGACACGTTTCTTTCGATCGTGATCAAAAACGAGCGTTTAAAGCGGCGGTGAAGTGAAAGCACGTCGTCACTGTTTTAAAAGCCGTGTTTTACTGACGTTCTCGACTCGTCCCACGTTAAAAATGCTGTTGAACTTGCGATTTATAGACATCGGTATAAACGGATCCGTTCCCAGTGGCTCACGAAACCCGTCTGCGTTTTGATTGGTCGATTCTTGAAAGATTTACGAGAATATGAATCATTCGCTGATTTTACGAATTTCTCGATTGCCACCCGGCGAAACGAACGCGTGTCTGAATCAGATTTACGAGAATATGAATCATTCGCCGATTTTATGAATTTCGCGATTTGGCGAAACGAACTTTGATGGCATGGATTGAACGAGACGACGCGTGTGGGAGTAGAAACGCCGGCGATGGTGACGTCCAGTCAGAGCGAATGACGTGAAGCCGAGCGCTTCTCTTGTAGCCAACCAGACGCAGAGAACGGGACGACGGACGGTGCTGGCTTGACCAGGAAGAAGAAGAGGAAACACAGAGAGGAAGAGGAGAGAGGACGGAGCGATGAAGCGCCTCAGGACCAGGAAATCGCCGCCACTAACGGAATCGCTCAGTCGTGCGGCGAGAGGAACGCGGGCGCGGTCGGCACAGGTGAGACGCAATTACGACAACACTGGCGTCCTTATCCAATCAGGCGGGGAGAATAGTCCGCTCATTTGCATCGTTTTTAAGACTTTTTAAATTTTATTCTTAGTCGCAATATCTTGTAATTGGTTTGACAACTGGGGAAAAGTTTACGTTTAAAATTTTTTAATCAACATTTTTAAATACTTTTTTTTAGAACTTATAGGCTAACAAACGATGCCCGCCACAGCCTTATCCAATCAGGTGGAAAGACTACCCTGCTCATTTGCATAATTTGTCAGATCTTAAAAAGACGTTGCATCTTTTTCCTGAACAAAACCAATCCGACGTCATTGCATTCCCGAAGGAAAGTTCAGGAAACAATTGTGACTTTTAACAAATGGGAACAAGTTTACATTTAAAATTAATTCCGACTTGAGCCGACGTTTTTAAATACGTTTTTTTTTTTTAAACTTTTGTTAGTAGAGACATTCGTAAGTCGAGGCGCCACTGTACTTCGCAACCTGAAGCGTCAATGCCAGACGATACGCTGGGGTTTCTGGGAGGTGGAGTTCCTGTCACAATAGGTTTTATATGACTGTTATTCCATTAAACGACATTGAAGTGACACAAAGTTGGGTTTGTTAAAAGGAGGAAAAGGTATTTTAAGATGAAAGTATTTAGCCAGAAATGTTTTGATAATTTTTTTTTTTTTTTTCGTTTTTTTTTTTTTTTTAACTTAGCCATTTTTTTTTTAAACATGCGCCATTATTTGAAAAGGATCACATTTTGACTTAATTGATGTCTTGCGCCACCTGGAGGCCAATAACGGAACAACTTGCAAATGTAAAGCTTCCGCTGACGTTTTCCATCATCCACTGGTTCTGTCACTTCTGGAAGCCACTGTGTGTGTGTGTGTGTGTGTGTCAGCGGCTGTGGTGGTGTGGGACAGTAAGGTGGAGGACGGCTACAAGCGGAGCGGAGAGCAGCATCAGGACCGCTCCACTGGCTCCGGCTGGGACGGGAGGAAGAGCTGCGAGGTGGTGGAGACGCTGCTCAGGTTCTCCTCAGACAAGGCCTACGGAACACAAGGTGAGCGAGTCACGCCGAGAGTAAGACCCAGCGGAGATCAGGACTTCACCAGCACATGTGTAACGATACAAAAAATAAAGAAAAAAATTCTTTTTTTCCTTTATGCCTCTACTTACGAAATGCCTCTACTTACGAAAATTCACTCACATTTCACAAGTAGAAACGCGTTGTACACTATAAATGCCCTAATTTGTTCTAAAACTCCCCTAGATCCAGACAATAATTGTTTATAAATGATCATTTATTGGTAATGACTAATAAAAAACATGTTACACAACAGTTATTGATTAATAAAAACCCTTACAATTGAGTGCTGTGGGACTAAAGCGAATAAAAATGAGAGTAAAAAGTGGCTTGTGGGTCGAGCGGCTTTGCGATGACAATATGGCAAGCGGATTTAACATTTAAAGCTTCAACTGGTCATTAAACATTTTCACATTTGCATCCACTTTAACAGCAACGGCGATTGGTGGGGAATAATGTGGGAGGAGCCAAACGAACAAGGAAACTAGCGGCGAGAAACACTTGCTTTATATCGTCGCTACCACAATTGGTCTGTCGTATCGTGAAACGATTTTGTAACTAGAGGCGATAATATCTTAAAGATAATTCGTAGCTTGAAACTTTTGTTAGTAGAGACATTCGTAAGTCGAGGTGCCAGACGATACGCTGGGGTTTCTGGGAGGTGGAGTTCCTGTCACAATAGGTTTTATATGTCTGTTATTCCATTAGACGACATTGAAGTGACACGAAGTTGGGTTTGTTAAAAGGAGAAAAAGGTATTTTAAGATGGAAGTATTTAGCCAGAAATGTTTTGATAATTTTTTTGGGGCAGAAAAAATCTTGCACAAATCCGCTGCTTATGTCTGCGCAAATACAGTATGTAAGCACCCCTGTTTATTTAGAATTTTCGACGCTAAAAAACTAGCGGGTGCTCATAATTGTCGATTTCAAATATCGGCAATTATGATAAAATAATTGATGAGAAAAGCGTAAATATAAGCACCCATTTTTCTGTATTTCAAGTCGGGAACAATCACAATTTGGAAGAAAAGGAAAAAAATCCAAGGAACAGACACAATCAAAACGCTGGGTCTGCTAAACAGAGAATAATCCTTCTATTTTCTATCAGTGTCAGATAAATCGAGAGCGACGAGCCTCTTGGGAAATGAAGTCCTGACCACTAGAATCAACTTTTTGTTATCTATAACTCAAATAAAATGATATCAAAATGATACGAGTCACAAGTTAGGTTTGTTTAATAAAGAAAAAATTGTATTTTTAAGAGAAAATGTACGTAATTGAGCCAGAAACGAAAAAAAAAATGTTATGTTGTGCCAGAAAAATCAGGGCGGTGCTTATATTTGCATAAATACGGTATTTAGTCAGAAGAGGCGCTGCTGTAGCTCCAGGAGCTCAGGCTTGTTCTGATTGGCCGGTTGCTTTCTCCGTCAGTGCTGGGCTGGGACGGGGAACAGTCGCGCGTCAGCAGAGACGCCATGGCGGAGGCGCGCGGGGCCCAACACAGCGCCGTCATCGACCAATGGGACGCGGAGTTCGACAGCGGAAAGGTGAGGGCGGAGTCAGCCACGCCCACCGGCTCTCCACTCACACGCCCTGTGCTTCAGGTGAAGAAGGTGAGGAAGTACAGGAAGGAGAAGAGGAGGAGCGTCAACGTCTTCCAGAAGATCCAGGAGCACCGGAGCATGTGGTCGGTCACGCCCACCGCCAGACGCAGCTGCCTAGGCCACCGCCCCTGACCACGCCCACAAAAGCTCTTCTGGTGAGGACTCGCCGGGGACTTTTATTTAGTTTTTCACCAAATACGAAACTTTCTGTGCCAACATTACGATTTTTTTCATCTTCATTTCACCGTCACCGCCCACTGTGTGGTAGACCCGCCCACTGATGCTGATTGGCCGGTTTGGTGACCTCTCCAAACGCCGCGAGTTTTGACTGGTTTCTACGTGTCGCAGGTCAACGTGATTGCTAGCTTTAGCATTAGCACAAACGCCATTCGACGACGCAGTTGTGCGGAATTTAAGACAATCCCGATGTCACGTTTGTGTCAGTTGCGTTTGAATATCGTTTAGGGGCGGAGTCCTCTCTGGGGGCGTGTTGTAAGGCGTCTTCTTCTTCTCTGCTGCAGGTGTGAATCCCGAGTCGGTCCCGAGGAGGCGTGGCCTGCGCCGTTACGACGCCATTGAGGCAAAACGAAGCTTCCGAACGTTCAGGACGTTTTTCCCGCCACAGTCGTTTCGTGTGGGACTTTTGTTTTTGTTTTTTTAATTGCCAAGTGGTTTGCTTTGTTTTTCAGTTTTAATTACTTCTGGAGTTCAAGTTGTTTTTGACCGAATTGTACGTTTGATTTTATAGTTTTTGCTGCCGTGTTCGGTGGGCGTGGCCTCGCGCCTCGCGGTTCGAGTTTCTGTGCTGCAGCCAATCACGGACGAGAAAACGGAATTCTCTTCTCTATGCAACCCCGCCCCCGCCGCTTCACCTGTGAGCTTCAAGCTCCGCCTCCTGTCTGCACACCTCATCAAGACAGGAGAATGTCGTCACACGATCACGGTTTAGATGAGTCGTTAGTTTCTGCGTAGGACACTAGTGACGGTGTTAGCCGACGGTTAGCTAGCGGAGTGCTGTTGTTGTGGGCGTGGTCTGCTCTCGTGAGGTTTTAAACGCGTTCACACCGTCAAACTTGTGCAATAAACCGGTGACGTTTGTCTAAACCGCTTCAGCTTCTCCTTCTTTCCTGGTTTCGCCGCTGAAACACAGACGTCTCGCTCTTTCGTTCCACAAATCAAACGTTTTGGTCGTACGAGATTTACTGAACTTTATTCAATGTGAGACGTGTTCAGATTCAGCGGCGACGATAATGCGATAATTTACAGTTAATTTTTTTTTACAGTTAATTAAAAGACGATAATTTTTTTTTAATTAATTTATTTATTTTTATTCAGATTTTAGAATTCAATTTAGTATTTAACATATAATGGTATTTACTTGTATTTAAACATGTATTAAAAAAAAAACTAAAAAAAAAAGTTACTTTTCTAAAAAAAAAAGTAATTTTGTTCCTTTTAATAAGACTTTATTATATTTCGTCGTTTATTCTTTGAACAGAGAAAGTTCTACAGCTTTCTGTGGAGCGTAGTAATCGCTAAAACCTGATGTTTTATTCAACTTTACTATTTTGTGGAAATGTTTTCTCTAAATGTAATGTTTCATTTTGATTTAGGAATAGTTTTAATTATACATTTTACCACAACTTTACGAAGCTGGAAAAACTTGAACATGGAGCTTAAAAAGTGCTTGAATTTTATCTTTCATTAATTGTAGTAACCCTGTAATTATCTAGACCTGTTTATTGGACTGGATTGATCTCAGTTTAAATACTCTTGTCTTCCTCATCAACGGTTAATAATTAATGTTCGCGTTCGACAGCAAACTCTTCTGAAAGTCACGTACGTGGAGTTACACTGTGAAATAGTTCCACAATAATTGGTCTTGAAAGTAAGATTACTGTAAAGTCTCATTACGGTAAGGTGAAGTTACTTAAAGTAATTTCACTTTACAGTAATCTTACCTTAAAGGTGAGAATTAGTTAGATTAGTTTAGGGCTAGAGTACTGTAAATGTTAGATATGTGAAAGGTTAGCTTACTGTAAATTCTGATTACTTTAAGGTTCAATTACTATTGTAAATTTTGCATACTGTAAATTTAAATTCCTGTAAGGTTTGATTACAGTAAGGAGACATTACTTTAATGTTAAATTACTTTAAAGTCAGATTACGGTAAGGTTGGATTAGTTTAGGGCTAGAGTACTGTAAGGTTAGATAAGGGGAAGGTTGGGTTACTGTAAATGTTGAGTACTGTAAGGTTAGATGAGGGGAAGGTTGGGTTACTGTAATTGTTGAGTACTGTAAGGTTAGACGAG
>MU204201.1:309335-320247 GCA_017309775.1 Paedocypris sp. Pulau Singkep
GAGTGGAAGGTTGGGTTACTGTAATTGTTGAGTACTGTAAGGTTAGACGAGTGGAAGGTTGGGTTACTGTAATTGTTGAGTACTGTAAGGTTAGACTGTGGTAGAGCAAGTTACTGTAAGGTTAGATTTACGGTAAAGTGAAACTACTTTGAAGTGAGATTTTGTACAAGTACTTGAGTACACTTTAGGAACTTTGTAAATATGTTTTTAGTTGGCACAAGCACAAATTGCCAAAAAGTACTAAAATATAAGCAACTTTTAAATTCAGTACAATTACTGATACAAGTATAAATACTACGCTCAGTGTTTCAATGTCTAAAGAATGTTTTTCAATTTTTTTATGCGTTCGTCACACTTTGATTTTTAGAATCAATTGTGTTACACACATGTATACATATATATTTACAAAACAAATCCCAAAGTGTACTTGATTACTTTAGAGCTAGAGTACTGTAAATGTTAGATAAGTGAAAGGTTAGGTTACTGTAAATTCTGATTACTTTAAGGTTCAATTACTGTGAGGTTAGACTACGGTAGGGCAAGATTACTGTAAGGTTATATTATTGTAAATTTTGCATACTGTAAATTTAAATTCCTGTAAGGTTGGATTACAGTAAGGATACACTACTGTAATGTTAGATTACTTTAAGGTGAGATTACTGTAAGGTTACACTACTGTAGGGCAAGATTACTGTAAATTTAGATTCCTAACACTTTGATCCGGAGGGGGAACAGGAAATGCAAATCTTACAAACTTAAACATTAACACAAGGCAAATAACCCGATCTAAAATAAATCAGGAATGAATTCGAATGAGCCAAATCAATAAACAATACATACATTTGCAACAACACAAGAAAATGAAACTAAAATCACCATCACTATCCCAAAATGGATTCAGCCCAAGCTTTAGAAATGGCTGATAGTAAGGCCACGCCGTCCTTTGACCAATTACAAAGGAAGTGGCAAGTCTGCTGGAAAATCTCACATTTTCTAATAAAAGATGATGAAAAATTTCTTTCCTGCAATTTGAAAACCTGTAGTGATCAGACAAGTAAAATGTTGACTAACAAATGGATAAAGAGTGAGCGTGTTAAACATTAACCAGTTTCTGTGGTGATGTTATATTACGGTAAGGCTTGGTTACTGTATATCTACCCTGTAAAGGACTAGGCAGCAGAAGATAGATGGATTAAATCTGGACTCACAATTGGAGACTCACGAGACTGCGAGAGAAGACCGGAGACGAAAGAAACCCACGCAAGCAAAGAGAGAACACGCTAACTGCACTGAAGTCTCAAACCTTTTTTAGTTGGTAAAAAATCAATTTAATAATAACTAGTTTTGAAAATGTAGAATACATTTTGTTCTTAAGGTGACCTAGAACGTGCTTCACGAGCATTAATTTTATATAATCATAATGTGATTTTAAATTCCCACCACCACCCCTCCCTCACTTTACAACTACATGGTTTAATCTTCATTACTAATTTAAAATAAGGGAGACCATATCTATTTTTTTTTCCTCAACGTGTAACAATACAATCACTAACATTTGCGTATCGATACGGTTTGCGTGTCCCGCTAACGTTTGTTGCCGTCAGTCACTGCTAGGAGGCGCTGGAGTGTGTAAAAAACCGATTTTTACTCCTTATCTAACATTTCAAAAAGTCGTGCTAAAAATGTGCGTATGTACATTGTAGCAATTTTATTTACAATATCTTATTCATAAAACTAAATGATGATATTAGATTTTCCGACCTAACAACAATACAGAGCGATTAAGCTGACACAACTGAGTGTTGGAAACCGAAGAATGTTTTTTTTCTCTAGATGTTCTGTAGCCTAGCCTGTCGTCTAGTGTCTCTCTCACCAGGAGACCGTGCTAAATACACTATATTACCTAAAGTATTGCGTCACCTGCCTTGACTCACATATGAACTTAAGTGCCATTCCTAACCCATAGTCTTCAGTAAGATGTCGGTTCCTGTTTATAGGATTTTTTTGACCATTCCTCTAAAAGCGCATTGGTGAGGTCACACACTGATGTTGGTCGAGAAGGTCTGGCTCTCACTGCCCAAATGTTGACCCAAAATCAGCCTGTGGTCCAACATCGTCCCAAAGGTTGACCCAACATCAGCCTGTGGTCCAACATCGTCCCAAAGGTTGACCCAACATCAGCCTGTGGTCCAACATCGTCCCAAAGGTTGACCCAACATCAGCCTGTGGTCCAACATCGTCCCAAAGGTTGACCCAACATCAGCGTGTGACCTCACCAATGGGCTTTTAGAAGAATGGTCTAAAATTCCTATAAACACACTCCTCAACCATGTGGACAGCCTTACCAAGTTGAAGCTGTACTAGCTGCAAAAGGTGGACCGACATCATACTGAACCCTAGTTAGGAATGTGATGGCACTGAAGGTGACTGAATACTTGGTATACCTGAATAGTGTAGATCACAATCAAGAATTGACAGAACCTCATTTAGATAAGTGAGAGAACTCTGTCAGAAACCAGTCAAGTCTTTGCCGAGATCTCTAATGGCTTCCCTCTGAAGATTGGGCAAGAGGCGGGGCTTTCAAATCAGGTGCCAACACAGCCGGAACAGTCCTACAGGCTCTGGAGACTCACGGCAGGATGTGACGACTGTTGAAGCCTCCATCATCAGAGCCAGTCCAAATGAGTCCAAAACGGAATGAGGACATCACAGCAGGTTTGGCGTGAACCAAAGACCATGGTGTCAAGGTGTGAGTGGACACATCCTGAATGCTGCGGTCTACAAGGGAGTTGACAAACACGCCAGACCATCTATAATTGCAGAACTGGACCAAGAGCCAACGTTTAAGACGGATTCTGATGTAGGAGAGTTCGGGATCGGAAAGTCCAGATGTGAGACGCTGCACACGGCATCTCGGATGACATTTCACTTTCGGGAACGGTGGCAAAATGTCATCCAGACAAGTTGTGGTTTCGCTCAGATTGTTTGTAGATTTACCGAAGATTTTCAAAAACCGTTTTCCGATTCGGTCAAGTGGTATCGCTCAATCGCTCTGCATTCTCGACCATGACACTAAATAATCACGCATTGCAACAAAGTACACACGCTACAAACAAGTGTCGGTTTATTCAGGCGTTATTATTCACTCGTGTTCCCACCACCACCCCTCCCTCACTTCTGAGAGACTGCGACGTTCTTTCATCCTCTACGTCACCCGCACGTCCAGACTTACCTACCCGTGTGCCTTTCCATTTCGATCATCTCTTACCCAATTCTATTGATATGTGCCCCCTGAGGGTTTGACATAATCAGTGGTAAGTGGCCGCTTGCCCCGCCCAGCGGTCTGCGTTGGCGCCGTGAGCCGACGGGTCTCAGACACGAGGTCTGGTCACCGTCTCCTGGCCAATAGAATGCTGTTCTGTGTCCCACCCGCCCGCCTTACAGATCACACGCTAAATCCCAGCGCCAGCGAGCCGCGGGGGTGGGCAACGCCGCTTACCTAGACCACCCGTCCTGAAAATCGACGTCCCGTCAAAGGACTGGAAACGCTAGTGTCTTTGATGTCTGTTTGTGCCAGTCAGTCAGTCTGTCTGTCTGTTTGTCTGTGCCAGTCTGTCTGTGATTACTGTCTGTCTCTTTGTGCCAATCTGTCTGTGGCAATCTATCTATCTAAATATCTATCCATCTAAATATCTATCTGTCTGTCTGCCTGTGGCGTTCTAATTGTCTATGTGCGTCTATCAGTTGTTCTGTTTGTCTGTCTTGTTGTGGCATTTTGAAAGTCATTCTGACCACCTGTTCTGTTCATCTTTCTGTGTCAGTGATTCTGTTTGTCCTTCGGTCAGTCAGTCTGTCTTTCTGAGTCTATATGTCCGTCAGTCTGTCTGTCATTCAGTCTGTCTGTGTCTATACACCAGTCTGTCTGTCTGTCTATCCATCAGTCAGTCCGTTTTTTGGGGACTAAAGGTCCATCAGTCTGTCAGTCGATCTGTCCGTCTCTCGTCAGTCGTTCTGTCTGTCTGTTTGTCAGTTGTTCTGTCTGTCTGTTTGTCAGTTGTTCTGTCTGTCTGTTTGTCAGTCGTTCTGTCTGTCTGTTTGTCAGTCGTTCTGTCTGTCTGTTTGTCAGTTGTTCTGTCTGTCTGTTTGTCAGTCGTTCTGTCTGTCTGTTTGTCAGTCGTTCTGTTGGTCTATCAATTGTTCTGTCTGTCGTTCTGTCAGTCTATCAGTCATTCTCTCAGTCTGTCTATCAATCATTCTTTCAGTTGTTCCGTCTGTCGTTCTGTCAGTCTGTCTGTCTCTCTCTGTCTCTCTGTCAGTGGTTCTGTCTGTCTGTCTATCAGTCGTTCTGTCTGTCTGTGTCTTTCGGTAGTCTCGTCCGTATTTCGGAAGACGCTCCTGTGTGTAAAGGTAGGCTTGTCTGTGTGCTACAATCAATCTTTCAATTTCTTTCCTTTTTTTTGTCTCTCTTTCCTGAAGCGTCGCAGCCTCTCCTCCCTTATTGTAAATCGACTTCTTTAAAACGACCATCTCAATTCAGACTCCCTGTACGATGACGCCTGTCTGGGTCTAGAGGTGCTTCTCTTCAACCCAACATCAAGCCAATCAAAATACCTACTCATATATATATCTATGTATATATACCTATAGCCACCTATGATCATCTCTTACCCGTTCTATTGATATGTGCCCCCTGAGGGTTTGACATAATCAGTGGTAAGTGGCCGCTTGCCCCGCCCAGCGGTCTGCGTTGGCGCCGTGAGCCGACGGGTCTCAGACACGAGGTCTGGTCACCGTCTCCTGGCCAATAGAATGCTGTTCTGTGTCCCACCCGCCCGCCTTACAGATCACACGCTAAATCCCAGCGCCAGCGAGCCGCGGGGGTGGGCAACGCCGCTTACCTAGACCACCCGTCCTGAAGATCCATCACGGTGAAGAAGGTCTGTCTTGCTAAAAATATATTTAAAAAAAAAAAAATGTATATTCATATATGCTCATAACGATTTCAAAAACGGAGAGCTGTTGCCTAAATTTGACCTGTTCTTGGTAATTGTGAGGGAGACCAATCGTCAAAATGCTTAAGAAGACTAAATCTGTGAAAAATCACATGCTTATATATCTTGCTAGGAAGATATACGAATGAGATGTTTCACCCTTCTCCTCAAGCGCGATTTTCCCGCCCTGATGAATCAACCGACACCCGGAAGCGGACGTGAGCGCAAATGACGGTTAATTATTTCGAATTCGACGAATTGAGACCGTTTGATCTTTCACTCCAGCAGCGAGCAAAGAGTCGCACGGCACTAACACGTCTTGACATTTTGCGCGACGCTCTTTCTTAAATAAACTCCGTTGACGTCAGTGTGACGTCAGCGCCACCGTTTGTGGAAATTGTTCCTTTACTAAGAGTTAATTCTATCACGTGGGATAAATTCGCTACAGGTGTGAGATGGCGACGCGACTTTGATATGCACTTGTGCATGAACTCTGGTACATAAACGCTGAATAAACACCTTTAGTTCACATGAATGGTGGTCGTGAAAATATTTCACAGATTCATTTCAAGGTCAAATTCAACGTATGCGTCTATGACAGACCGTCCCAAAGCATGTTTACATAATCAACAAAGAGTTTTATTAATTTAACATTGACTATATATGATTTATGATTATAACCAGGGCTAGAAAAAAATATAATTACCAAAAAAAACAAAAAATCTTCGGGAGGATGAGAGGAACAAATAGATCTTGGGACTTCTAAGACTCGTTATCAATAACAATATTATTGATAATTAGCTATAATGATTATTAATAATGTTTTACAATTTTACTGTATGGACATGTTTATTTAAAACTGAATAAAACAAAAAAAAGTCCTCAAGGTAAATCGGGAGTAGTTGGTGCAAAAAGTGGCCACAGGGTGTCGCTGTTTAAGAAAGAAAGAAGAACGAATTGGGGTCGACATGGCCACTAGGAACCGTATTAAAACCTTTGCTACAGTAACTCAATAACGCTCACATTATCTATTTGGCTGTTAATAGTTTGATAGATCGTTATTCATCTAACACGTGTATTTTTTGTCAAAAGACGCACCTGACGTGTTTTGACGGAGTTGCTTCTGTCTTCCGAGTGGAAAGTGTACAGACTTTTCCGTCTTCCTAAAAGTGGGAACAAACAAGATGTTCATGTCACATGACGTCACGACGCTATTCACCACAACTCCAGTGGCCAAACTCCGAACAGTTCAACTGGCCAACAAATAAGTCTAAACATAAATTATGTTTCTTAAGGAAAGTAACAAAAAAAATGAATAAAACGTAAAAAGGTTTAACAAGAAGTGTGGGACCTTCCTCAGCTTGAGGCTCAGATTGAAGACTAGTTCCAGGACTTCACACTGTTCGTCTGCGCAGGACTTGAGGAGTCTGGAACTGATGCCATCTGTTGATTCTCCTGAGCTGGTTTCTCACCTGGGTACTGGAGAAGGACAGGGCTTGTGGTGGTGTCGCAGTATCCGTGAGTAGAGAGTCTTAGTCTAAAGTCCAATGTTTTATTTTCTCTAATGGAACAGGTGACATACTGGGTGAATGTAGGTAGAGCAGCTGAGGGCAGAGCGTGGGTAAAGTCCCCAGAGATCAGGAGCTTCAGAGTTTCAGAAGCTACGTTAGCATTAGCTGAGGGAGGGACGTACACAGCGATTATTATCACGTGTGTAAACTCTCTCAGCAGGTAGACCGGTCTCATTTTTGATGTCCTGGTTTACTCCATCTCATGTTCACGAACACAGCCAGGCCTCCCTTCTTCTTACCGCTGTCTTCCGTCCGGTCCGCTCCTATCAGATTGAAGTTCTCCAGAGACACAGTAGAATCCGGGATGATGGGAGTTAGTCAGGTCTCTGTGAACAGAAGGACGCGGCTCGTTCTATGTTCCGGTTGAGGTCCATTTAGTCGGAGAGCGATCTTACGTTTCCCATGAGGACGGAAGGGAGAGCTGGTCTGAAGCGTCTCGTTTTTTCCCCGACGTTGGCGTCCACGGCAAGTCTTCACGAGTACATGTTCATCTCATGATGGACATTTGATCTAAGCCAATCATCACATTTTCAGTCACTTCACGTGCACAGACACACCCATCAGCATTTATGTCCCGCCCCCTGAACACACACCTGAGGAAAAGACTTTAGATTGTGTTAGATTACTCATTATTGAAAAACGTAACGCCGTTAGTAACTCGGATCCGTTATTCCCATCACTGGCGGGAAAATCGGGAAAACACTCGAGGTGGATCCTGGACGCAGATGAGATCAGAAAGAGACATCCTGCAGTAGCGGGTGGACAGTAAGAGGCGGAGTCGACCTGTCAATCAGAGACAGGTTGGCTCCACCTCAAAGACGATCAGGCATTTGCAACCACATCACTACTCCACATAGTGACGCCTCTGAGGAACACGGAATCTTTTGACACATATACTGTTTGATTAAAAATTAAAACTGGTTTACTTGATAGCAAACTGCAGTTTAATATTGATCAAGCTGAATATAAGGAAATGAACTCGCATTTATTGGATACAACTTTTCAGAAGTAGGAGAAATTCTTCCTTTCCTTTCCTTTCCTCCCTTTCCTTTCAAATGTGTCATGGTTACACGCGTATCCTCCGTTCCCCAGTGGAAGGGAACAAGACGTTCTGTCGATGACTGACAGAGAACAGGGAACGTTTTTCTTATGGCCAGTGGAAAATTGTTGTTGAGCTTCACGAGGCTCTGCTTGGAACTCTGTCCTCCAGCTAAAGTGGGAGTGGCTGGAAATGGACGAGTCCTGTGTCGATCCGTAGCTTTCAGTTTGAGGGTTGAACGTGTAACACCCATTTTCTTTCGTTTGATATTTGACCCCAAATGTCAAATATCAATGTATAATGCGCTCAGCCTCTTCACTCTTTTACTGATTCGTAATAAAGCATTTCTACTATAACAATAAGTATGCTATTAAATATTAAATACATAATGTAGAGAAAGTGACCGCTAAAACATGTTTTATTGAGCTTTACATTAAGAGAAAATAAGAGTCAGATTTCATTGTACTTAAATAATAATACAACAAGAATCTTCACAGGTCTGACTGACAGACGACACGCTAAGTGTAATGTGTTGAAATTATACCTGTTTTTACCTGCAGAGGGCGATGCTCGCGCTACTTCGTTGCTGATGTGCTGTTGCTGAAGAAGTCAGTAAAAAGTACGAGTGAGATGAAACAGACTCGTGTGTTATTCTTGGAATCCGAGTTAAATGTTCTGTTCTGTTTCCATAAGTTTCCTTATGTAGCCTGTGTAGACATCTACTGTCGCCTATTGTAGACACATCGCTTCACTTGCTCCTCTTTTTGTAAGTCGCTTTGGATAAAAGCGTCTGCCAAATGACTGCAAAGTAAAAGTAAAAGTACCAATATTAAGCTGGAACCGATTCCTCCACGGAGCGGTGTCGGGGGTTGGGCAGCACGGCTCTAAAGTTAGGGCTGAAAAGCCTAGGCTCCTTGTCAACGGGGGAGACTATTCAGGGGCATCCTTACTAACTATGAGAGAATACACTGGCTTTCTTTGTACCAAAGTAAAGGTCAGAGGTCAGTGGGCAAACCTTGGAGCACAGTCACGCAGTGCTGTTTGGATGACCCACACACATTCAAAGACCACCATAGACTCCGCTGCTCGCATCATCTGCAAAATGTCTTCTTCTGCCCACATCAGCCCGGTCCTTCGACATCTCCACTGGCTTCCTGTTCACCACCGTATCAGCTTCAAAATTCTTGTCCTCACCTTTAAAGCCATCCGCAACCTCGCCCCACCGTATCTCTCGAACCTCATTCACATTGCCACATCCACTCACACCCTAAGATCCTCATCTTCAATCGAACTATCCATTCTCACATCATCATCATCATCATCATTGAGTTGTACACATGCACACATTAGACACGAGTATTCATCCATCTACAGCCATCTACCTCCAATTTGCAGATACGTGACGACATCCTCAAAAGACGTGCCACTGAGTTGTCGAAAAAATTGTGGTGGTGAAAGAGCGAAGTGGTGAAAAAATTCAGAAGAGCGAAGAAAGCCACTGAGCTTTTGGACTGCAAGAAGCCTCACAGAAGGGGAGCAGGTAACTAATACTCAGCAAGGTCTATTCCATCTATGTTCTACTCCAACTGATGTCTGTCTTCTGTGTGGCTTGAGACCCGTTGGCCATTGAACTGGCCGCTTGGACATGAGGGACCGTTGGTTTGGAGGAGCCTGAAGTTCAGCACGTTTGACGCCGTTGCGATTTCGCCTCATCATGGAACGACATTTCCATGACAGAGCTGTCTACATCACGATGATGTCAACCCGAGTTTATTTAAGGAAGTACGTGACGCACGGTAAGGTCTTTTTTTCTTTAAAGAAAATGAGTTGTTAAGCCCGGGAGAACGGGTGGAGTCGGGATCTGGCGTGTCTCTGGCGAGGAGCTTGGGTGGAGAGCCTGAAACACTCTGGTGGGCCTGGACGCTGGGAGCCCACGGGAGCTTCTTCCTCTTGTGCGGCTCTCGGCTCCGGCTCTCGACTTCACCGTGTCCTGCCGGGTAGGTACAGCAATGATCTGATGCTTTGGTGAATCCGAATTACAATTTCATATCGAATCGAATTTGCTATGGATTTTGGCTTGGAGCGTCGTCCACTCCGGCGGCTCGGTGATGCTGGGATTCAGTGCCGACCTGTAAGGCGGGCGGGGGGGAGACAGGAAGACGCTGAATTTGCCTGTATGCTGCGAATAGACGGGAATTTATTTTTTTTGTCCATGCAACAGTTTGGGTCTCAGATAAGCTGCAGACCATCGGGCGGGACGATTTGCAACTGTTAAGCACGAGCAGTGATTGGACAATGGGATGGGAACACTGGCCGGTTTAGTGCACCAGACACTGAACTCACGGCGACATTCGACCATCCTGATCGACCAATCTTCATCGACTCGTCGTCCTCGGTCAGAAGACTGGAGACGGCACCACGCGATGAACGATCGCGGTCGAGGACGGTGTCTCACGACCAGTCCAAACACTAAACCGCATTAGTTACTGCACAGATACATGATATTTTTTAATATCTACCACGGCAATATTAACCAATATGGTCTATCTGAACAGTAACTAGTGGGGGGAAATTTTTTTTCTTTTCTAAAAGACTAAACTTTTCCAAAATATTTTGGATACATAGACTCGAGTCTCCCTTATAATTTACCTTCGAATTGAGGGAGGGGTGGTGGCGGGAACAGCAATAAAATAAAATAAAAAATCAAACTTGACAAAGGATGGATGCGCACAAATCGACTAGACAGACAGACAAGACTGACAGACCGATAGATAGATAGATAGGATGGATAGAATAGATAGGATAGATAGATAGAGCCTCCTTAAAAATTGCTTAAAACGCAATTCAGCGATATTACCGCGGGAGGGGTGGTGGTGGGAACACTGACAATAGTGAAGTGAAAAAAAGAAAGAATTAGTTACTTAATCATTTATAATAATTAGCACTTAATAATTACGCGTGCTGTGAAACACCCGTTAGGTATCAGTAAATAATAAATTTAGCTTTTATAAAGCATTGTTCCTACATTAATAGATATCAAGTAATTTATTAATAATAAATAAAGGCATAAATATAAGTGTTATTTTTATTTATAAAATAAATCGATAGAGAGATAGAGATAGAAAGACAGACAGACAGACAGACAGATGGATAGATAGATAGATAGATAGATAGATAGATAGATAGATAGATAGATAGATAGATAGATAGATAGATAGATAGATAGATAGATAGATGGATAGATGGATAGATAGATGGATGGATAGATGGATGGATAGATAGAGAGATGGATGGATGGATGGATGGATGGA
>MU204201.1:354035-380452 GCA_017309775.1 Paedocypris sp. Pulau Singkep
CTCTCTCTCTCTCTCTCTCTCTCTCTCTCTCTCTGTCTGTCTGTCTCTCTCTCTCTCACCCTGTCTCTCTCTCTCTCTCACCCTGTCTCTCTCTCTCTCTCTCTCTGTCTGCCGCTTGCTCACGCTTCTTTCGCTTCTTCAGGAGGACGAGTGAAGACCTGGAAAAGACGCTGGTTCATCCTGACAGACAACTGCCTGTACTACTTCGAGTTCACCACGGTAAGTTTAATGTGTTTCTGAAGGATTAACGTATTTATGGGTATAATTTATATATTTATTGGACTATAAACCGCTATAATTTATATGTTTATTGGACTATAATGCATTATAATTTATGTTTATTGGACTAAAAGGCGCTGTAATTTATATATTTATTGGACAATAAGGCACTAATTTTTATATTTATTGGACTATAAGGCGCTAAAGTTTATATATTTATTGGACTAAAAGGCACTAATTTATATATTTATTGGACTAGGCACTATAATTTATATAAGTATTGGACTATAAGGCACACAGAATTTAATAAGGTCTGTTTCCTAATCCTTTTAGAACTTCAAAAGCACAAATTTCTTCTGAATATTAAAGCGCACAGTCACATTTATTTAAGTCAAGAATTTAAGTGCACCATATAGTCCGAAAAATACGGTATTTTGTGCTTTCTTAATTTAATCTGCAATGAGCATCGTTCTGTTTGAAATCCACAATTTTAGTTTGAACCTGTTGTGTGATAATCTGTTCCACGTCGGTGTGTGTGTGTGTGTGTGTGTGTGTGTTCAGGACAAGGAGCCGCGAGGCATCATTCCTCTGGAGAACCTCAGCATCCGTGAAGTGGAGGACAAGAAGCCGGTGTGTTCACTCTCCTCCAGCAGCCTCCATCACTCCTTACTGCGGGAAAAGCTCAACGTGATACTATGTGATTCATTACGATTAATCGCTCGTGACAATGTGATTCATTACGATTAATCGCTCGTGACAATGTGATTCATTAATCGCTCAATGTGATTCATTATGATTAATTGCTTCCGACTACGTGATGCATTACGATTAATCGCTCACAACCATGTGACTTACTATGATTAATCGCTCGTGACAATGTGATTCATTATGATTAATCGCTCACGATCATGTGATTTACTATGATTAATCGCTCGTGACAATGTGACTCATTACGTTTAATCGCTCGTGATAATGTGATTCATTACGATTAATCGCTCGTGACAATGTGATTCACTACGATTAATCGCTCGTCATAATGTCATTGTCACGAGCTATTAATCGTAATGAATGTGATTCATTACGATTAATAGCTCGTCATGATATGATTCATTACGATTAATCGCCCGTGATAATGTGATTCATCCCAATGAATCGCTTGTGACTGTAATTCATTACGATTAATCACTCACGACCATGTGACTTACTATGATTAATTGCTCGTGACAATGTGATTCATTACGATAAATGTGATTTATTTAAATTTGTTTAATCACTCGCGATCATGATTATTAGTAATATTATTATTATTATTATTATTATTATATGTTTATTCGCTCATGACAATTTAATTGTGAACAATCACTTAATCAATTTCAGATTGACAGACAGTGAATTGTCAGAATTGTTCTAAGCCAGGGGTGTCAAACTCCTTTTCACTGAGGGTCACAACAGCAATAAATGTTACTAAAACAAATGTTACTACTCCTTAATGTTAAACAACTCCTTATGTATCATAACTTAAACAAGTGACAATTGGAAAACATTTGTTTGCGTGTTGAACCAATTTGTCCCTAGAGGCCATATTGACAATCACACTCACTGTTCTTTAAATCTTTTAAAACGTTGACAGCTTATGAAACCCCACATACCGTAATTTTCACGCACCCAATTTTAAAGGAGGAAAATCTAGAAAAAAAAGATTCTGAACCAAATACTGTAGTAAAATATTTTATATCAACTGTATAAAAGTGAACAGCAGTTTAAGAACAATTGTCTGTCAAACATGTGACATGAACAGTCAGTAAAGTCAGTAAACAGTGAGAGTAGCGCTGCGCGGTGTAGCGGTATTAACCTGAATAGCGGTATTGAGATGTGCCGCGATATGGATTTTGCAATACCGTGATAATTCATGAATTAGATTTTTATATAAGTATATAAACACCTTAATACAGTATTACACATTAGTTTCGTTACAAGTTGTAACTTACAACTACCAATGACGGCACAGACATTACTAATCGAACACAGTTTGTACTTGACGCGCACACGCCTGACGCTCTGTTTACTGCGCTGTGCCTTTAAGAGGAGAGCGGCTGATTTAGTTTTAAAGACGCGCGAGAAAATCTGCTTGTTTTATTTTGATCAAAGTCTGTTTTCTTTTGTAAATCATGGTTTCACTGTTTCACAAGATTCTGCGCGAGAAAGAAAGCGAGACGACGTATGTATACCGCGGTATTGCACACTAAGATGGCGGTGAGCGTGCTCCGCGGATCTCTGCATTCGCCGTATAAGACGCACCAACTTTTCACCCTCAGTTTTGGGGAAGAACAAGTGCGTCTTTTACGGCGTAAAATGCGGTAACTCCATTAATCAAAGTGTCCCAGTGAATACAGAAAAATGACCTAACACTGCGGCTAGCGTAGTCGAAAGGCATTGTGGAAAAGTTTGTAGTTCACACGCGCTCTTAATTTATGTTCTGGTATTTATTTCTAGACAGTCAGAACTTTTAAGCTCTCGTGTTCTAAACCGTTGAGAGAATAAAGGTATTTTTTATTAATATATAACGGTTATTAATATTAATAACGGTTACATAATAACCGTATATATGAATAAATTCATATGTATTAATATATAACATAACGGTGATGAATGTTTTTGTCATCGTAGAGTTTGCGCGTCCTCGTCACTCGCTGATTTTTTTTTCTGTGATTTTTTTTTGTTATTTTATTTTATTTTTCTTTTTTTTCCAGAACTGTTTCGAGCTCTTCATCCCCGACAACAAGGACCAGGTGATCAAGGCCTGCAAGACGGAGGCGGACGGGCGCGTGGTGGAGGGCAACCACACCTTCTACCGAATCTCCGCCCCCACCTGCGAGGAGAAGGACGAGTGGATCAACAGCATCAAGTGGGTGTGGCGTGGAGGCGGAGCCAGGAGACCGTCTCACTGTGTGTGTGTGTGTGTGTAGGGCGGCCATCAGCAGAGATCCCTTCTACGAGATGCTGGCGGCCCGCAAGAAGAAGGTCTCGTCCATGAAGAGACACTAGAACCTTCACGCTGCTGCTGCTGCTACACCTCCAAAGAGATGCTTCCTCTCTCACTTCTCTTCCTCACGCCGACTCTTTCGCTCCTTTCCGTCTGGAAAGCGTTTTCCTCTGCGCCGTTAAACGTGTAGAATCAGACGAGCGCTTACGTGATCAAGCGGACGTTTCTATCGCTCTTCCGTTTCACTCTTGCAGTCTACACGTTTTGGCTGGTTTTTTTTCTTCCGTTTGCAGTTTTCACATTTTCGTTTTTCTTTTTTGTTTTATGACATTCACGCTTGCAATTTTCACATTTTTGTTTGTTCTTTTTTCATTTCACACTTGCATTCTTCACATTGTATTTTTTGACAGTTTTATTTTCACTTGCAATTTTTTCAAATTTTTTTTTTTGTTCGTGTAAAATTTCCGTATTTTTTTTTTTTGCTTGCAATTTTCACAATTTAGTTTGAAGCTATTTTGATTTTTCCGTTCGTTTCACTTTCTTTGCGTTTGCACTTCTGGCACTAGCTTCACGTGGGGGCGGTCCTTGCTCTGATTGGCTGAAGAGAATGTGATTGGCAGCTGCTTGACCCGGAAGTGGGGGAGGAGTTTAGTTCATTACACGTCATCGTCTTTGGAACTTTCCAAAGGAAACTTGTGCCTGACGGAGGCGGAATCCTGCGCTCTCCCTCTCTCTTATTTTCTGTCTCTCACTCTCTTTTTCTGTCTCTCTCTCTCTTTTTATTCCTGTCTCTCTCACACTCTCTTTTTCTGTCTCTCTCTTTTTTCCTGTCTCTCTGTCTCTTTCTGTCTTTCTCTCTCTCTTTCTCCCTCTGTCTCTCTCTATTTCTCTCTAGATCTGTCTCTCATTCTGTCCATCTCTCTCTCTCGCTCTTTATGTCGGACGCAGTATTGATTAATTTATCAAAGATGTACATACTTTAGTGTATAGAGACGATTGCTTCCAATTCGTTTTTTTTTTCTTTCTTTTACACGCGTGACGCGATTGCTTTTGTCGAGTGCTATTTACTTTTTACTTTCATATTTGTTTTCAGGTGAATACCATTGCAATGGTGTCCAGTGCATAAATAAAGTTATATTCTGAACGCGTGGCTGGATTGGTTTATTTTCAAAGGCTCGTCGTGGCTTCGTCTTAGAGAGAATACAAGCACTTTTTCTCCCCAGCCATTGTTTGCTGTTTGTTTGCTCATCAGCTCACAATCGATGACAGTCGTTATTCTAATATATAGTTTCTACTGGTTGTTTTCCTCAGGGAGTGAGTTGTGTGACTGTGTGATGAGTGATTGATAAGAGTGAGTTTTGAGTGAGTTAAAGTTCATTTGTATAGCGCTTTTCTTAGTCCGAGACCAACGCAAAGACGCTAAAACGGTTTGAACAACGTCGACACCGTCCTGGTGAAATGACACTCCTCCAAGCGACGGTGTCTCCATCCTGATGGCAACGACACTCCTCAGCAGCCAGACCGGAGTGTGAGAGATTGATGAGAGTGAGTGATTGATGAGTGAGTTGAGAGTGAGTGATTAGTGAGAGTGTGTGATTGATGTGTGTGATGAGAGTGTGAGTGATTGATGAGAGTGAGTGATTGATGTGTGTGAGTGAGTGATGAGTGAGTTGAGAGTGAGAGAGTGTGAGTGAGTGATTAGTGAGAGTGTGAGTGATTGATGAGAGTGAGTGATTGATGTGTGTGAGTGAGTGATGAGTGAGGTGAGAGTGTGAGTGAGTGATTGGTGAGAGTGTGTGTGAGTGAGTGATTGGTGAGAGTGATTAATGAGTGAGTTGAGAGTGTGAGTGAGTGAGTGAGTGATTGATGAGTGAGTTGAGAGAGAGAGTGTGAGTGATTAGTGAGAGTGTGAGTGAGTGATTGGGGAGAGTGATTGATGAGTGAGTTGAGAGTGAGAGAGTGTGAGTGATTGGTGAGAGTGATTGATGAGTGAGTTGAGAGAGAGAGTGTGAGTGAGTGATTAGTGAGAGTGCGAGTGAGTGATTGGTGAGAGTGATTGATGAGTGAGTTGAGAGAGTGTGAGAGTGATTAGTGAGAGTGCGAGTGAGTGAGTGATTGGTGAGTGTGAGTGATTGATGAGTGTGTGTGATTGGTGTGTGAGTGAGTGATTGATGAGAGTGAGTGAGAGAGTGAGTTGTGAGAGATTGGTGAGAGTGATTGATGACAGTGTGAGAGTAATTGATGAGAGTGAGTGAGAGAGTGATTGGTGAGAGTGAGTGAGTGAGTTGTGAGAGATTGGTGAGAGTGATTGATGACAGTGTGAGAGTGATTGATGAGAGTGAGTGAGTGAGAGTGTGAGTAATTGATGAGAGTGAGTGAGAGAGTGATTGGTGAGAGTGAGTTGTGAGAGATTGGTGAGAGTGATTGATGAGTGAGTTGAGAGTGTGAGTGAGTGATTAGTGAGAGTGTGAGTGAGTGATTGATTGGTGAGAGTGATTGATGAGTGAGTTGAGTGTGAGTGAGTGATTGATGAGAGTGAGTGAGAGAGTGATTGGTGAGAGTGAGTTGTGAGAGATTGGTGAGAGTGATTGATGACTGAGAGTGTGAGTGATTGATGAGAGTGAGGAGGTTCTCCAGGCACAGTGTCTCCAGCAGCTCCGGTGACATCCTGTGAAAGTCACTTTAAATTGAGAAGAATCCGGTTGTCTTGCTCAAATCGGTTCCACGAAACAACGATGTCGGGTGACAGAAGACGTGCTACTCTGTTCGACTCCTAATCACAAAGCCCTACAGTAGCTTCTCGATAGCTGAAGAGAATCGTTTACTATGAACCATTGCCATGGCTACCTTCACAACTCCGGTCATTTTTTGTTTCCTAAACTCTCAACTCCGCCATCACGATCGGCCTAGATGGAGACGCTTCAGGTGAAAGAGACACACAAACACCACACGCAATTCAACGACGACTGTTTATTCACACAGGAGGAACATTTCAACCAGACGTTTCCAATAGAGATGCTGCATTAAGGACTTTCTTCTCTCTGCTCTTCTCGTTCTGTTCCCTCAGACAGAAGCAGACGTTTCATCCAGGTTATAACTCGGCACAGCTCTACTGGAAACTCAACTGGACTTAGTTGACCGGCGTCATGATGCTCGTAACGGACATCATCGGCGTGAAGGGTTTGAGTCCTTGGCGCAAACCAATCTACAAAACACAACACGACTTAGATCCACGTCGATCACTTTTCATTCACAACATTTCACAAACCTTAGACCCATTTCCCACATATCACAAGGGTTTAAACAATTCGGTCCATCAATTTCCAGTAGCTTTGTTGCTGACTCGGGTAGATCATGCCAAGACAGACGTAGTTCTCTCAGTGAAGAGTTGGAGGATTGAAGAAATGAAGACAAACTATTGAAGACTTCCTCAGTTAGACCCCAGCAGCGCAAGCTGAACACAATAAAACGAAACACTCATCAGAAAAGCCATATAACAACAAAAAAATGAATCAATCACAAACTTCCACAATGGAAAAAAACTGGTCTGTGCAACAGGACTGAGCAATAATTACAACTGATGGTGTATGACCGTGCAATTCTTCAGCAGCTTGACCAAATGTGACCATAGCGTGGCGTGTGGAGTCTGTCCATCCGCGTTAGAAGAAAGACGTCTCTCCACTCGCTCTTCACGGTAGCTCAGGGAAATCCTTCCAGAATCCACAAGTCAACTGGAGGGATGTCCACACATCAATTCACAAAGAAAAGACATGCTGGAAAATCGTGATGGGGTGGAGAAGGGACAGTCTTGGACCGGGGCATGGACAGTCTCTACATGCACTTGCCACGTTTTCAACCGCTCATCATGTACCTCAGAAAAAAGGGTACTGGAGGTCATGTGGGTGCGTCACCATAAAAACAATCCAATGCATCCGAATCACAATCAGGCACTATGCTGGAGCTAGTAGATGTGTTGTGAAGGAGGAGCAGAACCTCCACCATCTCAGCATCGCTGTCAGAAGCTCCAGGAAGACACTGGGGGTCAAGGATGAGACTTCCGAAGAAGAACGCCGAGATCATCAAGAGCACCAAATTCCTCGGTGTTCATCTGGCGAAGAACCTCCTCTGGTCACTCAACACCAGCTCCATCACCAAGAAAGCCCAACAGCACCTTGAACTTCCTGAGGAGGCTGAGGAGACCATGCATCCGCAAAGCGAACAGCATTGTAGATGACCACGCCCAGACTCTTCAGTCTCCTGCCGTCTGGTAAGAAATACCAGAGCATTCGGACCCTCACAACCAGTTTCTTCCCCATATGCGACTGCTCAACACCGCATGAAACTGAGGAAGACCTGGACATTGATTATCCATTCCACTCACTCTTTTTTTTTTTTGCTCAGCTCTTGCTTCTCTCGCAGTGGAACCCTGAGGAACATCTGACCACTCAAGACAAGAGAAGCTTTGGACATCCTGACTCCTGTTCCTCATTCTCGTCTCCTCAGAGTCGAGCTGTATGTAGTTGAAATGACAATAAAAGTTTTTTGGACTTGGACTTAAAAATGAGCCTTCAAAACTGTTCAACTGTTGGGACACGTTCAGATTGTTCTACCTGCCTAGAAGTTAGAAGTTTTGAGTTGACATGTAAAAGGAGGTAAAGCTTTTTTATTTTTGAATTTTGAGCACTTTATCTGAACATTTTTATACTGTCTTATTTTCAAAAGTAGCCCTGCTTTCATGTTTCAAAGTGAGATAACGTTCTAAATATACTTTGATGTTACAAAACGATACATTTGTAAAAAGTTTTCTGAATTCCGAAGCATTCGATTGAGTTGACGGGCAACGTCTGGACCTTCGCTTCCAAAAACATTGTGGACCTCTTTACATTTTAGTTGAATATCTGGAACGTCTTGTGGACTGACCTACAGGGAACCAAGCTAGTCCAGAAAAATGGTTCTGATTCTTTGCTACCTTCCATTTGTCTGACACTGACACAAAACTCTGTCTTTGCATTGACCAATAAAACCACTTATAATACCAAAACAATCACAAACCCGAGTTTCTCCAGGCGACAGTTTGGACTCTTCAGTCCATCAGACAGAATCTTCACTCCTGAATCACGTAGCTCATTGTAACTCAGGTCCAGTTCTCTCAGTGAAGAGTTTGAGGATTGAAGACATGAAGACAAACTTTCACAGCATCCATCAGTCAGATCACAGAATTTCAATCTGAACAAAACAACAAATATCCATCAGAAAAGCCAAAAACAAAAACTGTACAATTATCATTAAAACTGACGGTTGGCACAAAAATCTGATTCAGATACTTTCTGATTTTCCTTATTCACTAACTCGGTCTTTACACAAGCAATGACCAATAAAATGACTTATAATATCAAAAACCATAAATCACAGACTTGAGTTTCTCCAGCCGACAGTTTGGACTCTTCAGTCCATCAGACAGAATCTTCACTCCTGAATCACGTAGATCATTCTCCTTCAGGTCCAGTTCTCTCAGTGAAGAGTTTGAGGATTGAAGACATGAAGATAGACTTTCACAGCATCCATCAGTTAGACAACAGTACGCCAAGCTGAACATAAAATAAAGCAAACAAAACATGCATCAAAAAAAGCACATAAACCCCTAAAAAACATATATCTCTAAAAAAAAATGGAAACCCGTGGAATGGAAATGGAAAATCAGTCTTTACACAAGCACCAACCAATAAAATGACTTATAACATCAAAACAAACAATCACAAACTTCAGTTTCTCCAGCCGACAGTTTGGACTCTTCAGTCCATCAGACAGAATCTTCACTCCGGAATCCTGTAGCTCATTCTCACTCAGGTCCAGTTCTCTCAGTGAAGAGTTTGAGGATTGAAGACATGAAGACAAACCTTCACAGCATCCATCAGAGAGATGACAGATCGCCAGTCTGAACACAACACAAAGATCCAAAAGAAAAGCCCGTTATTTAATGTTATAACCTAGACCAGGTGCCGGGAACCTTTTTGGCTGAGAGAGACCTGTTGGGGATATTCGTTCGCTCTATCTAATTAATTTGACGTGCAATGAATCTTGCCAACTGAAACCTATTCTTCTACTTCAAAGCACCGGAGGTTTAGTCAAACGTCTAAAGAGTCTTTATTCTCAGACCTTCTTTATTAAAAGCCATAAAGAATAGCAAGTTCCGCGCTAACGAATCACAGAGCATTTTGTTAGTTTGGTGCAGATAAGACACGGCGTTCCTCCCTTCAGTCGTCTCCTAGCAACGTCAAGGTCTGGCTCTGAATTAACGGTTCACAAATAATGTTCTTCGCTAGGCGTTACCTCAGCTCAGCATTCCTTCAACTTTAGATAAGGAGCTCTGCAAAGAGACCTCTGTTCCAGCTTCTTCCAAGACCTCACACACACACTCCAAACGAGCCTAATGTTTAAAACTAAACGCAGTAAAGTATGCATTTTTGTAAAATCAATATGAAATGCAGGACAACAAGTTTCTCAAATCGTTTTGATAACGCTGTTATTAATGTTTCATGCGTTTTTAATTGTCTTCACGCTCGTGTGGCTCATTATCAACCTTTAATAACTAAAAACAAACGTCAGGCGTAGAAACACGGCGCACCTCCCGCGGTTGTTCAACAAGTGCCATTTAAACAAAAAATGTTTTACCTCCCATTATGGCTGGGCGGTGTAGCGGTATTAACGAGAATAGCGGTATTGAGATGAGCCACAATATGGATTTTGCAATACCATGGATACCATGATAATTCATGAATTAGATTTTTATATAAGTATATAAACACTTTAATACAGTACATTAGTATCGCTACAAGTTGTAACTTACAACTATCAATGACGGCACAGACATTACTAATCAAACACAGTTTGTACTTCACACGCATACGCCTGCCGCTCCGTTTTCTGCGCTGTGCCTTTAAGAGAAGAGCGGCTGTTTTAGTTTTAAACGCGAGAAAATCAGCTTGTTCTATTTCATATCAGCCCCGCTTGTAATCAGCATGTACATAGAACAGGTGCGAACGCGCCGCCCTTTCTCTTTTTGCCTCCTGGCGTTTGAGCTGTTGACGGCAAGATACCGTATTTACGCGAAAATAAGCACCCCCTATTTTCAAATTTTCAAAACTAAAAAACTCGAAGGGTGCTTATAATCGCAGATTTCAAAAATCCGTGTATTTTAAGACGCTCATTTTTTGACATTACAAGTCTGGAGTGTAATGACGGCGCGAGGGCTCAGCCACGGCAGGCATGCCGTTCTTAAAAGGAGCAGTCACAAATAAATGCAAACATGTAGTCTTTCCTTATATTATTTATTATCAATTTTCAAGTACAAAAGCGTTAAAGTGAACAATGCAAAGGAGGAACACGCGTAGATCTTTCAGATGGCCAGTTAAAAACCGTGGTCTCGCCAGCCGCGTCTGCGAAAACCGCTGACTTTTCATCCGCGCTTGCGTTGATACGCTGATTACGTTTTATCTTGACGCCGGCAAATTAAAACATTCGTCCTTCCTAATACTTTTTATCCATTTTTTCAAGCACAACAGCATTAAAGTGAACGGTGCGAACGAGGAACATGCATAGATACAATTTGAACTTAAATTTTAACTGGTGACTGGAACTATGCTTATGACGGGCAGGTTCATTTATGGTCTGTGTTTGTTTGTTTGTTTATTATGATGTGTGCAGTGCGTTATGGTGATGTTTGCTTATTTATTTGTGTGGATTTGTTGTTGCTGTTGTGACGTGAAATTTCCCCGCTGTGGGACTAATAAAGGATTTTTCAATTCAATTCAATTCAATAGATGTTTCAGGTGGCGTGTTTTAAATTTGACACCTGCGAATAAAATAAATGAAAACTAGTAAGTTCGTTTTTTTCCGTAAGACATTGCACAAACAGCGGTAGTCTAGAAACAACAATAAGCTAGGGTTTTGTTTTTTTTAACCGCTGCAACAAGTGACTATTAATATCCGATTTATAAGAAATGATTATCGTACCTGCTTTACTCTATGTCTTCACTGCTGCGACTCAGAGGAACAAGACACAACGCTGACGTCATCGCCTCTCGTTTGAGTTAAAAGTCCCGTAAAAATAATATAAAAAAAATTAATTTTGTAATTTTTTTTTTATGATTGAAAAATCAGGGGGGTGCTTATATTCGCGTAAATACGGTACTCTTAAACGTACTTGTTGAGATTGAGTAATTTTTATTACGTTTCATAGGAGTGAGCGTCTTCATTCGGACGCGTGAAAACTACTGCCTTTTTCTCGTGGCTTTTTGTGGATTTGTTTCCGATCGTTAGCGGGCCCTTCACCGGTAAACAAGTGAGTGCCGTTTTGAGTTTTGGTTTACTAAGTTCGTTTACAGGTCGCTTGGGAAGCGTTGTCTGTAATTGGGAAGATGAGGCAAGAGGAAGATACGGATGTTCGGGCATCAGAAGATCGCCTTGATCCAGGCCAGGCTCCTCAGGAATTGAGACGTAAACATACCCGCAAGCGCAAGCATGTGGAGGACGTGGGGCATCTTCAGAAACAGATGCAGGACATGCAAGAAACTCTGAATAATCTGTTACAGGGCCACCAGTGGCATTCAGAGCTGCAGGAATTTGGGGAACCAAAGAGAAAAATCTCTTTGCGCCATCCGGATGAGCTGTCAGTGGCAGCTTCTGGAGCATTTGGAAGGGAGGAAGGATCTTTGGTGACAGATCCAGAATACATTTCAGACTCAGAATTGGGTGATGAGACCTCACAGGCCTTTGACCCGTTGTTGTTGGACCAGTCTGATAAGGCAGTGATCGCTAGGGCAGCACAGCGTGCCAAACTTCCATCACAGGCGGCTTCGACGTCGACCTCTGTGTTTGACAGGGGCCCCGGGCGTCATAAGACTGAAGGACTACCACTTCTCCCAGACTTTGTTACGGAGTTGCAATCATCATGCAAAGGCCCCAGTTCTACAAAATTCCCAAGAACTCAGTTGGGTAACTTGGTGGGGGCAGCAGCGTGTGGCCTGGCTTCAGCTCCACATATTGGTCCTACATTCGCGCTACTGGCGGGAGCTACGGCTAGTGCCGGGAAAGATGCTGTACACCCGAACAAGCATTGCAGGATGGTGGATAGTCATCTGAAGAATGTGTATCACGCATCTGCACTGGCGGCGAGACTTTCAAACACAAACTCTCTCCTCTTGATTTATCTAGAAGAGCTGCTGCGGGACGTGTCTTCCGGTGAGGACAATATACCAGAGGCCTTAAGGGTGTTGGACATAATGGTCCGAGGAACAAGCGCACATGCCCAGGCCCTGGATTGGACTCAACGACTATGATGGCATTTCTGACTCCACAGAGACGTTCTGTGTTGAGGGAGTGCCTTTTCAAGTTTTTAAAGGAGGAAAAGGTGTCAGTGAGGTTGGGCCGGAGGCTACTTGGTCTAATGGCAGCAGCCAGCCAGGTCGTGCCATTGGGATTACTTCACATGCGCCCACTGCAAATGTGGTTTTTAAAGCACAATGTAAGTCCTCACGAGAATGGACAAAGACTAATTCCAAGGGACAAGGAAGGTCTGAAGGCGGCACAGTGGTGGCTTTCAACTCCAGGCTTGGAGAAAGGGGTCACTTTGGGCCCATTATGCTCAAGGGAGACCATAACGACGGACGCCTCGGAAACAGGCTGGGGAGCTTTCTGGAGAGGCGATCCAGTGCAGGGGCAATGGAGCGGCTCATGGAAAGGGACACATCTCCTGGAACTGGAAGCAGTATTCCAAGCCCTAATCCATTTTCTTCCACGGCTACAGGAGAAACGAGTGCTGGTGCGTACAGACAGTACGACCGTGGTCTCCTACATCAATCATCAGGGCGGGGTATGCTCAGTGGCGCTGTACAAGAAAGCCCGGGATCTCCTGTTGTGGGCACATGCACGAGGAGTTTGCCTGCGGGCTGTGCATCTGCCAGGAGTGGACAACGTGGCAGCCAATCTCTTGTCCCGGGGAGGCCCCAGGAGAATGGCGGCTGCATCCGGCTGTGGTACAAACCATCTGGCAGCGCTTTGGTAAGGCCCAAGTGGACATGTTTGCATCATTGGAAACTGCACACTGCGGCCTCTGGTACTCCATAGTGGGGCCAAAGGGCCCTCTGGGAGTAGATGCCCTGGCAAACAAGTGGCCGCCGGTTCTGCTGTACGCCTTTCCTCCCTTCCCACTGCTGCCAGCGATCCTATCCAAGGTAAGAATACTGGGAGCGAGGGTGCTTTTGGTGGCACCAAATTGGCCACAGCAGGTTTGGATGCCAGACTTGATCAACCTGCTTTACGGAACCCCATGGCCTCTTCCAGTCAGACAGGGCATGCTGACTCAGGCTCAGGGTCAGATTCAACACCCAAGCCCGGAGAAGTTCAGACTGCATATCTGGCCTCTAGACAGGAGGAAAGTGATGAGATGGAGGAAGCAGTAGTAAGGACCCTGCAGGCAGCCAAAGCCCCGTCTACGAGACGTCTTTACGCTTCCCGGTGGAATAGGTTCACTAGATGGTGTCAGTCCAAAGGTATAGACCCTTCGGCTTGCGAAGTATATTCTGTATATTCTGGTAAAACGGTTTTTGAAAGGAGCTCGTCGGCTGTGCCCTCCACGAGCAAGGCTAGTACCATCATGGGACATTGGCATAGTGTTGAGGGCTCTAATGGACCCACCGTTTGAGCCATTAGAGGCGGTCAGTTTGGAACTGCTCTCATGGAAGATGGTGTTTCTTTTGGCAATCTCCTTGGTAAAGAGGACGGGTGAGATACATGCCTTTTCAGTGCTTCTAGCCTGCCTAAGGCCACGGGAAGAAGGTTCAGCTATTTCCATGCTCCCAAACCCCACCTTTTTGCCAAAAGTCCTGCCTCGTTCCTTTGTTTCGAAGCCATTCATCTTGGAACCGTTTCATCCGTGTTACGACCTCAACTCACGTCTTAAAAGGGTTCGGTTGTGAGGTGTAACAAAGAACAAAAACAGTTAGGTTAAATTAAAATTGTAAGCCCAAACGCAACACATGAAAGAAATTAACGAAGCGAAAGCATTTCCACCCTCAGCCCCAGAGTGAACACTCTACTCTTAAATAATACAAAGAATATTTATTAACGGAAGAGGGAATTTGATCAATAAGGCCAACAGGGTGTGCAATGCCTAAAATAACATACAAAAACTGCAGCTACCTGGTATTTTAATGAACTAAATAACCTACAAACCCAGTAATGAAAATAAACAACATAAATCTTCCCTAATTTCCTGTATAACCAAAAACCAGGAGAAAAAGGGGTACAAAGAAAATGAGGCACACACACCATAAAAAAGAGATGACTAGGGAAAAAAGAACCCTCGAAATAAACTCACAGAGAGTTGGTTTTAGCCACGCAGACCCACAATTCTGGTAACCAGAAAAAAAAACCCCCACCAACGATGAACAGCACAACCTGTTGCAGTCGGGAGCTAAGGGGAAATGCTTCACCCGGCGGCACTTCCGGGCTGTTCTTATGCTCCTCCCTCCCAATGAGGTCCAGGTGACAGCAATCACCTTGAGAAACACTGCATGCACACACCCACACTCACACACTACAACTTCAAAACAAAAATACGTCCTGGGACGTAACAATCTGCCTCCTCATGACTCGCAAGAAGAAGCCAGAATGCATCTAATCTGTCCGGTCAGAGCGCTGAGAATACGCATCTCCAGGACTTAAGGCGGACGGACCAACTGTTCGTATGTTATGGACAATCTGCACAAGGTCGGGCAGTGTCAAGACAGCGACTGGCTAAGTGGGTGGTCAGGCTGATACAGCTGGCCTACCAAAAGTCAGGACGGCCTCTTCCTGAAGGAGTGGTGGCACACTCGACGAGAGGAGTGGCATCTTCTTGGGCAGTCTTCCGTGGTGCAGCTCTTGAAGATGTTTGTGAGGCAGCAGGCTGGACATCAGCCTCAATCTTTGCCAAGTTCTACCGTACAGATGTGGCTATGGTTTCTGCCAAAGTCTTACAAACTTTGTCTTTGACAAAATTTGTCTTTGTAATACTGCTTGTGAGATGACAATAAAATGCTGGGTTGAGCAGAGATGGTTCTCCGGGGCTTCATTGCCCCGCTTGGTGTTGGCCCCTCATGACCTTGTCTGGTACACATTGACCCATTCAGTGGCGTGTTGACTGGGTTACATGGGTAACTTTGTTCTATGAATGAAGTCAACACGCCACTCGGCGTGGTCATTCTGGGTAGCCATGTCGGCAAAAACAGAGAAAGGGCGGCGCGTTCGCACCTGTATTTGTACATGCTGATTACAAGCAGGGCGTGGTTGATTTGATATACCGTCTCCTGACAGCTCAGCCCCAAGGGGGCTGACCCATACAGTGGCGTGTTGACAAAAAACACGCTTGGAAATCATGGTTTCACGTGCGCGAGAAAGAAAGCGAGACAACGTTTACGGACAAAGACCAGAAACAAAGCTACAGTAGGCAGCTGCTCGCGCTCCCTCTCTCTCTCTCTCTCTTTCTCTCAGATTTTGCCAGTTATGTTAATACGGTCTACTAAAATGTAATGCTCCCCCAATACCGCGATAAAATAACAATACCGTCTGTACAGTAGAAAATACCGTGATATGAATTTTTGCTCACATCGCTCACCCCTACCTCACATTAAGCGAAAGCTGAACTCACACACAACCCCTGAACTGATTCCATACAGAAGCTGCTCTCTGTCTTTCTCTCTCTCCACAGAGGCGAACTACTCCGTCCGTGTTGAAAAGTACAACACTCCTCGTCTTTTAGCCATTGTCTTCAATAAAAGGGTTTCGGCTTTTTACTAGCGAACTACTGAATATTAAAAGAAGGGCAGGAAAGTTCACGTCCTGACGTCACATCTACATTAAGCATTATCCAATAAAAACATGCCGTTGTCCCGAGGACAGCTGTGATTGGCTCCAGCCCCCACAACCAGGAAATGAATGGATTGGAATACAGGAGAATGTTTTATATTTTTACCGGTATTAAATATATATATATATATATATATATATATATATATATATATATATATATATATATATATATATATAAACTTTGTCTGCGAGCCACATGCAGCCACCAGAAGAGCCATATAAGGGTTCCCGACCTCTGACCTAGACGATGGAGTCCTGAACTCCATTTCCCAGAAGCCTTTGGAAACCACAACAATAAAATGACATATATATATATCAAAACAATATATAAATTATATCAAAACAATCACAAACCTGAGTTTCTCCAGGCGACAGTTTGGACTCTTCAGTCCATCAGACAGAATCTTCACTCCTGAATCCTGTAGGTAATTCCTCTTCAGGTCCAGTTCTCTCAGTGAAGAGTTTGAGGATTGAAGACATGAAGACAAACCTTCACATAATCCATTAGTTATATCACAGCAGCTCAATCTGAACACAAGACAAACATCCATCACCATAATTGTTGTATGTAGTATTTAAAATCAAAAGAAAATTCCATTCTAAACCTGAGTTTCTCAAGTCGACAGTTTGGACTCTTCAGTCCTTCAGACAGAATCTTCACTCCTGAATCACTTTGAGCATTCCCCTCCACGTACAGTTCTCTTAGTGAAGAGTTCGAAGATTGAAGACATGAAGACAAACCTTCACAGCATCCATCAGACAAACTGTCAAGTCTGTAAAATCAGACACAATACATTGTTTATCCTGAGCTATTATATAATAATATGTTTAGTATCCACCAGATGTGCACACACACACACACACACACACACACACACACACACACACACAAACACACAAAAATAAAACAATATTAAAAACTCACATGGCTTTTCTACAGTAGCTCAGAGCTGGAATCAGTCTGTTCCTTCCCTCTCGTGTGGTGCAGAAACGTGTCAGGTCCATCTCCTCCAGCACTTCCTCTGAGATCTGAAGCATGTAGGCGATGACTGAACAGTGAGACGCAGTGAGAACTCGATGACGGTCCGACTGAAAAACCCGCAGAAGCTCTGTTTTCTGAATCTGATCCTTCATCTCCAGCAGACACAGAAACAGACTGATGCACGTGTCAGTTGAAAGATCTTGACTTGCTTTCAGAACATCTTGAATCTTTTGTGTGATGTCCGTGATGGTCTCAGAACTCTTCACTGTGTGGGTCAGTAGATCCTGTAAGAGTCTCTGACTCGACTCCAGCGAGATGCCCAACAGAAAACGCAGGTAAAGATCCGTAATGAGTCCATTATCACTCCGTAATGAGGCGTGGACAGCAGCATCTAGCAGAACATCTAGAGTTGGGGAGTTTGTGTCACTGTGATTAGGAAATGGCATAAATGGAAGTAATACTGCATGTGTATTGTTCCAGACTACATGATAAAGCTTGTGGAAAGCAGCAAGAAACTCCTGAAAGCTCAGATGAACGAAGCAGAAGACTCTTCTCTGAACAACCACTGATTCCTCTCTGATGATCTCAGTGAAGATCCCAGAAGACACAGAGGCATCAGTGACGTCTATGCCGCTCTCCCTCAGGTCCTCTTCATAGAACATCACGTTCCCCTTCATCAGCTGATTATAAGCCAGTTCAGAGAGTTTCACTACCGCTTCTCTGCTTGACCCCAGGATCTTCTCTGGATCGTCCTCTTCAACCTTCTGCTTCCTCGTGTGGATCTGAGCCAGCAGGAAGTGGACGTACATTTCAGTCAGAGTTTGAGGAGTTTCCGCAGTGTCGTCTAGTTTCAGGACGTTTTGAAGGACAGTGGCTGAGATCCAGCAGAAGACGGGGATTTGACACAGGTAGTGAAGGCTTCTGGATCTTCTGATGTGTGAAATGATTCTTGAGGCTTCATCTTGATCACTGATTCTCTTTCTGAAATACTCCTCTTGTTGAGCATCACTGAATCCCTGTATTTCTGTCACACGGCTGATGTATTTTGGTGGGATCTGATTGGCTGCTGCTGGTCTGGTGGTGATCCAGATGAGCGCTGAAGGAAGCAGATCTCCTCTGATGAGACTCACTAGCAACAAACTAACTGATGAAGATGTATTCACGTCAGGAACGCTCAGTTCCTCTGAAAATACCAGCTCCATTCTGCTTTGATCAAAACCATCCAAGATGAACAAAACTTTACACTTCTCATAGTTTTCTGAATCCAGGTCTCGCAGTTCAGGATGGAACTCTAGCAGAAGTCGGTGAAGACTGTACTGTGTTTGTCTAATCAAGTTCAGCTTTCGAAATGGAAGCACAAACATGAAATCTACATCCTGACTCTCTTCTCCCTCGGCCCAATCCAGGATGAACTTCTGCACACAGACGCTTTTCCCAATGCCAGCGATGCCTTTAGTCAGAAGAGTCTTGACCTGCTTTCTCTGGCCTGTGTAACCCTCACGTGAGGCTCTGAAGATGTGGTTGTAGTTGATGGTTGGCTCTCCATCCAGGGTATTGTGATTTTCTCCTTGAATTTCCCTGGTGATTAGCAACTGTGTGTAGATCTCGTTCAGGGGGGTTTGATCCTCCTGTCGATTGACTCCCTCATATAATCTCTCAAACCTGTTCTTTATGCTGATCTTGTGCTGATCTTTGACTCTCTTCAGCAGATCTTCAGTGTCGGAGCAGCTGATGGAGTCAGAAACGCTCAGCTGAGCAACAGATCTGATCGCTTCCATCTGCAAACTGAAGAGAAACTGTGTGAACGGTTTAAAAACCATACATGAAAACTTCTTCCAAGAAATATTTCTATGAGGAACCATCATTTTAACACCACAAAAACCGACTGGGCGTTCACATCTCTGACGACCTTTCCTGTTCAGACTCAGGGTTGCAGGCCATAGATGTTCAAACAGGCCGTAACAAAAGCGGTGCTTAAGAAGCCACAACTCGACATAGATTAATTAATCAATTATAGACCAATATCCAATCTTCCATTTGCGTCAAAAATTCTTGAAAAGGTGGTTTAAGATCAACTTTGTATGTTCCTGGAACAAAATGATACATTTGAAAAATTTCAATCAGGTTTTAGACCGAACCATAGTACAGAAACAGCACTCATTAGAGTTACAAATGAACCCCTGATGACCTCGGATGAAGGGAATGTTTCATTATTAGTTCTGCCAATTTCAAATGGCTCCTCATTTAACTGTTCTCACATTCTCTAAGGTTTTGTTCAGCTAGAAATGCAGAGTTCGAGAGGCCATTGATTGGTCCCAACTTTGGGAACTGCTCTATTCCATTCAAAGATGCTTAAAGGCAGTTGTTGTCGGAGTGGGCTTGTCACTCATAGGTCTGCCTTTATCTTTTTTTTTTAGTTTGATGATATGGACACATACCAAATTGTGGTCTGCTTTTAATCATCCAGTGATGACCTCACATAATGTGGGGTGGGCTTTCAGGATTTTTTTACTTTTATTTTTCAGATGTTTTACCACAGGCCACCCCACTTTCATGTTTAGCATCAAATGTAACAACCAAAGACTTTGCATTATGTTGGTTATGGTGGTTGACACCAAGACAAATTCCTACCTCTGTACCCACAGAACCTGGCAAACAAATCGGATTCTGATTATCCAAACAGAAAGCAACGTTAAGACTCACTCAGGCTCAGTGTTCCTTGCTCCATCACTGAGATCAGACGAGTTGGACGAGTTACTCTTCACAGACTTACAGATGAAACCTCCTGCGTCCTCCACATTCATGTTGGCGCTGTAGAAACAGACAGTGGACTCAAAACCTCAACCTGTCACAACCTTAAACACAGAAGCTCTTTGGAGTCCTAGTCCTCGTATCTTAATATGTAACTTTTAATATGTTGATGTGGTTTGGTACCCTAAGTTGGTACCAGTCCTTACACACTACGCAAAATACACAATAACAGTATGCAAAGATACGTCGACTGAAATATTGTTTAATGTTGCTATGCCGAGCGGACGTACGTAGCAACGCTCTCATTCTCTAGACCAGAGGTTCCCAACCGGTGTGCCGCGGCACTAAGGGGTGCCGTGATATCTTTTGAGGGTGCCGCCAAAATTTCGGGGAAAATTTTTCATTTTTTTTTTATCAAGGCAGAATCAGTGTAAACAGTATTCTCTAGGGATGTACCGAATTTTCGGCCACCGAAAATGGCCAAAAAGTGCATTTTCGGTTTTTCGGCCGAAACACTTTTTTCACAGAAACAGCACGGCCGAAAGTTGATGACGTAAGCAGAGGCCGTAAGAGCTGCGGCATATAACGGAGCGCCGATCACTTTTCACCAGTGGCTCTTACTAGAGAACATTCTCTCTCTTCTCACTCCGTTTAGCAAACTAAAGAGATCAGCTCATCTGATGCCTCTGTAGCGGACGCTAATCCTTTAGTGCAGTTCTAAAGCGCCCAAAGTGGCGGTAAATACCACGATTAAAATTATGAAAAGTCCGCGCTTAGAGTCTGTAGTGCACGATCTGTAGAAATATGTTGGAATCCTCTGGAGAAGCCACCGACTGCAGAACCGCAGAATGACAGTCTGAGACAGTCCGGAAGTGGGCGGAGCAAGTATTGCCTTAAAAGGCATTTTGTACTTCCTTGTTTGCTACTTTTCAAAGTTTAAACCCCGCGTTAATAAAGTTATAAACGTTTTAAACTTTTTAAACTTTTTAAAATGTAATTGGCCTTATTTAAATACAGTCTCAAATCTTTCTCAAATGTCAGTCAGATGACAAGTTCAACAGCAACCTATTTATACTATTATTAATTTATTCTTTGAAACTTCATTATTAATTTATGCAATTGCAATGCCTTTGTTTTAGTAAATTTAGTACACCATCATAGCAATAAATTCTTGTAGAAAATTCGCAAGAAATTTCGTTTCTGTGTTTCGGTTTTCGGCCAGGCTTTCCTCTTTTTTCGGTTTCGGCCAAGAATTTTCATTTCGGTGCATCCGTAGTTTTCTCATATCATCTAGGACTAGGTATAAGGTGTTGTTGCATGCAAACTCTCGAAATGAAACAAATAAATAAATAATAATTAAAAAGCTACGGAGATTTTAAATATCTATTTCCTTATAAGGGTGCCGGGAACTTTTGAAAGGCTTTCCAAGGGCCACAAACAAGAAAAGGTTGGGAACCACTGCTCTAATTCATCAAATTAAATTGATCTGTTTAACAAAAAACAATCTGTATTTTTGTGACATTGTGGCCTTTTTGAATTACGTTGTGTTTCTACACAAAACTTGCATAATGGAATACATAACATAATGGAATATTTAATTTTAAATATCTTGAAAAATCAGAGATAGAATTGCACATACCTTTGTTTCGGTCAATTAGAAAAAAAATGATAGTGAAAATGACTTGAAGCTAATTAAAAACAAATACTCGGCTCTGTCATAAAACGGATTAACGTTCACCACTAACAGAATCTCCCTTCTGATGTCGCTCGGTTGGAACTAAACGTAGAGTGTAACGCAACAGTTGCCGAGCTACGGCGTACGCATGCGCAGTCAGCGTGACATCATGGAACAATTCTGACCAATATCTGTTCATATTGATGAACGGCACTAGTTACAAAATAAACTTAAATAATAACAATTGTGTAAAATAATTACCACGCAATAAAAAAATTTGTAATTTGATTGAAGATTCTACCACAGACAATAAAAAAATAACTTAACCGCTTAACTGTAATAAAGTGTTAATTACATGAGTTAAATACACCACGTTAAAACAACAAACTACCGGTAGGTTACTGGGTATCACTTTATAATAACTACATCTTATTTACGTTAGCATTAACTAAGCATGTATAATCTTTTTATTCATTATCAATAATGTATCAATTAGGCATGTGTTAACGATGCTTGATCTAATGATTCAGCTCTCGAATAAGCTCCGTTATTTGTGGTTAATTTATTCCTGATGTGTAACTATCATGTAAATATTACAGTGTACGTAATAAAAAAAATCTAGAATGCTGAATCAGAATCAACTTTAATGGCCAAGTTTGTACAGGTCCGTTTAGAAAAAAATAGCGCATTGTTTATTGTTTTCTGTAATATAATGATAAATATTAGACTTTCATATGTTTTAGGTTCATTACACACAAGTAAAGTAGTTCAAGCCTTGTTTTGTTTTTGTATTGATATTGATGATTTTGGCGTACAGCTCATGAAAATCTAAAAATGTAGCATATTATGAAAATTAAGTTACAGTTAACTAATTAACTGTAAACAACGCAAAGAACAGCAGACACGTGTGGATCACTCCGGACCTCTGCAGGGGAGTGAAACCAGCAAGAACAAAAGCTATTAGCACTTTGACGGGCTCGAAGAGAATAATAATTGCAGTGATGCTACGGTGCAGGTGAGGTTCGGTTCCGGGCTTCTACCTGATGCAGCCTTCCTATTTGTTAATATTAGTCATTGAACATGTTGTTATCACAGTTATAAATATACTTCATTGAAAAGATGTGTTTTCAGTCTAGATTTAAACTGACGGACTGATTCTGATTTGCGAATCGTGCTAGGCAGAGTGTTCTATATCTTTGGTGCTAGATCAGCGAAAGATTCCACCTGTGAACATTTTAGAGATTGTTGGCTGGTAATCAGTGCTGCCAACTTAGCGACTTTTCAGACTCTTCTAGCGACACATTTTTGAAAAAGCGACTAGCGACAAATCTAGCCAGTTTTTTTTGCCGTGACTGGCAACTTTTGGAGACGTTGATGTGTCCGTAAAGTTCTTACACTTCTCAACTTGCCAAACTAGTGACAGGCGAGTCTCTCTCACACAGTCGCAGTTCCTCGCGATTGCAAATTAATCACGCACGATTCTGATGAGCTGCATAAAACTATAAAATGTTCTTTGTCTAAAATAAGCACAGTAACTGCACGCAGATAGATCACTGCATTTGACTCAAACTTCCTCAGTCACTTACCCCTTTATGTGTGTACTTCTCTGTGACAAGTTAACGTCTAGCTTGCTAGATAAAAAAATATATAAAAATATATTTTTTCATACGACAACTGACTCATATATTAAGTATAACATTTTATCATTATTACTATTACTATTAATTGGTATGTGTGTGAATGTTGTGTGTCATGTAAGGCGACCTTGAGTGTCATGAAAGGCGCAAAATAAATAAAAAAATCGAATGAATTATTATTATTATTATTATTATTATTATTTATGCTCTGGACAAACACACCCACACGAACAAACGAGGGGGGCAAGCTAAAAAAACGTCTGAGGGGAATCAACAGTCCTGTGGGACTGGGGCTTGTTGGAGCCCAAAGGTGCACGCACTTTTTCGCCAAGCATACATACAAAATGACCTAGTCACAATGACCTACCTATAAGTTTGAAAAATATATTGAGCATTTTTTACATGAGAAAAACAAAATTGTAATTTTTTTTCCACGTGACCATTAGAATACACCGCTTTAGTAATATTGGTGATAGTGGTATTATTTTGTAACTCGGATCTTGGAGTTCCGTTCAGCAATATGAACAAATATTGGTCAGAATTGTTCCATGATGTCACGCTGACTGCGCATGTGTACGCCGTAGCTCGGCAACTGTTGCGTTACACTCTACGTTTCGTTCCAACTGAACCACATCTGCAGGACATTTCAATAAAGAGCACAGTATTTCGTTTCACTAGTTTCAAATAATTTTCATTATTGGTTTTTGTTCTTTTTCTGATTGACAGAGACAAAGGTTTGTGCAATTTTCTTTCAAATTTTTATTAAAACCATCCAAGTTGATTTTTAAACAAATATATTCCCTGCTAAGGTTGTGACAGGTTGAAGATTTCACAGGCTTTGAGTCCACTGTCTGTTTCTACAGCGCCAACATGAATGTGGAGGACGCAGGAGGTTTCGGCTGCGAGTCTGTGAAGAGTAGAGCGAGGAGAAGAGAAGAGAAGAGAAGAGGAGCAAGGAACACTGAGTCTGAGTGAGTCTGAACGTTACTTTCTGTTCAAGTTTAGAAAATGCAATATGGTCAAGTAAGAGTAATTGGTTGTTAAATTAGATGCTAGACATGAAAGTGGAGTGCCCAATGGATAAACGGCACCCTAAGAAGAAACCACGAGTATGAATTGTAACAACAACACAAAAAAAGTAATCCATCACAAGATAAAATACAAACTGAACCTGCAACCTTTGGGACACGAGACCACGTTCCCTATCACTGGACCACAACTCCTCTTTTGTGGTCACTGGACCAAAAATCCAGAAAGCCCACCCCACGTCTGTCAACACACAATCAGTGATTGATTTGGAAAATCCTGGGCAGACACTCAATTATTCTCTCTACCGAAACCCTGTGAACATTCAGCCAGGCGAATCATATCCACACTCTAGATTACAACCTTGATCTAGTATGGCCCAACGAACCTCTTTACCAACGTATGTTGGGTCCAAGATTTGGACTCTAGCCTCAGTTCTTCCCAGTGAATGGACCTTTCTCGATGATGAACCAAATAAACACACAACAATTTGTTTCTGTTCCAATCTCCTTGTGTTGCGTTGCGTTTCCAGTTGCTAAGAAGCTAAGCTAAGCTAAGGAGCTAGAGAAGCTCCTTCTTGCTGGTTCTCCTACATCTTTCCAGTCCTCACTCTCTGAGAGCCTCTTCGTCTGCTGAAAAGACTGACCTGTAACTTTATTTATGGTGATTCACAAAACAAAGAGATTCATGTTTCAAACCAAACAAGGAAAACGGAAAACGGGACCCAGGCTCTTCACTTGACCAATCAGATTATTGAAGAGAGTGTCTTTCCAAATCAGCACGAGGTCCGAAACACTGGTTTTACAACTGGTCTTATCAGATCACACTCTACATCAAAGACATGAGGCAAAGACAACGAAACAAAAGAGTGAGAACAGTCCCCTTTGGATAATTGGATCATGAAATGAACTTAAAAGTCAATCCAAAATCATAACCCTAACAGTATGTGAGGCGGTCTTGCGAGGGAGGTCCTTGATATAGGAGTGTGAACACAATCACAATGAGGAGGTGGGTTACCCTCTCGCTTTAGATGTCTGGGCCAAGGCTTGCCAGGCCAAGGCTCCTCCATCCTCAGTGCAAGAAGGAGCGATATCGCAGGTCATTCATACCCACGGCAATAAGACTATACAATCTATCAATGCAATAACATTCAATGCATCTTGTTCAACACTGAAAATTGCACTGTAAATTTTTACTATGTATTATTTTTTAACCTTAGTGTTTGCACCTTTTGTCTCACTGTAATTTTACTGTTTGTATTTTTGCACATTTTGTTTTACTTACTGTCTTTGTATTTTTGCACCTCTTGTTTATTTATTCTGTAGTGGAAAATTGTTTAGTTAAAATAGAGTCACTGAGTCGGTAATGAAGTCAACGCCTAGAAGTTTATTAATGATTCTACTGAAAGTAGAATCAAAGGTTCTGATCTGCAGACAGAATGAAATCTCCAGGACCTGGAGACCGCAATCGAAAAGAGTCTCTCTCCCGAACCCCGTTTCCAACTCATCTCTTATACCCCAATAAAACAATCAATGATTAACAGAATGATCTGATCACATCAGCTGTTTCATATCAAAGTTCAGCCACGTAGTCCTAATTTCTGCCTCGTAAGCATTTATGCCCTGTGACACAGGTCATCCAGACCCTACATGCGGTCTTTTCCCAAACCTAAAATCTGTCCATAATATAATTTGTACACAGTTACTTTCACCCACATTCCCCCTTTTGAAGATGATTCTTCACCAACAAATATTAATTTCATTAAATCATATACACAAAAAATGTTACTTATACATTTGCACGCAAACGATTATGCTATATATTGGTTACACTTCAGAAAATTCTTAAATTAATCTTTTGTTTTCCAGCAGGACCTTTCACAATTCTCATAGCTCATTAGCTAGACCTTTGTATTACAACTCTCTTTTAGCCGGAAACTTGATTTCTTGACTGGGACTTACACCCTTTGTAGATACAAAACATCCAAAACAACAACTTTCTAGCCTTTGCATGGACTGTATTTCTCTCACTATCCAAATTATCCAAAATTTTCCAACCACTTTTTAGTTCTTTATCTCCGAAGACAATCTAAACGAGCCGTTAATCAATTCAAATACATCATTTTCAAACTCCCACTGTTTTACCTTATCCTCTCGCATCTGCTGCCAAAGGGTCAAAGCTCTGACGATAGTCGCCGATAATCGTATCTCGACGATAGTCGATAGTCGACGATAA
>MU204201.1:382012-397713 GCA_017309775.1 Paedocypris sp. Pulau Singkep
TGAAGGACAGTGGCTGAGATCCAGCAGAAGACGGGGATTTGACACAGGTAGTGAAGGCTTCTGGATCTTCTGATGTGTGAAATGATTCTTGAGGCTTCATCTTGATCACTGATTCTCTTTCTGAAATACTCCTCTTGTTGAGCATCACTGAATCCCTGTATTTCTGTCACACGGCTGATGTATTTTGGTGGGATCTGATTGGCTGCTGCTGGTCTGGTGGTGATCCAGATGAGCGCTGAAGGAAGCAGATCTCCTCTGATGAGACTCACTAGCAACAAACTAACTGATGAAGATGTATTCACGTCAGGAACGCTCAGTTCCTCTGAAAATACCAGCTCCATTCTGCTTTGATCAAAACCATCCAAGATGAACAAAACTTTACACTTCTCATAGTTTTCTGAATGTCTCTTTTTCGCACGCGCTGCTATTCAGCAGATTTTACTGTTAATGTTTCTTGTGATGCTGAAGAACTGAAGAAGAGATGGTTCAGAGTTTAAAAATTGATTATTGAAATAATCATGCCTTTTTCGTCTTCTAAGCAGTATAACTTTATTCTTATAAACGAGGGAACTATAATTTTGTCATTTAAAAAAGTTGTTTAATAAGGATTAAAAAAACAAATTGATAATATGTAATTGAATATTTGGATATTAAAAGAAAATTCTAATATCATAATGGACCTTCCTGGTGAGTTAAAATGCTAAATCACTTTATTTGTATAATGTTTGTCTAATTGTCTAATGTTTTTTTAGTTTGTTTGTTTGTTTGTTTTTATCTTGAATGCATTTTAAAATACAAATAAACACTATTTAAAGTTAAATACTAAATTAAATACAAAAAAATGTATATCCTAAAATGTGTATTTTTTCCCCGAGCCCGGTCCGGCCCCTTTGTCAAATGTTAGAACCCAATGTGGCCCGCGAGTCAAAAAGTTTGCCCACCCCTGATCTAGATTAAAAAATTGAGTAATTGGCTTTTCTTGTGGATGTCTTTTCCGTTATGTCCAGACTGAGCTGCTGTGATCTCTCTGATGGATGCTGTGAGAGTTTGTCTTCATGTCTTCAATCCTCAAACTCTTCACTGAGAGAACTGGACCTGAAGGAGAATGATCTACGTGATTCAGGAGTGAAGATTCTGTCTGATGGACTGAAGAGTCCAAACTGTCGCCTGGAGAAACTCAGGTTTGTGATTGTTTGTTTTGATATTATAAGTCATTTTATTGGTCGGTGCTTTCTGTGTCAGTGAGTTCAAGTTTATTTATGTAGCGCTTTTCTTAGTCCCAGACCAACACAAAGTTGCTATAAATTGAGTAAATCAGGACAGTTGGTTTTATTACATTTTAGTTTATATAGGACAAGAAAAGTTTGCGATTGGGTCTTACTATGTTTTTCTCACTAGTATGAAAAATGTATATTATATAAAGTTTAATTCTGCACATGATCATATTAACACCATCAGTTATGATTGTTGCACAGACGGGTTTGTAGAAGTTTGTGAATTATCAGGGGTTTTTTTTGTGTGCTTTTTTTGGATACATTTATTTTTTTGTGCTCAGACTGTGCTACGGTCGTCTAACTGATGGATGCTGTGAGAGTTTGTCTTCATGTCTTCAATCCTCAAACTCTTCACTGAGAGAACTGGATCTGAGTAACAACGATCTACGTGATTCAGGAGCGATGATTCTGTCTGATGGACTGAAGAGTCCAAACTGTCGCCTGGAGAAACTCAGGTTTGTGATTGTTTGCTTTGATATCGTGAAGTTAGCGCTCAGATTCTTCATCACTGAGTGAATCTCTGTATATGTGGTGTGGTGTTTTGTAGATTGCTGTGGTGTAAGTTTACAGAAGAAGGTTGTGACCACATGTCCTCGGCTCTACAATCAAACTCATCACGTCTGAGAGAAATAGTTTTTCACAATGAAACACTAGTCAAACTAGTCTCTGATCCGAATAAGTGCCACCAGCATCACGAAGCCAAACAACATACTAGTCCAGATGAACTCAGGACTTGTGTAGTGATGTAGGAGAGTTTCCAGTAGAGCTGTGTTATAATCCGAGTTATAATCTCACCTGTGAGTGGATGAAACATCTGCTTCTGAGGGAACAGAACGAGAAGAGCAGAGAGAAGAAAGTCCTTAATGCAGCATCTCTATTGGAAACGTCTGGTTGAAATGCTCCTCCTGTGTGAATAAACAGTCGTCGTTGAATTGCGTGTGGTGTTTGTGTGTCTTCTCTGACGTCTCTTTCACCTGAAGCGTCTCCATCCGCTGGTGTTGAGTTCTAGGCCGATCGTGATGGTGGAGTTGAGAGTTTAGGAAACAAAAAATGAGTTTATGTCGTGGTAAACAATTCTCTTCAAATATAGAGAAGCTAAACCGTCTTCAGAAGACCATTACAGTTTGATGCTGGCTTTTGCAGATGAGTAGCTTCTGATTCTAATCTGCATCATAGTCGTGATCAAACCCTGCCATTGCTGCTGGTATTTTAGGTTTGGAATTGCAATCAATTATACAATTGCATAAAAATAAATGTAAACATTTTTGGTAATGACGGTCACTAGACAGGTGGAGAGCAGAAAGCGAGGAGGCTCTCGGGGACTGAGTTCAAGTTCAAATGTATATAGCGCTTTTCATAGTTCAAGACCAAAGTCGCTATGTGAATTAGGGGGAAATAATTGTCTTTAAAGAAGAAAAATGTCCATTATTTGTCTGTGTTCAAAAATGAGTCAGTTAATAAAAAAGAAGAATGTTCATTGTTCAGACTGTGAGCTATGAGCAGAAGAGCAAGCTAGATGGCGACAGTGGCTAGGAGACCAAAACCTCTCTGACGGGGTTAGAAGAAATAAACCAGGGAGAACCCGACTCTCTAGTGCCAGTCTCCTCTGACACGCTAACACCACACAGTCACTGGTGAAGATGGTTCCAGATGTTGTGTCCCGCGGGGCGTAAACTGTGGCGGCTCCTCCCCTCATGATGTGGCTCCTGATCAAAAACTCCTCGAAACAACGTCATCGCCGTCCTGGTGATACAGACACTCCTCCAAGCGACGTCGACCCCAATCCTCGGAGCTACTACACTACTCCACGTAACGTTATCTCCGACCCAGTGGTACGACATTCCTCAAGCGGCGTTGTTTCCAATGTGAAACCAGCAAGAACTAAAGCTATTAGCACTTTGACTGGCTCTGAGAGAATAATAATAGCAGTGATGCTATGGAGTAGGTGAGGTTCGGTTCCGGGCTTCTACCTAGTGCAGCCTTCCTATTGGTTAATATTAGTCACTGAATATTTTGCTATTACATTTTCAAACATGCTTTTTTGAAGAGATGTGTTTTCAATCTAGATTTAAACTAATTGATAAGGGGATACTTGTTTTATTCTTCATATAGAGGTTTTATATACAAATAATCGACGGCTGTTGTGAGATGCAATTTCCCTGCTGTGGGACAATTAAAGGTCAATTCAAAATTCAATTCAATTTTCATTACACCTGATGAAAAGTGAAGGATTTAAACCAGTTACATATGCTACTGTTGTTCTCTCCTGACGCCTATTGTTTTTTTTCAGTGTGCGTGCTCCTTGACATACATGCGTATGAACTTGTCTGACGCCAACTGACTGAAAAAAAATACCCTGCGGAATTACAATGAAACATTTTGACATTGACATATTAAAAAAAAAAAAAGCCAATAAAAGCAAGTGAAGACAAGCACTGGTACAAACTGTACTTCCTGGTTCGAGAAAGGGCAAAACGATCAGCGTTATGAAACAGCGACATTTCATTTATTACTTCAGTATTCCGGTATTCCGAGCAGAAATAATTTGACCTTAATCAGGAACAGAAATAGACAAAACGTAACCCAAATATTAAATAACATAACCTGAAATAAATACAATGACGTGGTCAGTTTATACAATAATTAAAGAAAAAAAATATTTACGTATATGAACGGATGGATAATATTACGAACAAATGACGAACAAACAGCGGCCCGAACAGGAATTGAAAAAAACTGCAACTGAGTTAATCCATTAATTATTTTTTAACACAAATAATTAAAAATAATTAACAAATTAACTCAGTTGCAGTTTTCTTCACATCCTGTGGGGGCCGCCATTTGTTCGACATGCAAAAAATAAGAGCAAGGAAGGACTTTTAGGAGAGTTGGAGTTTGATTTTAAAACTTTGCCAGATGGATCCGTAGATAGAACCATAGTATTATGTACAGTATTTTGCAAAGCTGAAGTAACAGCGCAATTAGTTAATAGAGATACGATAAGATAAGATAGACTTTATTAATCCCACTAGGGGAAATTGTGTTCTACAGCAGAGAAAAACAGAGAAAGAAACAAGTTTTTAACAGAAACGAATGAAGACAACTTAAATGATAATAGTGAAGGCAAAAATGCAAATGCAAAAGAAAGATAATGGAAAATGGAGTCTATTGCACCGTTTCTCACTGGGTGTTTTGTATATGTATAGTGTACGTGGTCTTAAGTTTTTGAGACCATTTTATCTATTTATGCTGTTTTTAATTTTTAAGTGTGTTGATGTTGTTGTTGTTATAAGCCACGGTTTGTGAACTTTGAAAACCAAGGAGAATTTCCCCGAGGGGATGAATAAAAAATTCCTGATTCCTAATGATTCATGATTGAAGTTTAATTGACATGCCCGTGTTTTAAGAGATGTGTCTTTCAAACCAACAATTCATTTTAAGGATCTTGATGGTTAATTGCAAATTTGTCGTTAAGAAACAAAGACAGTGCGACAGTATATACGACAGTATTTGAGCGAGTGTTTATTTAGTGTTGAGTTTACATTCATTTGCATTTTACATTTCACTATTCAATATTTCAAGCTGCAGTTATTTCTTATCTGCGAATAATCCTGAATTTCTCTCCCGGGAAATTGGTGTGCGTGTGCATGTTGTGTTTTTTCGGCGAAAAAAACTAAAAACTGAATGAATTCTTGTATGTGTATGTATGTATGTATACACAGTCGACTCTGGTTAATTGGGACACGTCGGCCATTTTGTCCCAAATTAGCAAATACAAATTAGCATTATGAGATGTGGACTTCAGGATTTCTCCCAATAAAGCGGCTTCCTCCTTAACCAGCGGCACAATTAAGCAGTCAACTGTATTCACATGTACAGTATATATTTACTGCACGTTATCAAGCGCAATTCCGGTTTTGCTCAAAGCCTCAGCCTGAATCAGAGCGTTTGGGGTGAAAGTGGCAAGTTCGGACAAGTTGGCAAGTTCTGTGATAGAGACCTGGAGTTCTGCCAGAGGAGACACATGGAACACGTATCGAGCGGAGAACACGGAATTCATTTGTTCCATCTGATGGTGCCTTGGATGTTCGTTTTTCTGGGCCTGGAGGACCGGTGGGCGTCTAGCAGGGTAGACGGTCCAGAATCAGGCAGAGACGATCAGCTCCATCCCTCTCAAGGTTCCTCTTCTAATACAGAGAGAGCTTTACCGGCCGCGTTCAGCTTGAGTTCAGGGGAAATGAAGAGGAAGAGTCGTGGCACAGAAGCTCTGAGGAGAAAGCGTAGGTGCTGCTGCAGAACACCCACCATCATGAAACCAGAAAGAACTTTGTGCTGGAACCCCGTCTTTCTTCTGTCGCACCCTTCACCACAGCTGACATCAAAGCGCTTCTTACAGTTTTTTTTCCCCACGACGCATTTTTTTTTAATGCTGCTCTCTTTGTCTCAAAACTCAACCGTAGGAACACAAACCGCAGTTTACAAGCTACGTTCACAAAACGTCAGACTGTTCTCGCAAAACCAAACTTTCACCTCAAAACAGTTCAATCTGAGCTCAACATTGAACTATGTGATCAAATCGTGTCCCGAGTCAGTCAGAATGAAAAGCACTAGTGAGCAGTCACTAAACACTAGTGAACAGTCACTAAACACCAGTGAGCAGTCACTAAACACCAGCAGTCACTAAACACCAGTGAGCAGTCACTAAACACCAGTGAGCAGTCACTAAACACCAGTGAACAGTAACTAAACACCAGTGAACAGTCACTAAACACCAGTGAACAGTCACTAAACACCAGTGAACAGTCACTAAACACCAGTGAGCAGTCACTAAACACCAGTGAGCAGTCACTAAACACCAGCGAACAGTCACTAAACACCAGTGAACAGTCACTAAACACCAGTGAACAGTCACTAAACACACACACACACACACACACACACACACACACACACACACACACACACACAACCTTTATTAAAAATTCCCACAAATGATTCAAGTTCTCCACTACTAAATAAACCTATTGTTTGAGGCTAAAGTGTGGTATAAGTCAGAACACACACACACACACACACACACACACACGCAGCAGGTCCGGCTGAAGTCCCCTGGTGGTGATGTCCGTGTGTCGTAACTGTACTAAACAAACGTACTCTAGTACAAACGAATTTCCCAGGAGGAAGTGTGCACTTTATTGTAGTGTTCCAACTCGCCAGCTGACTTCCTCTCCATGAAGATACACCGAGAGCAAACAGCTGGAACGTTTGGCTTTCCCCGGCCCGTTTCTGTTCTCTGTGTCGGGCTAGACGAAAGCACCGGATCATCACTTCCCTTCCGGCGCTGAAGAGGAGACACAGGTGGCTAATGGTGAAGACACAATGACCTTTCGATGAGTAAAACAGAAAAATGTCTTTCTAATGTTGTTCTGTCTCCCCCATGTAGACAAATCTCAACTATATCTCATCTTGACCCTCAAACACCTTTCATGGTTGTGGAGACCAGACAAAGGTTTGATAAATTTACTAATATACTAGATTGTTTCAGTGATATTAGCGAGTGGATGACAAAGAATTTCCCGATGCTTAACTTGGACAAAACCCAATTTTTGCTAATCTAAAATACAAAAAATAAAGGACCCTGAATGTAATCGAAATCTAAAGGGACAGAAACGTTCAACCACATCAACAGTGAAAAACGTAGGTGTAATGTTGGATAATAAACTTTCATTTAAAAAGCCACGTCAACGTCTGTAGAACCGCATCTTTCCACCTCAGGATTATCTTCTAGTTGCGTCACATGCTCCCTAGGTCGAATGCAAAAAGACTCATACATGCGTTTATGACCGCATGGTTGTTACCATGAGTTACCCATTAGTTACAGTTAGATTACTGTAATGGTCTTTTGGGAGGTCCTCCTGCCCGACTAATAGATCGATTACTGATCAGAACAAAAAGTACGACCATATTACTCCAGGGTTAATGTCGCTACACTGGTTACCTGTAAAATGTAGATTTATATTTAAAATTCTCGGTTTAGCGCTAAATATACGTCTAATAACCCTGCACTTGTGTAAAGTACTTTGACTTGTACTTTACAAAGTATCTGTCTCTTTTCTCCACTACACCTGACTAGACACTTTATTTGCTATTTTTTTTTGTTCTGCCATTTTGAAACATTGAGGTGTTATATTTCATTTTTTATTAGAAAATAAAACCTCACTTATAAAGAGTTTCCTGTTTTTCCACATTTCGTTTCTAAATTCAGTACAGAGCAAAATACTACAGTTCTTTTAAAATGGGATACTTTACGACTTTTACTCAAGTCTTCTTGGAATTGGTGAATTGTAACTAGTATTGGAGTAATATTTTTTTTTACTCCAGTGGTTTTCAGCTACTCTTTACACCTCTGCTCACACACAGTAGCCCGTATGTTCTGTGTTGGTAACGTTCCAATAGTTCCTGTGAAAACATCTCCACCCAGCTTTATCCGTACATCATCCTCACACACGGTTTAAACACGCAGCTTCTTCTCTTGGTTCGGTTTGTCTAGCGGTGACGGCCTAACCAGATGTTCACGAGTAATTGTCCATTTTTCCTTTTTCAATCTCAGTTTTTGTCACGGTGAGCTGGAGCAGAAATCCACACAAGCACGGAGAAAACACATGACATCATTCTGCCTGTCTGCCTATCTGTCTGTCTATCTATCTATTCATTAATCTATCGATCTATCTATTGATCTATCTATCTATATATCTATCTATCTATCTGTATTTTCATTAATATTACTATCTATTTATCTATCTATCCATCCATCCATCTATCTATTCATCTCTCTGTCTGTCTTTCCATTAATATTTCTATCTATCTATCTATCTATCTATCTATCTATCTATCTATCTATCTATCTATCTATCTATCTATCTCTGTCTGTTGGTTTGTCTGTCTATCTAATCCATTTTTCTTATAATCCATTATTATCCATAAAAAGACAAATAAATAAAGTCTTATTAATACAAATTATATATAATTAAATAATAATACTAAAATAACAACATCAATAATAACAACAATAATAATAATAATTAATAATACAACTCAATAGAACCTAATACTAAATAAACACACTTCTTATTTTCAGGAGGCAGATGGTCTACAGCCGGGGAACGTCCAGAAGAAACGCTGGCCTTCCTCCTGATGACCTGCTCCACTGACTCAAATGTCAAACACGGAAACGACAACGCCAGGAAATGACATTTCTGCTTTATCGCCCACCGTCTGCTCTTATCTCGCCCGCCCGATATCTCCAGCCGACGTCCTTTGATGAAGAACCGCTCACTTCTGTGTGTTTGAGGGAAGGAAGCAGGTGGAGAGCTGCCAGTCACGGGGTCACGGGGTCACCGGATCAAAGACCCCCACCCAATCGCTGTCCAGATGCTGTTTCCTGGACTCCGAGAGTTTCTGTTGAGAGTCGCTCATTTCCCCTAAATCAGCCTGAACACACCGTAAATGGAAGTTGTTTTCTAGTCATGATTCCGCACTCAAGAATTTCACAACCTTTATTATATTGTGAGACCGCAGACTAACCACTATTGTACAACAACAATTATTATTATTATTATTATTATTATTACTACTAAAAATAATGCTACTTTTCGAATTGATGCTTACTGCTATCGTTACTAGTCATAAAAATATTGCTTTGTTAGTGTTTATTCTCTTATTATTATTAATGTTATAATAGCTTTTTTATTAGATTTTTTTTAATTTATCTTTTTTTAATCTTTATTTATTTGTATTAGTTGTGATTGCTGCTGTTGTTTCTGTAGTTATTGCCTTTAGTATCAACAATAATAATAATGTTGTTGCTGTTGTTGTTGTTGTTAAAACTACTATTAATACTGAAATTCAAAGCAATGAAATATGCTCTACTAGCAATAGTTAGTAACTACTCTAATAGTTTAGTTACTAATTTACAAGTAACTACTCTAATACTTTTGGCATTTCGGTTTTTTTTTTTCATGCTTTCTCAATGTACAGTAGTAAAACAAATAATTGTAACAATAATGATCTATATACGATGGTATAATTTCTACTACTTCAAGATTCTCCCACAAAACGCCTTTTGTCGTGAAAACAAAATGTAGTTTTTTTATTTACTTTACAGTTTTTTTTAAACATATTTACTTTAAGATGACTTTAGCGGCCTCTAGTGGACATGAACACAGTTCTACGAGTGTTTAAAGTTTTCAAACATCTTCGTGTAACGGTAAGAGACTTCAAAACTTGCCCCCTTAGCCTGTTGTAATAAATGGATAAATGTTATATTGAAAAACAATCTTGAATGGCTGAAGGACGCGTGTGTAAAGGCTGCGTCGATACTAGGCAACCCTGGTAAACAACGGGAGTCGGCTTACAGTAAATGCGCGTGGCAGTAAGAGCGGGAGGAGGGAGGGGGAGGGGCACGTGCTTTACTACCAGGAATAGTACTACAGACAAGCTACCCTTACTGGAAGAGCCTGGTGAAGGCGGAGCCCAACTAGAACGCCGCACGAGCGGAGCTACAAATAAACCGCACCTCCCCACTACAACAGAGAGAGTCAAAGAGAGAGAGAGAGCGAGAGAGAGAGTTAAAGACCGGCTGACACTGAGAGACTCTCGTCTAAAGTTCTCAACTGATCCAGCGCAACTGACTCTAAGGTGAGAAAGAAGCTTTCACTCTTGATTGTTTTTGTTGAGAAGTTGACATCATTCTGTCTATCTGTCTGATCTATTAAAAGCTTTTGAGCTTTTGAAAAACAAAGGAAACTAGAACTCAAGTGCACGAGAGTTGAATGAATGTGTCTTTGTGAGGAACTGGTCAAATCGGCGAGACTAATCCAGCTGTTTGTCCCCTCAGGACAGTCCCTGGAACGTCATGGTCACCCACAGCAGGTTTGCCAGCGGGATGAGCGGCTTTGACGGCGACGTGCGACTGCAGCCCCACCGCTACAAGACCTTCAGCTCCAGGCTGCAGTACCAGATGGTCCAGCTCGCCGTCAGGAAGCTCCGAGAGAGCGGCTTCTACTGGGGCTCCATCAGCGGCAACGAGGCCAACCACCTGCTGAGCCCCGAGCCCAGCGGCACCTTCCTGCTGCGGGACAGCTCCGACAGCTGCCACTTCTTCACGCTCAGCGTCAAGACCCAGTCGGGAACCAAGAACCTGCGGGTGCAGTGTGACCACAAGTCGTTTTCCCTCCAGACGGACTTGAGAAGCCTGCAGTCGGCGCCGCGTTTCGACTGCGTGCTGAAGCTCGTCCACCACTACATGCCCTCCTGCGCCAAGCCTTCCTACTACATCTACACCGGCGGCGAGAAGGTCCCACTGGAGTTGACCAGACCCCTGTTCTGCAACATGTCGTCCCTGCAGCACCTCTGCCGGAAAACCGTCAACGGACTCTTCCAGGTCTCCAGCCAAAGGGAGGAGCTTCCCCGACAGCTCCGAGACTTCCTCCAGGAGTACGACGCCCCCATTTAAGGGAGCTGACCAAACAGTGACGGCAGGAACCTAGCTGGACCTCGCTTCCCCTGAAGGACGTCGGGATCTGACCGGGGGAAGTGTTGCCCTGAAAGTAAGCCCTAGGAACTTACTGGTTGCGCTTTTGTCGAGAGTTGAAGGGTTTAGGTTGGTCATGTGTCCTCCTAAAAATGCCCTGTGGAAGAAGACCAAGACGGTAGAACTTCACCTGAAGCGTTCTGAAAGCTCCTCAGTGCCAGCACCACCCGAGCCCCTGCCACACCCCGCAGACACGACGACGGACCTACGGAACCCACTGGAAAGGTTTTAGAGGAGTGTGTGTGTGTCCGGGACTTGAATGTACTAACACACGGACGAGTGTTTAAACGTCCCTCTTTGTTTACACGCTGAAGAGCATTTGTGCGGTTTCTTTTGTAGAGATTTCTCACCAGAGTTGCCTATTTATAATGACACATGTCAGTAATTTATTAAAGAGTCGTATTTTTGTAAACCTGGGCGTATTTGGTTTGGCGCGAGTCGTGGTGGGCGGGATGAATCAGAGTTGGCTCTACTCTTCCCGCTCTTCCTGGAAAAGCCAGAGGAAGCGGGATTCAGTCACGGTGACCGGGGACTTACATAAGACGGCACGGCATCATAAAGCAGTCAAATGAGTTTATCCTAGATTTATCAGATCCCACCGTGTTATAAAACGGTTTATAGACGTGAGCAAACGCTTTACAGCTTTTCCCGTCAGATGATTCTTCACAAGCTGTTTAGAAGAATAGGGAACCAACCTGGTGCTCTGTGAGTTCCCTCGGTTTCGACAGACGATTCAGATTACGTCAAGTAGAGAAACACGACTAGACGTCATCATTACGCAGAACAAATGACTCATTCACTCAGTATTGGTATGTCACAACTGTAAAGGCAAAGATTCAGCTGAAAGATCCAGTTATTAAACAGTTACACACACACACACACACACACACACACACACACACACACAATGCTTTAGATAACCTGTAGTCTTTTTGAAATAGTTGCACTGGTTCAGTTTTTCTGCGATTGACCCAGCTCCCCAAGACCCAGAAAATATTAAAGTGTCTGAAAGTAAATACTGGAGTGATGAAAAGTTCAAGTTATAATCAGAGGAGTACCTGAAAAGCATACTATTTTACTGAATTTAGACTCAAACACATCAAGAAATGTAAATAGCAAGAAACTTTTTTGAGGTGTTTTTTCCTAAAATTGAAATGAAATGACAGAACAAAATAGATAAATCAACAACAAAAAGTCAGTCTCAGTAACTCAACTCAAACCTCCAAAAAAAAGATCAACCGCTGATTGACGTTGTCGTGATTGAGCTGATAAACAGCATCAGTTCCTTCAGCATCCTGCAGATGGCGGTATCACCTCATCCACCCGAGAAATTTACCGCGGTAGAAAAAGATGACAACTTAACGCGCACAATCACAATATAACAAGTAACGGTAAGTGTCCATTCAAATGTAGTGGAGTAAACATACAGATACTCAGTCACTAATGTAAATGAGATACTCCGCACAAGTACAAAACAGCACAAAAATACTTAAGTAAACAAGTCCATTTACTTAAGAGCTTTACACCACTGCCTATTAGTTATGATGGAATACGTGTAGTTTAAATGTAGTTTTATAGTTTCCCATTAAAAGCAAACCCGTGTGGCTGTTCGGGTCCAGATAATCTGTGTCCGCTAACTACATTCTTTTAATTTACGAATACACATGTGACGGACGATTACAAACTTGTGCACTCCTCCTTTGACCTCGGCTGAACTCCGTGTCCTGATTGGATAGCGGCGCTGGGAACCGATGCAGATTAAGATTGGGAGTAAAAAGACGGACTTGTGTGATTGTGCAACCAGGAATTCCGAGTCATGTGCTGGAACTCCGGCCAGCGGAATGTGTGTGTGGTTCCTCTGCGTGAGGTGAGGCTTCGTCTGAGAATGTGACGCGGCCGGAACGTAAACACAACACGTGTAGGACGACCAGTGTTCAGATTATTCACCCGCTTATACACACACACACTTATATCAACTATATAACAAAACCCGATTGTAAGTTTATTATTCATGCCTAAAAACCCATCTTGACCCTCAAACTCTCCTAAGGTCCCCACAAGTGACCATAGGGCCCTTCTTCAGCAAATTTTGTCCCCATTTTGCCAAATCTCACACACATTTATATCAATTATATAACAAAACTTGATTGTAAGTTTATTATTCATTCCTAAAAACCCATCTAGCAACCCACCCAGCAAATAAACTAAATTCTGAGTCCCCATTTTAACCTAAATGACACACACACACACACACACACACTAGGAGAGCTATTACGTTCGTTTGCCGTGAGCTTCATCGTGCCGCGGCGTTTAATGTTCTCGCAGTGTTGAGCTTTAGCAGGACACACTTTCTCCTCACGCTGATGAAGCTGATGAAGACGTGTGATCCTCCTCAAAGCAAACTTCACCGTGACGGCCTTTACCTTCTGAGGGAGATAACAAAAGTCATTTATATTTAATCCCAATGCTAATATTTGCGTTCCGTGTTGGGCTGAAGATGTTTTACCTCAGGGGAAGTGAAAGCAGGAAACGGTTCCCGCCACATGAAAGCGCAGAAGCAGATTACAGGCGGCGCGTCTCCTTCTCTGAGACACGAGTTTTTGGATTACGCTGTTTAAACGGGCTTGTTTTCACTAGTTTAGCGCCGATAGCGGTTAGCATGATGCTAGGCGGCGTCACGCAAATACTGTTCAAAGCGACGGCTTGTGAGGACTGAGCGCAGAGTTTCCCCCCGGTTACGCTTAATCAGACGAGAAACTTCCCAATTATAGACGGAGTGAACTTAATATCTCTCTCTCTCTTTCATTCTCTAATGTCTCTTTCTCTCTCTCTTTCTTTCTCTCTATATGTCTCTCTCTCTTGCCCTCTCTCTGTGTCTTTCTTTCTATATCTCTTTTCATCTCTGTCTATCTCTATCTACCTCTTCCTCTCTGTCTCTCTCTCTCTATTGTCTCTTTCTCTCTCTGTCTCTCTCTTTCTCTCTATATGTCTCTCTCTCTTGCCCTCTCTCTGTGTCTTTTTCTCTATATCTCTTTTGATCTCTGTCTCTCTCTCTCTCTCTGTCTCTCTCTCTCTACCTCTGTCTCTCTCTCTCTGTCTGTCTGTCTCTCATTATTTCTACCTCTCCCTCTCTGTCTCTCTCTCTCTCTGTTTCGCGCTCTCTCAGTCTCTTTCTCTCTCCCTCTCTCGCTTTCTCATACTCTCTCACCATCTCTTTCTATACCTCCCCCTCTCCACCCCCCTCTCTCAATCTTTCTTTCTCTCAAACCGCCATCTCCCCCTCCCCCTTTTCCCCCTTCGTATTCTCTCTCTTTCCCTCTTGTTCTCTCTTTCCAACATCGTCTTTCCTTCTCTCAACTCCTCTTCATCTCTCTCCTGCTCCATCTTTCTCTCTCTCCCTCCACTCTCTCTTACACACTCTCTTGCTCTTTCCCTCTCTCTCCCTCCCTCTCTCTCTCTCTCTCTGCCCCCCTCACTCTCTCTCTCTCTCTTTCTCCCATAACATTTTTATATCATTGACTGATTCACCTCAGATAGTCTACTTTAAAAAAAAACCTTTTCTAAAGCGTTGCCTGTTGTCTTTTCGGTGTTTTTAAGAACAGACAGGACATGGAATGGAGAGAACATTTAATGGTCCCAGCAGGTCTGAACCCGTCCTGGAGACTCTTCTACAAGGGTCCATTACCATCCAGATCCGTAGATGAGCAGTGGATGATCCTCCACCACATTCTATCCAAGAATGTTCAAATTCAAACTCAACACTGGACGAACTCGTTCTTTTTGTCCGTCAGCTGAAACAGTGAAGCATGTATTTGTAGAATGTTCTAAACTGGAACTTCTTTTCAGTTCCTTTCAGCCTAAAGCGGATTGAGAGTTTTAGTGAGTGTGTGTGAGAGAGAGAGAGAGAGAGAGAGAGAGAGAGAGAGACAGAGACAATCGAAATGTAAAACAAATTTCAACATGATAATGGTCTAATATTTGTGCACATTGCTGTAGCTCAGATGTTTATAGAAATCAAAACATCTAGAAATCCTCCAGTTCTGAGTAAAGTGTCAGTGTCGGACATAATCCCGAGTGATGGTGACTTTATTGCTCTTGACCATGTTGGTCTCTGGCCGTGATTTCCAGTGTGAATCAGAGGAAAGGACATCATCATCATCATCATCATCATCATCATCATCATTTACTTAACCCCAGTGAGTTATCAGCGATTCCCTGCTGAAGAAGGTGAAGTTCCGTGAGTCATGTGGGATACACCTCACTCCCACTCCAGCAAACACGCTTCTAATCCCATTCCTAATCCCAACCTTAGTCCTGACAGTCAGTAGGACATTCACAATCTCTTACATTGTTTATTAGGTGCTTAGCTTCACTAGTCAAAATCCGTCATCACACTGGACCACGAGGAACTCAAACACCGTAACTCAATCCACATTAACCTCACACTGGGATATTACCACAGCGACATGTACAAATACAACACACCTAATAAATGACCACATCTTTAGAGTCACTTCTACCTAATGTTTATTCCTTGTTACTCATGGTTCCTGGCAGAGAAGGAAGGACGTGGCCACGCCCTTTCCCCCAAGCCATGGGTCTTACTAGGACAATTACTGTAACAATTGCTTGCCGTTCGTTTTGTCCTGTGCTCTTTACATTTTAATTTATATATTACATTGCTGGCACAAACTCCTATGATACACATCTCACTCCGTCTCTCTCTCTCTCTCTCACTCTGTGTCTCTCTCTCTCTATCTCTCTCTCCCTCTCTGTCTCTCTCTCTGTCTCACTCTGTGTGTGTGTGTCTCTCTCTCTCTCTCTCTCTCTCTCTC
>MU204201.1:397813-414604 GCA_017309775.1 Paedocypris sp. Pulau Singkep
CCTCTCTCTCTCTCTCTCTCTCTCTCTCTCTCTCTGTCTGTCAGTGTCTCTCTCTCCATCTTTTTCTCTCCACTCTCTCTTTCTTTCCCTCACCCCCCCCCTCTTCCTCTCACTCTCCCTCTCTCTCTATCACTTTCTCTCTGTCTCTCTCTTCCCCTCGTTCATCTCTCTCTCTGTCCCTCCCTCTATCAACCCACTCTCCCTACAGCAATGAGTTGAACCTGCCACCCAGCAGTGTGGTTCAGAACTTTTTCTTGGCCCCGACTGGCTAAAAATATATCTTGTTGTAAAGCGACAATTCATAGTTAATGCTTGGGTTTTTTTTTCTGTCGCCTAGCCTGTCCAGCTGTTCAACACACCAGGAAGAAACATGTGCTGTCATGCGCTGTTTAAATTTGCAATACTGCCCGAGTTAAGAGACAATTTCCTTAAAAGAGCAAAAAAAAAAAAAAACTCAGTTCAGTTTCAGAAGAGAGGCGTATTGTACTACTTCTACAAATGTTCTACCGAGGAAGGTTTCCTGGGAACTTCAGCTGTGTTCTGTTTTCCCCTCAGAGTTCCCGTGAAACTCGGATGATTGTCACTTGCCGTGAGGTAGAATAACAAGCGCATTAGCCACGAGTCGCTCAGCGCTGCTAAACGCCGCCAGCGGGGAATACTTACCTCAGATGAGGACAGAACACAGAGAAGATCTAGTGATAAATCACTCCGCTGTCCAAAACAAAGTCAAATCTGCTAATCATAATAAACTAAATGTGAACCAGACTCACTTTAGCCAGTTCCCTCTGGCTTTCTAAGGTTGCTTTCACACCTGCCTTTTTTAGTTCGATTGAATCACACCACAGTTGGTTAAGCTTACCAAGACCAAAAAAGCTGGTCTCTGTACGCTTCTCTTGAAGTATAAATGTATGTATTGTCTCAAGTGATCAATACAAAGTTCTATAGTTTAACATGGGCACAAAGCCAGCACAGTTTAAGAAATATTAAAAGGACACATCTGGCCAATGAGTGATGTGGATGTTGTCACATGACTGAATTTTGGTGAAAATTCAGAAAAGTGTGGTGTGAACAGGGACTAAAATGCCAGACAAAAAGCAACAATGTGGACCAAATGAACCGAACCACAGGTGTGGAAGCAGCCCAAGTCGTTGAGACGGAGGTTCCAGGAGCTGAATAAGCATCAAATCTCCCCTTGAAGGCATCTCTCTCGTCAACGTATGCAGAAAGACATCCACGACAATCCCCATTAGGCTCCCATCAGACTCTCCTCAAGACACCACTTGTCCTTCAATTGTCCACCACCCTTCCTTCAGCATTCCCGAGTGACACCATCTCACATCAGACACTCTTCAGCGGTCCACCTGTTCCTTTGCTGGTCCAAAGGGACACCATCTAGAGGACGCTCCCATCAGGCTCTCGAGAGGACAACAGCCTACGGATTAGCAGTCCACCACCTTCAGGGTTCCTGGGTGACACTACAGCAGGGGTGGGCAAACTAAGGCCCGGGGGCCACATGCGGCCCTCGTTGGACGCTTTAATCCGGCCCACCAAACTTGTAAAAATATAAAGAAGGTCAGATATTTTTTTCCAAAATCTGATATTTTGTGGTAAAATTTTCCACATTTTCAATTGGAATTTAAAGCTTTTATTTCTTTCATATCCCAAGATGTGTATTTTTCTCTCCAATGAGGTAAGGTTGCCAAATCACTCCATCCATCTGCCCCCCATCCGGCCCCTTTTTCAAATGCTAGAACCCATTGTGGCCCGCGAATCAAAAAGTTTGCCCACCCCTGCACTACAGTATCTCACATCAGACTCTCCAGAGGACACCAGCCTTCCTTCAGCGGAGTCATGTCACCTCACACCTTTCCTAGAACTACAAAACTACACGGAAATCCCTCGTTTTTTGTGTGTCCTGTGTCAGATTGTCACTCCGGCTCTAAAGCATTTCTAGGTGTTTCTAGTCTCGCTCTAGTCTGGTCTCAGGAATCATGCCAAGCTATTTTCCGCCTAGTTGTTCTCTGGTTGAATTGTCTGAGGTTGTTGGTTTTAGTTTCCGGCGCTCAGCTTCTGCTCGGCTTGTCTAAGCCAGAACTTTATTTGCTTTGCCATCCGAATCCTAGAACTTTTACCTGACAGACTGTCACTTTGTATCATCTGTCACACACTCTTTCAGTCTGACTCTTTCCATCTGTTTCATCCATCAGTGGTTTTTCTTTATCTCTGTAAGTCAATCACTCTGACTATACGTCTGAGAGACATCTAACACACTATCTTTCGAATTGTATTTCATTGTCTTTCTGCTAAACCTTTTTTCCTTTCGTCTGTAAATCTGTCAATCACTCCACCTACACAATACGTCTGTCTTTTCCTTTCAAACACTGTCTGATTGGAAAATAGTCGGAGATGCTGGAGACGTGACACAATCCACCACATGACAACGTTTAATAGAGAAACAAGAGAATCAGTGACTGTGGTAGAAGAGAAACGCAAGGGAGTATCAATAGCCTCAAACTAATGACCGGAAACAGCTGAAACTAATAATTAACGCAACACTACACTAAGGGATGATGGGAAACAGCTGAATGGTGGGTAAAAAAAATCAGTCGTCCATTGTCACGTCAGTGGAACAGGTGGTTGTCATCACTCATTGAAATTTGTTTTCTTAAGTGCTTGTTCCATCTCTGGGTCTTAGGGAGATTGAGCTAATTTCAGCCTCTTTGTGAAAGCAGATACGCAGCCTGAATTTGTCAAACACTTGCAGCTTAAAAAATACGGAGATGAAATGTGTAGAGTGTAATAATGAAGAGGTAAAATTCTTCATACCACAAACATCGGGTGAATAAAAATAACGGTGACTTGTGTTCGGTTCCCTTTGTTTGTTCCTGTTCAGTCTTGACGTTTCACCTGCAGAAGCTTCACTGAATATGTTTTTGAGCTTCTCATTCAGTAAATTCAGAGAATGAGAAGGAGGATTGTTCAATGGCCCTCCTCATTGTGTTCTGTTTTTACTATTTGTTTCGTAAAATGAGAACATTGTGGTGCCTGAATGAGGTGCATTGTGGGTGAACTTGTGCTTCTCTGAGCTTCTTGTGAAAAGACTGCGACAAAGTGACCTCGCTCATTGTTCTCTGTGTGTGTGTGTGTGATTGTGCGTGTGTGTGTGTGTGTGTGTGCTAAAAAAAATGGCTATATTATATGAAAAGGTTCATTTTGCCGTTTTTAAATTATACGTACGGAACTTTGACTCTATATTGTTCTGCTCATGATCCCACCTTCTATAGAATTCCAACTGACAAGGAAATTGTTCCAAATGTTGAAGCTTTAATTTGACTTCTGTTTGACTTCTGTTGAAAGATCGGATGCAGCAGATAAGGCCTTTTTGTGTCACATTTCTCTAGAATTCATAGATGTACGTGATATCACATCAAGCTTCAGTAGATCTGTTGACTCTGTCTTAAAGTTGTCCTCAGGAACTTGAATGACATATTTGAGACTTGAGTTTGAGATCATTTGGGGTCTTTCTCCATGTTTACGTGGGTTTCCTCCAACAGTCCAGAACTGTTGCGTTTGTTAGCGCTCGCACGCCGTGACGCCGCGATGACTCCTCCAGCTTTTTAACGGGCTGATCCGACATTCCGAACACCCAAAAAACACTTCCCCAGCAAAAAAACGTAAAAATCACAGTTGAAACAGTAAAAAATGCTTCCCTACACTCGCTTCTCTCTCGAGGCACATCCGACTGGAAGAATGAGAGAGAGAGAGAGAGAGAGAGAGAGAGAGAGAGAAAGAGAGAGAGAGAGAGAGAGAGAGAGAGAGAGAGTGAAGAATATAGAGAGAGAGAAACAGAGAAAAAGTGAGAGAGAGAGAGAGATAGACAGAGAGAGAGAGAAAAAGAAAGAGAGGGAGAGAGAAAGAGAGACAGAGCAATAAGAAGAGAAAGATAGAAAAAGATAGAGAGTGAGTGGAGGAGAGAGAGTCAGAGAGAAAGAGAAAGAGAGACAGAGCGATGAGAAGAGAAAGATAAAGACAGAGACAGAGAGAGAGAGAGAGACAGAGACAGAGAGAGAGAGAGAGAGAGACAAACAGAGAGAGAGAGAGAAGAAGAAGAAAAAGATAGAGGGGGGGGGGGGAGATTGCAATCATCCACATGAATCACACTGTGTCAAAATTCATAAATTGTTCAATCAGAAGCCGCTCCTTCACCGTGTCGGGCTGACACACTCAGACGTGATGAAGGTGATGATGATGATGATGATGATGACGCTGATGTTGAATCCACAGAAACGCCTCGTCCTGCTCGACTGGGAGTTTACAACAGCGCTTGGATTCGCCGCGTGATGAGGCGAGAAGTCGACGACACACGATCGAGCGACAAACAATCTCAACAGTGTATGAACCTGTGACAGCAGATCCATAAGTGATTATTACACACACACACACACACACACACACACACACACACGTCCAGAAACATACACCACAAAAATAAATACTCTCACGCTCCTAGAACGAGTAAAGTGGATTATTGGTCTAAATAAGCAAGTATAATAATAATAATAATAATAATTAATAATAATAATAGTGGTAATAACAACAACAATATTAATAGTAGTAAAATTTTGTAATAATAATAATAAATTACACTAATAATAATAACAACAACATTAATAATGATAGCAATAATGATGATGATAATATTAATAATAACAACAACAAAAGTAATAGCAATGACAATGATAATAACAGAAATAATAGCAGTAATAATAATAAAAATAGTAATAACAATGATCATAACAACAACAATAGTTATAAATATAGTAGTAGTAATAACAACAACAATATTAATAGTAAAACCACAGGAACTCAAACAGAGGATAAACGTATGTAACTGTACTAAACAACTAAGCTAAACTAAGCTAGCTAAACAACTAATCTACTGACTAACTAGTTCGAGTTGCAAAGTTTCAAAATACTTTAATGATAAACACTTCATTTGCCTAGAGTCTGTTTGATTGACCGCACTCACAACGAAGCTAAAATGGCTGTAGTTCCCAAATGACCAGTGCTGTCAAAAGTAATCACATTCATTACTCAAGTAGAAGTGTACTATTCCGTAATCAGAGGTGTAAGGTACTTGAGTAAATGTACTTGGTTACTTTACTTAAGTATGTTTTTTGGCTACTTCGCACTTGCACTGAGTATCAAAAATATAAGCAGCTTTTACTCTCTACTCCACTGTATTTCAGATTGAGTAACTGTACTTTTCACTCCACTACATTCGAATTGACACTTACTGTTACTCGTTACATTTTGATTGTGCGCAACAAACTGTAATCGATTTTTATCGCGGTTCATTTCTTGAGCGAACGAGGTGATTTTGCCGTCTGTCGTCTGCTGAAGATACTGGAAGCTGATTGTGAATTAGAAACCACATGAACGCGACTTAGAGACGCGAATAATTACCAGGATTATATTGTATAGGGTTTATTTTATTTATTTTTCACATTCGAGTTTGATTGAGACTGACTTTTTTTGTTCTTTATTTAATTAGTTTTACCATTTTTGAAACATGGATTAGTTTCTGTTATAGAAAATAAAACTTCACGAAGAGAAGTTTAGGTTTTTTGCCTAAATTTAGTATGAGTAAAATACTCAAGTTCTTTTAAAATGCGATACTTTGCTACTTTGACTCAAATCATTTTTATAGTGTTTACTTTTTACTTGTATTGGTGTAACTTATACAGCACGTATCTGTACTTTTACTCAAGTATGGTTGTCTGGTAATCTTTACAACTCTGTCCATAATAGTTCCATAGTAAAAAGGCTTCTGTGGAAGTACATAAAAGGATCGGCTCAACTTTTTACTCAAGTAAAAGCGCTGGTTTGATCACGACTTGAAGTATAAAAGTAAAATTAATGCAAGGGTAACAATTCCAATAAATGTTACATTTTTAATGGTATAGGACAATTGTTACAATGAAATGTTGCCGTATATAATAACAATGAAAATGAATGTATTTTATTGCATTTCAAACTCATTAAAATAGCATTTACGTGACCTACTAAGCATTAACGTGTATTTCAGTGTGTAAATGGTGAGTAAAGTGATACTTCAGAAGCATTATTGGAGCGATTGGAATGACCTTTATTAAATACAAATTCAAGTAGTAGAGCATAATTACTCATTATTAAAACATAATTACTCAAGTAAAATAAAAATAAGCCCAAAGTCTACTCAAGTAAAGTATTTGAAGTATTTTCAGTGTTACTTGACACCTCTGCTCGGTAAAAGCTACAATGTTGAGCCATTAGAAAGGTAACAATTTCTAGTTTTCAAAGAAGATAAAAAAAAATTATGTGTCAAAAAAGACATATTTCAGATAGACATGTTTTTTAATTAATTTTTTTATAGAATGGGGAATTTTTCAACATCTACTTTTTCATTTTTTTTTTTTAAATTCATTAGTTTTTCTCTGAACGCTGAAAATATGGTGCAAAACAAATCACAATAAAAATGACGATTCAACACTGAGGAACGCAAGAGAAACCATGACAACATGTGTGTAACTAAGCAACCAAAATTTCCAATAATCTGTGGTGTTGGGAATTTGCTGTCATTTCCGTGAAACCTCAATCCTCAAATTGTTTATTGCGTTTTAATCTCAAGTTTTAGGAAAAAGTACAATATTCCAGGCTAAACTGAGCATAATTACCATAAAAAGCCCCGTCGAGCCAATAAATATCAATAAATATCTAAAAACCTTTCTTTATGGTTAGTTGCGTTCTTATTTTATTCAGATTTAATAAAATAGAGAAGGATTGATGAGGAAAAAAGAACAATGTTTCTGTGTGAGTTGGGCGTTTATTTTCAACAGTTAAATTAGATTACTTACGACGCTATTATTCCCACAAAGGGTAATTACAGTGTGTATTAAGTGTTTACAGCATCATGATACAAAGTGTAAAGATAATATAAATAATATAAAGTAAATACACAAGCAGTAGAAAAAATGGTATGCAAACATTATTAAGCAACTGTTTTTGGCATAATAGCATTAAATGAAATTGTAGAAAAAAAATTATAATGTTCACATAAAAGAAAAACAAATTAATACATTACTTGCTTTTTTGTACAGTGTACATTGTCAATTGGTCAATTTGTTATACTCTCAAGTTTTCTCAAGACTCGACTTGCAGAAAAAAACAAATAGTTTCAGTAAAATTGAATTAAATAAAAGGAAATAAAACAGAGCAGGATTATTGAGAAAAATGTTTCTGTGTGAGTTGGGTGTTTTTTCGCCATCAGTGTTTTTTTTTTTTTAAATTAGATTAGACTAAATACGACTCCCATTAATTACAGTGTTTATTAAAAAAAATGAATGGATACATTTCTTGCTTTTTTTACATTTTCATTTACATTTGGTGTGTGTGTGTGTGTGTGTGTGTGTGTGTGTGTGTGTGTGTGTGTGTAACCCTAACCCAAAATATCGTTCCACCTCTGATCTTTTACACTCTAAAGTTTTCTCAGACTTGACTTTCATTTTACAGAAAAAACACAAGAGTTGCCGTAAATAACTGCGTAGCTGATAGAGTTTCTCTTTGAGTGGTGACGGAGGAGAGACTCTCGCTCTACTACACACCAGCACTCTCAGTCTTCATCATCTTCATCTTTCATCTGCTGGTCTTCTTCACCTCCTGATGCTCTTCCAGGAAAGTGAGCGTGAGATTTCCTCGTGGGGACGATCACCTGAGACCCCGGGCCACTTTTACTCAAAAAGACACTTTTCTCGGAGTCATGTGACTGTGATTGACGGAAATGTCTAGGATTCTATAAATAGACACGATTCTGTTGAAAACCACCCGCCATTTCTGCCTTTGAGCTTCTGCTTTCTTCTTCCGTTTTACCCGCTGTTGCACTTACACAGTCAGCAGAGGTGTAAAGAGTAGCTGACACACGCACTGGAGTAAAAGTACAGTTACCTTACTGTGGAAATTACTCCATTACTAGTTACTAGTCACCAATGTAAAGACTTGATTAGAAGTTGTAAAGTGTTCAATTTTAAAAGAGCTTAAGTATTTTACTCGTACTGAATTTAGGCTAAAAAAAAACGGAGAAACGTGCAAAAAAAGGTTTTATTGCCTAGTATAGAAAAGAAAATGAACACCTCAATTTTTCTCACTGGTCATAGTCATAGACATTATCGTAACACCAGCGAACAAATTAATACAATGCAACAATCTTTCTACATTTTCACACATGCGCTTGGGCTTCAATTCTGTAAATGTAAATTGGCTATTTTGTACTTGTACCGAGTATCAAAAATAGAAGCAGCTTTTAAATTCACGCACTCCCAATAAATTCCTGCAATCAATAAAGTACAAGTACTAATACAAGTACAAACACTATGCTCAGTGTTTCAATGGCTAAATAATTTTTTCAGTTTCTTTACGCGTTTGTCGTACTTTGTTTTTTTTTTTGGAATCAATTGTATTATACATACATATGCATATTGTATATTTACAAATTTTACAAAAAACCCTACAGTGTACTCAAGTACTTTACACTGTGAAAAGCGCCCGACAAATGCGCTGAACTTAAGAATTTAACTTTCAAAATGTCAAAACAAAACAGATAAAAAGAACAAAAAGTCAGTCTCACTCAAAATGAATATGCAAATAAGTGCAGCCGCTAATTTACACGATTGAGCTGATAAACAGCATCAGTACCTTCAGCATCCTGCAGATTGTGATGTCACCTCGTCCGCCCGAGAAATTAACCGCCCATCACAATGTAGCGAGTAACGGAAAGTGTCCATTCAAATGTAGCGGCGTAAAGAGACAGATACTCAATCACTAATGTAGTCAAGTAGAGAGGAAAATATGTTCAGTACAAGGTGGCAAAAATACTCAAGTAAAGTAACAAAGTCCATTTACTCAAGTACCATTTACGAGTACAACATTGACAACCAGCAGATGCTGAAATGTTTTTGACTCACTCTTTACCGGCTCTCCACACCACTATCTCTCACATTGTAAATGACAAACAGCGGATTTTCACTTTATGAGATATTGAGATATTGAGGAGTAAAATGTAAATTAATGGAAACTCAACACTAAATAAACACTTGTTTAAATACTGTAAAATAATTTAGGATAAGTGCTATCCATCAATTTGAAGTACATATTTTGTAGAAATTGTGTTTTTTGTAAAAAAATAATAATAAAACTAAAACGTGAAGCGTGTTTTGCCTTCTCTTTGTTAGCTGAAAACGAACTGTAACTTGATAAATACTTATCACTCTAACATGAAACAAATGTCTACAAGCTTAGAATGTCTGTTTTTAATAAGTGTAAGTGTAAGTAAATACAGTGTTGTCTGTTTATCTAATCCGTAAGAATCTAAAGCTTCGGCTTTTTGAACAGAGCAAGTTATTTGAAGTTGAAAAGGAACTATTATTATTTGAAGGTCTGAGGGGAAAAATAGGTCAGTGTCACTTTAACACTTTGCGCCTAAGTGACAACACCTGAACTCAATGACTGTGAGCTGCTGATCTTAATGAGCCGCACCTGGAGACAGTGTGCGTCTCTCTTGGTTCTATTCATTGCACTTTGCCAAACCTAAAGTAAAAATGATGCAAATAATTGACGCAATTAAGCACTTAAAATGAATCATGCGTTAACTCGTTAACTTTGACAGCACTAATCATATATTTTTTTGTATTTCTCTTTTAGGAATTATGCTCTTATTCAAACTATCCCAATTCTTCTAATTCACTCACACAATAAGGAACTAGAAGTCATTTGTCATAAAAGGAGACTTTTACTCATGTAAATACGTTACACAAGCTGTGAATCGCAGGCTTGTGCTCTGATGAACTGGTCTGATCCCTCGTTACCTGTGATGAACCGTCTCTCTCCTCTGTCCGCATCACAGCACTCTTCACTAAACCGCCTTTCAAAAGTAAACGCTCCATCGTCAATCTCTTTTCCTGGAAGCAGTTATTGTTCATTTTCTCCATTTAAACCAGTCGTTGTCCGGGCTGAACTGAAGCTACAGGTCACAGCAAACCACTGGGTCTGACTCACGGGAAAATGACCGTTATCTAGACCAACTAGCAACGATAGTAAGATATCACAACCAGTGGACACACATACAATTCTTTTAAATGTGTTACACGACATTCAGTAGACAAATTAGAGAAGGTTCCTCAGAACGACAAGTCTTCTCTCGTGCTTCACTTTAGAAGTTACAATCTGGCCTGATCTGGTCTGGTTTGGTGTAGCTGGAGGTTTTTGCTAGATTCTTTGGACTAGCACTTCTCTTTCTCTTTTTTTGGTCTAGTCTGGTCTGGTTTGGTTTGATCTAGTTTGTTGTGACTGATGATTCTTTTAGACTAGTACTTCTCTTTCTCTTTTTATTTTTTGTTCTTTTCTAGTTTGGTCTGGTCTAGTTTGGTTTGATCAGGTTTGGTGTGGCTGATGATTTTTGCCAGATTCTTTGGACTAGGATTTCTCTTTCTCTCTTTTTTGGTGTGGTCTAGACTGGTTTTGTTTGGTCAGTTCTGGTCAGTTTTGGTCTAATCTGGTTTTGTGTTGCTGATAATTTTTGCCAGATTTTTTTGGACTAGGACTTCTCTTTCTCTCCTTTTGCCCTGGTTTTGTGCTCTTTGAGACAGTTAAAACTAAACTAAAATGCTCAGAACTTGTCTGGTCTGGTTTGGTGTGGCTGGTGGTTTTTGCCAGATTCTTTGAACTATGACTTTTCTTTTCTTGGTGGTTTTCTTTTTCTCTTTTTGGTCTGGTCTGGTTTTGCTTGTTCTGCTTTGGTCTGGTCTGGTTTGTTGTGGACTGTGATTTTTTTCCCCAGATTCTTTAGACAAGAACTTCTCTTTCTCTCTTTTTTTTGATCTGGTCTGGTTTTGCTTGGTCTGCTTTGGTGTGGCCGATGATTTTTGTCGGATTATTTTGGACTAGGACTTCTCTTTCTCTCTTTTTTGGTCTGGTCTGATCTGGTTTGGTGTGGCAGATAGATAGATAGATAGACAGACAGACAGACAGACAGACAGATAGATAGATAGATGCAGATAGATGCATTTTGTGGATGGATGAATGGGTGGATGGACAGACAGATGAATGAATGGACTGACTGGCTAACAGAAAAAGAGATAGATGAAGGGATGGATGAACAGACAGACAAGCAAATGAGTGGATAGACGGACAAACAGAAACATTGTTTTCTATCTTATTTACACCTGCCTCTTCTTCTTTCAGAATGATAAGCCGTCACAGACTTTCTACTGACTGATAAGCTGATAATGATAAGCTCTTAATCATCATGTGCTGGTGAAATTGTACACACACACACATTCCCTGTAATGAACAGCTGCGTTCACACCGCAGGCCTCAGATTATATATCACATCCCCTTCATCACCATCAGATCTATTACGTTTGAAGAAACAGAGACTGTTAAAACTGCGAAAAGCGCCTTACAAATGCTCAGAACTTGAACTTGAACTCGAAGAGCGTCTGCGCCAGTGAGACGGAGGAAATATGCACACAGACGGTTTTTCCTTCACGTATACGTCATATTTTGTCATTAGTCTTGACTAATCAAGCGTTTTCACGATTTTACAGCGACATCTAGTGGCTGTGGATTTTCACAGGACCTGACTTTTTCAAATTATTTCATTCAGAACTGACAAAAAAAGCACAAATGTGCCACTAAAATAACAAATGTAATAAATACTTCCAATTTTTTGGACCCAATAAAGAAAAATGAATGTAATCGGGGTAGTTTCATTTGGTTAATTGGTCGAATTAACCAGTACGGACAGTATTTATTTTCAGGAATTTATGGATCTCCGCCATCAGTCCTACACACACAAGCGTTGTGATTGTCTCCGCAGTGCGACACGAGCGATTTGCGACTGATGAGAGGAGCGACGCAGCATCTTGTTGCTAATCTCCTTCCTCGACCAATCATGTGACACGAAGCGGCCGTTTATAAAGGTGATGAAGTGCAAACGGACAGCAGATAACTCGGGGTAATCAACACGCCATTTCCTCCTGAAACTAGCCAAAGTGTTGGGTGAGATGACAGAAGCGCTGCGGAGGAGCCATTAACCCTCGGTGAACCAGTGAACGCCGCCGCCATCACGTCTCATGTCTCACAAACATAAAGCCTGCCAATGAGAGAGTTTTGTCGTAGTTGTCAGATGACGACGTGACGGTCAAGTTGAAGTTTATTTATACAGTGGCACCCCGACTTACAGAATTAATCCGTGCCGACGGCCGTTTCGTTAGGCGGGAATTTCGTCAGCTGAGCCGCATTTCACATGCAATTCGTCTAATCCGTGCCATGAGTTTGTGAATTCAGACCAACATTGTTAATTATTAAATGCAACATTATCCAACGTAATAAAATCATGGTACAAGTGGTTTCTCAAATGAAAAAAAAATTGCAATCTCACATGAACGGTGACCGCCATCTTGAAATGACGTCACACAGACACGGAACTAACGTCATCGGAATGTTCCTCCGCCCGGACCATATATAGTGAAACACCCAGCGAGATTAGCGCATCCGCGTCGAACTTCTATCAGCGTATTTGCAAGTTTTATCTGGGGAAAATCAGTTTTGTGTTAGTGAGTTTGAAACTGCTTCACACTCCCGCTGAAAAAGTGAGTGAGTGAGTGAGTGAGTGAGTGAGTGAGTGTGAGTGTGAGTGTGAGTGTGAGTGTGAGTGTGAGTGTGTGTGTGTGTGTGTGTGTGTGTGTGTTACTAGAGCACTGAGCTGCCGCGCGGCTCTATTCATACCAACGCCAGACGCGCAGAAGCCATTCTAGGAGAATACCAGCTCATTTTATATAAACTAACCAGTGCTTTTTTGTTGTTGTTTTTTGTTTATTTGATGTGCGTGAGAATTAAACAACTGTTTTTACCCTTCTGGATGTCGTTCATGCTACCGCGTAAGACCAAGACACGTTCGTTTCGTGAAGCAAATTTATTTTTTCAAACTAGAGCAAACTATAGTGCGACACTGGCTAGGAAAACAAAACCTTCTTAAGGTAAACAAAACGTATTATATAAGACCGTACAGGTCAGATTGAGGTGAGAATCAAAAGAGTCGTCTCAGAGCACGGACGCTGCTTTGAATAAATGCAACATCCAAAAATTGAACGCTGAAGAAATGACAGATTAAGAGCGTACGATGTGGCCGTTGTGCATTAAAGCGCGACTGCTCGGTGTAGTAGACGGCAATCATTTACGTTCCGTCTCCCGCCGCTGCTTTACATTTAGAAATGTCACTGAAGATGGCGGCTGCCTCTTATATTTTATAAGTATATATTTCCGCCTCTGTATTGAGAAAAGCCATTTCACAGCGGCGTATTTGTGTTTCGGGCTTTTTTTATTATTGTGTTGATATTTTCTGTCTCCGTAACGATGTTCTGAAGATTTTGAAGAACAGAATTATATTATTTGAAATGAAAATGTACATCCCGGACTTTGGACGTAAATAACCGCTAATAAATCGAAATATAATTATCTTTATTATCAATATTTTAAAAAGGAAAGCAAGCACTGTTAAAAGAAATACATTTTAACAACATGTTAACAAAAACATTGAGGAAAAAGAAAGACAAAAAAGACAATCCTATAATAATAATTATTATTATTATTAATCCCTCGGTGATGAGGAGCAATCCTGCTGCTCACCAGTAGAAATATAATGCTTGATAAATGCCTTGGAATATTTTAAAGACATTTTTCCCTGTTTGCATATTTCAGTTTGCAAGTTATATTTGCTCAAGTTTTTGTCACAGGGAACTTGTGTTAAAATGCTTCTGAAAAGCGTGAACTTTACAGAATGATCCACAATTTAAAGCGCAGATTTTGAGCCACTAGTGTAAAGCAAGAGTCTGTGACGTTTACGACAATAATTAGAGTTTAGAATAGAAAAATAGAACAGAAATAGAAATAAATTAAATTCAATCTATAAATTTTTAATCCATTTTCCAGGCGGTTTATTCTCTTTGTTTCAACCAGTTTTTTTTACTATGGTATAAACAATTTCCATATGGTTCACCTTTACTTTACTAACTCACTTTATAACAAGTATAAGTAAAAAGTACAAAATGAGTGAGTAAAGTACAAGTGAGTAAAAGTACAAAAAGCCCGGAGCAGAAATGTAGTCAAATACAAGTAAAAGTAGTAAACAGCATCTTTTGCTTGACTATAAGAAGCTTTATGTTACGAATAGAATACTAAAGACTTAAGAAATTATTCCATTCCAACATCTTTGTTGCTCAGCAACTACATGTTTTTAGTTGAGAACGCTGTTAGTCACGATAATCCCACAGGTCAATATTAAAAACCTTTTGGCTTTTACATCTCAAAGTCAAACATTAGTTTCCTTTCAATCATTTTCAAGCAGAATGGGAAGTTGCAACACGCCAATTTGCAGTTGCTGTTTGAATTGTGAGTATTTAAACGCCATTACAAAAATGTTAATTTAATGAACCGGACATTTAGAGGGTAAATTACTTAGTAATATAGCTGATAGCAGACTGCAGGGTTCAAGTCACCAATCAATGCACGCGAGTGAGTCTGTCAATGCGACCACTAGGGACCGCATCCATCTTGTGCTGTGCATTTAACACATATACAGTGGTCACACTCACTGCATTTTTCTCACCTGAGGAATATTGCAAAGCTGCGTCATATGCTCCCTAGGTCCAATGCCGAAAGACTCGTTTATGACCTCGAGGTTAGATTACTGTAATGGTCTTCTGGGAGGTTCTCCTGCCCGACTAATAGATAAACTTCAGTTAGTTCAGAATGCGGCCTCTCGATTACCGACCAGAACAAGTACCACGATATTAGTCCGGTTTTAATGTCGCTTCACTGGTTACCCGTAAAATGTAGAACTCTATTTAAAACTCTCGTAACATCTTATAAAACATTAAACGGTCTAGCTCCTCTGTATCTCAGTGAGTTCATCACGTGTTACGAGCCAACTGCGCTCTCAAAACTCAGGCTGTGATTGGTTGGCCACCAATAGAGAGCGTGTGTTCCGCCTTCAGGCCCAGAGATGCTGATATGAACTCCAGCTGTTACGATCCTGCTCCTCAGCTCCAGGTGGGGCTAATCAGCGAGCTCCTTATAAGGAGTTGCAGCGGAATAGCACTCTGCCGCACAAACTCATTCTTGAGTTGTAAGAGAAGCCACGCCCCTGCGTCTCGTGCGTATTTTTAAATATTTTTCTGTTGGATTTTGTTAGTAAACTCCCTGCCAACATCTGCGTCACCCTGGCGTTACACCAGCTCCTCGTGACCCTGAAATTAAGCAAATGGGTCAAAACCGGATAGATGGATGGATGGATGGGTGGGATGGACCCAAATTCAACAAATATGCTGTTGTATTTCACATTTTTGTCGTCAGAATTCAAACCTAGTGATTATCCCCTCACAACCAGCTAATTAAACAACGGCTTCCGTTTGAGTTTTCCCATGTGACATGAAGCAAAACGTGTCGGGCCCGATCACAGAGAGAGATGAAGGATCCGGCACAAAGCGTGAAGAGCAGAACTCGACTCCTCAGATAGTCCTTCACGCTCATCGTGAGCCTCCTTCACCTCGAGCATCCGCTCAGTGAAGAAGAGACAGACGGGATGTGATCTCATGCCGCCGTGATTCGTACACTGATTGAACTGGAGGAATTTCAAGGTCGTGGTGCGAGTCTTGTGAAAATGGTAGAACAGAAGCCTCAATGGAAAAACATAGCATATTCATTATTCCTCCACATATCAGTTTTTCTCGGTACACGCTTTGTAAATACAGACGCTACACATGAAGAACCAGACGATGATATTCTTCTATAGTAATTTCAATGGAGAAATACTGAGATCTGCAGAACTCCAGAGAGAGAGAGAGAGAGAGAGAGAGAGAGAGAGAGAGAGAGAGAGAGAGAGAGAGAGAGAGAGAGAGAGAGAGAGAGAGAGAGAGAGAGAGAGAGAGAGAGAGAGAGAGAGAGAGGGAGAGAGCAAGAGAGTGTGTAAGAGAGAGTGGAGGTAGAAGAAGGTAGAAGAGAGAGCTAATTTCAGACAGAAGTAGAAAAAGAGAGAGGAGTGCATATAGTAAGCAAGACAGATAGAGTGGTAGAGCAGGAGAGACAGAGAGAGAAACAGATGGAGTGGTAGAGCAAGAGAGAGATAGACATAGTGAGAGAGAGATAGTGATAAAGCAAGGGAGAGAGACAGAGAAAGAGAGTGAGAGAAGGGCAAGACAGTAAGCAAGAGAGAGAGAGAGAGAGAGAGAGTGGTAGAGCAAGAGAGAAACAGATAGAGTGGTAGAGCGAGAGGGAGATAGTGGTAGAGCAAGAGAAAGAGAGTCAAAGAGAGAGAGAGAGAGAGAGAGAGAGAGAGAGAGAGAGAGAGAGAGAGAGAGAGAGAGAGAGAGAGAGAGAGAGAGAGAGAGAGAGAGAGAGAAAGAAAGTGAAAGAGAGGGGCTAGACAGCAAGCAAGAGAAAGAAAGAGAGAAACAGATAGAGTGGTAGAGCGAGAGAGAAAAAGTGTGTGAGAAAGAGAGAGATAGTTGTAGAGCATTAAAGACAGAGAGTTATGGTGTTAGAGAGAGAGACAGAAAGAGAGTTAACAGAGACGAGTGGGAGAGAGTGAGAAAAAGTAAGAGAGAGAGAGATAGTGGTAGAGCAAGAGAGACAGAGAGAACCAGACAGAGTGGTAGAGAGAGAGATAGAGAGAGAAAAATTATGAGAGAGAGAGAGAGA
>MU204201.1:426260-439988 GCA_017309775.1 Paedocypris sp. Pulau Singkep
TCCCGTCCCGTCCCGTCCCGTTACCTTCGTAGATCCTCCAGAGTCCCGAGTGTGAGCTGCTGTAGTCGCTGCTGGAGTTACTGCGCTGATCCACACGGATGATGTACCAGTGTTCACTAGCCAGAGAGAGAGCGAGAAGAGAGAAGCTGAGGAGACCACACACACCCGCACACACCACCACCACACCCAACCCCATCCTCATCATCACTCTCTCTCTCTCTCTCTCCTCAGCATCAGCCTCATCACTCTGTCTCATCACCACACACACACCACCACCCATCCTCACCACCATCACCACATCACCTCACCGCCTCACCACTCACTCTCTCTCTCTCTCTCTCTCTCTCTCTCCTCAGCATTACACTCATTCTCATCATCACCACCGCCTCATCACTCACTCTCTCTCTCTCTCTCTCTCTCTCATCACCGCCTCACCATTCTCTCTCTCTGTCTCTCTCTCTCACCACCTCACCTCTCTCTCTCTCTCTCTCATCATCTCAACGCTCTCTCTCTCTCTGTCTCTATCTGTCTCTCACATTACCTGACCACTCTCTCTCTCTCTGTCTTTCTCATCATCTCAACTCTCTCTCTCTCTCTCTCTCTCTCTCTCTCTCTCTCTCTCATTACCTCACCACTCTCTCTCTCTCATCATCTCAACTCTTTCTCTCATTACCTCACCACTCTCTCTCTCTCTCTCTCTCATCTTCTCAACTCTCTCTCTCATTTCCTCATCACCACATCACCACTATCTCTCTCATCACCTCAGCACTCTCTCTGTCTCTCTTATCACCTCAGCTCTCTCTCTCTCTCTCTCTCTCTGTCCCTCTCTCTCATCACCTCAGCACTCTCTCTCTCTCTCTCTGTCCCTCTATCTCATCACCTCAGCACTCTCTCTCTCCTCAGCATCTTTCGCGCATCATCCGCTGAGAGGAGCCGGAGTCAGAACGCCGCTGTAATTACGACCACTTGTAATCCGGTTATAGAGGCAATAAATGGCCAATTTATGAAATGAAATAATAATCGAATGAAAAAATATTTGTATTTTAATATTGCATGGTGAAATACGTGTAAGTCTTGCAAAGTAATTACCGACCACTCGCGTTATAAACCGTTATAATGTCGATACACGGCCACACGCGTCTTAAAAAGCGACTTTTACATACGCGCATGTGACGTCAGTGACACAAAGATAATTGAATGAAAAAATATATTTTTTTATCATAATATTTATTTTAATATTGCATGGTTTATGGCGCTTTTCTTAGTTCAAGACCAACGCAAAGTCGCTATGCGAATTAGGGAAAAATAGCCTTTAAAAATATTTTAAAATAAGGAAAAATGTCCATTATTTATCCATGTTTAAAAATTAGGGAGAAAAAAATGGTAAAAAAAAAAAAGTCTTGCAAAGTAATTAACGACTACTCGTGGTATAAACCGATATAACGCCGATTTAAAACAAGCGTCTTAAAAAGAATCGTTTACTTTTAAACACGTGCGTGTGACGTCAGTGACACAAAGTAGCTTGATATTGTAATAAAGAAATAGTTTTAAAAAAAAGCCCTAACCCTAAACTAACCCTAACCCTAACCCACGAAAAAAAGTATAAAAGTATAAAAGCTTAAAAATAAAATGAAATTTTGCACAAAATGTAAACACAAATCATCGATTAACGAGAGAGGAGTGCCTTTTTAATCAGAAACAACACAAGTGAGTGTCATTGCAGTTTTCTTCGCCTTTATTAAATGTGCATTTTATAAATTGCTCTTCTCTCTCTCGATGCCGAATACACAGCGTGGATGCGTGAATATATTTATTTTAATGTTGCATAATTGTTGCATAAAATAGGTGTTGGTTTTCTTTAATGCTTCTATGAGCTGAACAATTCGTGGAAAATAATAGCTCCACGTTCTAGAAATAAAATGCGTGCGAAAAGAGCGAACTCTCAAATATTAGTGTTTGGCGACATCTAGTGGCTGATATTTGTACCATACACGCCACAAAATCTGGATTTGCCGTATGTTACATTAACATAAATGATGTAAATGTAAATCGGGTTAATGAAAGCTTTTAAAAATTACCACATCATTTCATGTTCTCTCAACACAATAAAGGTCTGCTAGACTTCCAGCAGGTGGCAGTAATGCGAAAAACTCGTCACTGGGACCAGCGTCATTTCACAAGTCAAGCCATCTCTCTTCTTGAAGTAGGTAAGAATAATCGTTGAACATCCTTCGATCAAAAACAGCATTCGTGCAGAAATCTGTGCCTCTTTGGCACTTTATTGTTTTTAGTTGTTTGTCAAGGAATTTGTGGTTACTTGTTTGTTTTATTTTTTCACTTGCAATCTTCACATTTTTTTTTCAGATTTATTTCATTCGTTTCATTTTTTTCCGTTTGGACTTCTGGCACCAGCTTCACGTGAGAGGCGGGGCTTACTTTGATTGGTTGGTGAGAATGTGATTGGCAGCTGCTTGACTAGGAAGTGGGGAGGAGGAGTTTAGCAAGCGCTTGAACACATGCATAACCAGAACACCTTCATCGTCGAAGTATATATATATATATACATACAGGGTATCATGTTAAATTCTAGTTAGCACGAAATAATACGAATTTTTAAAACAAACAGAACATTTTATTTTCATCCTTAAAAGTAATAATAATATAAATAATAATAATAATAATGAAAACAACAGTAACAACACATTTTTTAAATTGTATTTCCACCATCCCAATGTTAAAATGCTGGAACGATCAAAACACTTTTCACTACATCTTGCACCGCGTATAATATGTTTGTGACCAATACAATTTGAATTTTATTTGAACACAGTTTATTTGTAAAGCGCCTATCGCAAATTCTGCACATACAGTTTCATAATACAGTATTTGAATATTTCAGCAATATTCGGCAAAAATAGCTGAAAAATATATAATAATATTAGACAATAATAATATTAAAGGTGATTGCTCGGTATTAAAGAAGCGGTGTTACATGACTCCCACAATTATTTAATTGCTTTTAGCTTTATTGTTTTTTGTAAAATTACTTAATCTCAGGCGTCTAAGCTTTCAAACAGGGTGAAATTTTCCATGCACACACGATCATAATTAGCATATATATGCAAATTAAGTGTTTAAGCCCTCCCTTTCTGACAACCACAATCAACTTTCACAATCTAAGACTCTCATTGGTGGTTGAACTGGAGGAATCTTCCGGCCTCCAAGATTATTTTCAATAAAGAGACTTAAATTACCACAGAAATCCAAAGTACACGTACACGTCAGCCATAGTATTCGTTTATTGCAGCAAATAAAAAAAACGCACAATTTAATTAATCCTAATCGACAATAGTTGCATGAGCTGAAGTGGAACTGATATGAAAAAACACACACGAGATAGGACGATGGAATAGTCGACGATTCACTTCTCCAACAAAGACCAGAAACATGATTGTTACTAATAAGAAGTTAAAGCGATGAGAAACGTCCCTCAGTGTTCCCATAAGGCCGAGCCGTCCACGCCGGAGCCGTCGCCCATCAGCGTCCCACCCTGGTCTCCACGCAGGTACTTGCCGTTCTGGCCCTTGATGGCAACTCGTCCGTGTTCCACAAACTCAAAGAAGAAATCCTCCGGTTTAGCTCCATCGGAGAGCACCAGGCCACTGCTGCTGACGTGCCAGAACCTGTCGTTTCCACCTGTGGTCGAGACAGAGTGCATCTTAAATACAGATGTTTTGGTGAAAGAGAAAAAAAAATAGTCCCGTTCACACAGCAATGGCGGAAAATTAACGAAGACGACTTTACCGGTAAAGACTGTTCACACAAGCACTGCTATTCTGGCATTTTACCGGTAAAGCACCATTCACACAGCAATGCCGGTAAATTGCCGGAAAATTACCAGAAAGACTTTACCGGTAAAGCACCATTCACACAGCAATGTCGGTAAATTGCCAGAAAATTACCGGAACAACTTTACCGGTAAAGACTGTTCACACAAGCACTGCTATTCTGGCATTTTACCGGTAAAGCACCATTCACACAGCAATGCCGGTAAATTGCCGGAAAATTACCAGAAAGACTTTACCGGTAAAGACTGTTCACACAAGCACTGCTATTCTGGCATTTTACCGGTAAAGCACCATTCACACAGCAATGCCGGTAAATTGCCGGAAAATTACCAGAAAGACTTTACCGGTAAAGACTGTTCACACAAGCACTGCCATTCTGTCATTTTACCGGTAAAGCAGCGTTTTCAAAATACCGGTATGACATCATTAACCGGCGACACCTTTTAAACAGCTGCACATGTGAATGCGCCACCCTGGTCAGATTGTTCTGATTGGCTCAGAGCGGTCGTTTACATCAATGCATACTGAACTTCTGCGTGCCTATGCCGGCAATCTTTGTTCCGTGTTTACACTGGGCAGTTTGCCGGAAATTTACCAGGACGAATTTACCGACTTTTGTCTGTTCACACATGACTGCATGCCGGCAATTTACCAGTAAGGTCTGTATGCGTGAAAGGGGCTAGTGTGAGCTGGTCAATCCTGGAGCTTGTCCTAATTGCTCCTCTTAAGAATTTCTTCAATTTCTCAATGGCTCTTTTTGTTCTAACCGTTTCTTCCAGCTCGGGGGTGGATGTAAAAATTCTATTCCATGGTTAGTGCGGTCCACTCATGGGAGCAGGGATGATTACTAGATGTAAACTTGCAAAGTCCATTGTAGCAGGGATTCGTTTCCACTTCCCCAAATTATCAAGGCACATTTTATGGCTGGTTTGATTTGATAGACCGATAAAAGTGAAAGTGGGTGAGATTTGAATGGAAAAGTATGCTCTGCAGTTAACCCATCCAGGGAGGTGAACACACACAAACCAGGGGTGCATGTGGGGTACAGTGTCTTGCCCAAGGACACCCAAGTTACAGAACCTGCTGTGGGATGACAAGTTCAAGTCCCCTACCACTGGACCACAACTGTCAATCAAACAGCCCCCAAAAACCTCCAAGCAGACTTATGACGGTTTAGATGTAGTTTCAGGGCTTTATTTCTTGACTTGCCCTTAAAAAAAACAAAGCAAACTGTCTAACCTACCTTCATGCTATTCCTATTCAAGTCGTCATGAAACGACCAACAGTCAAGTTTGCGGTGCTGGAGTCGGAGGAAGTTCGGAGCTTGAGGACGCCTGCTCTTAAGTTCCCGACCTACTGCTGTGATCTGAAACTGATCCACCACCCACTGGTTTGGTGTCTGTTCTTGACCCGGGGTATTTGCTCCTAAACTAATTTATAAAGCTTTATAAAGCTAAATTTATAAACTGTGGCCTTCTGATGTGGTGAGGACAGTTATCTTCCAGACTATCCTCGTGAAAATCCTAACAGGGTATGTCCACCATTGTATTCCCTTCAGGAGCAAAGGACAAAGGGGGGCTCTAGAACATACAGAGTTGTAGGCTATCCACAATACGTATTAATAATAATAATAGTAATGATAATAATAATAATAATAATAATAATAATATTTTTTATGTTGTTTGTTAAGATTTGACATTATTTTTCGGTGCTTCCCTGTCTTCCATTATTTTCATTGTAGTCGTTCTACGCGAATTGGCATTGGAAAATTGACCATCCTGTAGGTGTGTCTGTGTGTCCCGATCTGTGAAAGCTTGGTCACAAATTCAGAGTGTGTGTCCCGAGGTTCTGAGATAGGCACCAGCTCCCAGTCACCCAGGAATGAAGTAAACAGTAGAAAATGGATACATAACAGGCATCAAATAGAAAGCTATTTTCACAACCCCATCAAGAAAGAATTGCAAGAAACTACAAAGAACGCATTCACAGCCATGTTCTAGTCTTACCACGCTCCTCACTTTTTATGTGGTATGCGCCGTCACTGAAGAGCAACGAGAAGATGTCATAGACGGAGCGGTTGGAATCCAGCGTGTTAGCGTTTTTGTGGTGACACACAAAGCCATTTTCTCCCCGCAGCACCAGGATTGGACGATTAATCAGCTTTAGCACAAACTGCTCGTCCTCCCCTGCCCAACACAAGAGAGAGGCATTAATCTGGCTCATGTTGCACAAGTGGCCACGGTGACAGCTGAGCATGAAGCCACAAGGCCGATCCGATGTGTTTGCACTTACCCAGAGAGTCACTGACGGCGGCAAGCTGTCCGTTTTTCTTTGTGCAAATGTACTTTCCATTGTTTGCCTTCAGAGCAACTCGCCGGCCCAGCCACTCGATGTCAAACATGGTGTTTTCTTCTCTGTCGGAAAGAATCACCAGAGTCTTTTTACGGGGATCTCATCACAAGAACCTTCTCATTAAGGGCCAGTTTCCTGTAAAAACTCTGGTCTAGTCTTTTCGACTTGGCCCTTTAGAGACCAGACTGTCCGATTCAGCTACTACAGATCAACGTTAGACAGTTCTGCTCCAACCTTAATGAAGCGTCTAGAAGTTCTAGAAACTTTCAGTCAGACCTTCAGTGGAAAATTAGAGTTAAAAATTGCGTGACACTGACCATCTTGTAGAAGACTTGTTTTAATGATTCTGAAGTATAATTGGTGTGAACGTTGCATTGAATGTACTGTATATATGATGGTAAATACATGGAAAGTCAAGAAGATTCCTACGTTTCAGTGGCCGTGGACTGAATCCCTCCGTGGGCAACAAGTGTCCAGTAGTTTCCGCCATTGGTTCTGAACATGCACTTGTTAGTGTCTTTGTCAATCTCCATCTGAAACGTCTCCATGTCTGTTTCGTCATCCTGATTGGCTGAGATGCAAACACCTAGAAAAGGGGAAAAACTCGTCAACATATCATCAGTTACAACTTGCACAATCTCTCGGATTTCACAACACCACGCCTGCACAAATAAAAAATACATACACTCACCCTAATTTGTCAACTTGCATTCAAATATTTTTGGGGCAGAATTCATAAACGTGCGGAAAAAGTCAAGCAAACAAACCTCTAGGTAATTGAGCCTGTTTCGTGGAAAGTGTGGTTTCAGCACACGACACAGTTTAGCCTTGGCCTGCCAGTGCCTCACTAAGTCCGAGTTAAACCAGTAATCACCCCATTTATCTCTGTCACTCTCTCTCTCAACCTGTGGTTTAAATAACGTTTACCAGCAATCTCACGTCTGTTCCAACTAGTCGAAGTGGCCAGATTGTGTGTGCTGGGATTCAAATTAGATGCTTCAGAAATATCCCGTGACCGTCTCTTAAGCCTTTTACTCGCGTAATCCCTAACACTCACCCCGCCGACCTGATGCTTATTCGCTTGCAGCTATAATTCTATCAGCGCACAGGACCTAATACCAAATCGGCGGTTCGCCCCATTCAAGAAACACATTTGCCTAGATTTTGATAGCTAGCACTGTTGCTAAAAGCTTAAAGGCTTGAAGGTTTTATTCCTAAAGTCTTTTGTTTCTTCTATTTGGTTGTTCAAAACATTCGCTTTGGGTTTCAACACGTTCGCCCAGCAGAGCTCGGTTTGCATCCGTGTTTTGTTTATTACAGGGTTGACAGCGTCCCGAGACTGCTGCTTCCATCACTAGCAGCTTAGAGTTGCAAATGAAAGACTGAAGTAAAAGGCAGAGTTAAAATAAAATACAATGTCTTCTTTTATTAGAGATCGGGAACAGAATAATAAGAAATAGGGTTATGTTTAATGCTTGTCTTGGTGACTTGTGGAGATTTTAAATTGGCTTTGTGGGTTTCACTTGTAAAGAAACAGCAATTCACTGTAACATATTTAGCACAATTTTTAACACCTTTTCTAGCAATGCAATTGTCGAATCTTTTTTTCCAGGTAACTTCTGAACTGTTCGTCTTTGTGTTTGCACCCTTCTTAGACTGCGCCATGGCAGTGTGTAAGGGATCCCCTACGTCACTTTTGCTTACCTTGCCGAATAGATACAAATCTTTTGTTGGCTGCTTGGAAAACCACTTGCGGATGACTCTCCTCCAGGTCGAACAGCTCATCTTTCCCTGGTCTGGAGCAGCGGCCGGATTTCAAAGTGCCTGTGGGCCCTATGGGTGTCAGGTACTTGCCCTCACAATCCTTAAATGCCAGTTTGCCGGATTTGAGCTCCAGGGTGAAACTAGTGTTTGGCCCGCTCTCCACCACCAACTTGCCGTCATTGCCGAGGAAGCGGTTATCACAGCTCTTCAAGCTATACTTCCCGTCCACGTAGACCAAGGTGACGAGTGAGTCTACGCCCCAGGGGATGTTGCTGTCCATGGAGAACTCGTCATCGGCGGTGGACAGGTGAGCGTAGCGCTTGCGGGTGACGCTCAGCAGGTTGGCCTGGGGATGTAGGGCCAGATGAATCGCCCACAGCTCGGCTTCGCCAATGGTTTGGGCAAAACAAGACAGAAACTCTTCCGAGCCCCCGAAATAGCGTAGGTAGGGCTCCGACTGCAAGGCCCAGCGTCCGTCACTCTGCGTCACGATCAGGAAGCGGCAACCTGCGCTTGGGACTTCGGCCTCGCAGCTTACCTTGCCGTCTTTATCGGAAGCCAGATAGCGCCCGAGGTGACTGCGCAAGAAAATCACCTGGCTGTCCGGGTCTTGCTCCAGGGTCCAGATCTGCTTCTTCTTCATGCTGGTTCCAGATGCGTTCACCTTGAACCCAAAGGCCTCCGCTGTCAGATAGCGACTGCTGGAGTTGATCAGTCCGAACTGGAGCTTTAGCGGAGCACTTATTCCATTTGTGGGCATTCTGATTACGGCAAAGGACTCGATCGCAGATCTGCACAACTCAATGTGTCTTCCTGCGCTTTTTAAAGGTGGTCGGGTTCTCCGCTCCCCGGAATTGTGGGTGTCTTCAGGTCGACTCTGGCCAAAGTCCTGCGGGGTGTTAGGGTCTTCGTGTCAGGTTGTCTCTCATCAGAGCTGTGTTTGGTCCCTCCGAGCATTGGCACAGATGACTGCTTGCCTCTTCATAATCAGGCTGGATTAAACTCAGCAGGACGCTTCACCTCACTCCAACAGCTACTGACATCACGCACCCGCTCTTTGACTCCTCCTCCTAATCCAAGGCAGAATTCTCCCTCTCTCTCCTTTCGGTAACTTTGGACCTGTCGTCTTCGCATCCCACTGCGTTTTTTCACGTTTCAGAAGGGTTTTTGCAGGCGAAATGGCTACATTCTGTTGAAAAGGAGCTAATCCCACCACTACTGTCGAGTCTTCAGGAGGAAAAGTTGGCTCTATGAATGATAGGGACGCACTCGGGTTCTGTTTGTTTGCTTGACCTTGCCGATTTACTAGTCAAATATGTATTCTTTACCCGGCACAGCCGATCTTGACAAATGACCTCTTGCTCCGCACCTGCCTTTGCCTGGACCTTAAAAGACAGCGTCACGCACTCTCGCACTGTGTGGAACTCTTCAATGAGTCAGGGACGGAGTCAACAGTCAACAAATCAGACTTGTGCACACAGGCTTTCATCTTTTGTTTGGAGAGACATGTAGTTTATCTATCAAAATATGTACAAAGATTCCTATTGTGTTCTAATGGGTTAACCCAACCCTGTAATATTGACAGAACTTCTGATAGATTCAATGTGGCTGCACTGTGGACACCTGTCTGTCTCTCTATCTCTCTATCTATCTATCTATCTATCTATCTATCTATCTATCTATCTATCTATCTATCACTCTTTGTCTATCTATCTATCTATTCGTCTGTCTGTCTGTCTATCTATCTATCTATCTATCTATCTATCTATCTATCTATCTATCTATCTATCTATTTATCACTCTTTCTCTCTCTATCTATCTCTTTCTGTCTCTCTCGCACATTCTCTTTCTCTCTCTCTCTCTCTCTATCTATCCATCTATCTATCTTTCTGTCTATTGTCCATCCATCTATTGATCTCTTTCTCTCTCTCTCTCTCTCTCTCTATCTCTCTTTCTCTTGCTCGCTCTCTCTTTCTATCTATCTATCTATCTATCTATCTATCTATCTATCTATCTATCTATCTATCTATCTATCTATCTATCTATCTATCTATCTATCTATCTCTATTTCCCTGTCTGTCTCTGTTTCTCTCCCTCTGCCTATCTCTCTCTATCTCTCTTCGTCTCTCTCTCTCCCCGTCTATCTATCTAACTAACTAACTAACTAACTAACTAACTATCCAGCCATCCATCCATTCTACCATCTATCAAAAATATCAATTTTAGACTGTGCAGTTGTTGTTTATTTTGCGCCTCCTTGTGGTTTGTTCTTGCAAAAACACGCGAGACATTTATTTCATATTATTACAGAATTCAAAATAGCAATATCAGTACTTACCCGTTTCATGTTCATTAAGTAATTATTACTAAATTACTGGATTTTTTCAGGTTTTAACTGGTTAGTCAACCCTTGTTTTTGTTTTTTGTATTTTACGTCGGCAGAAAGTGAAATGAATCCTGTTCTTTCTGTGTTCCAAACGTTCCAAATCATCCGGAGGTTTTGTTGTTCTAATCCCACATTTGCATGTCAGTCGCACCACGAGCAGCTCATGAAAATTGCAAAATTGACAGGCAAATTCAGCTTTTCAGATAATTTGTCAAAGAATTTCGCAAATGTTGAGTAAAAGAACGTTCTATTCCAAATATATTTTATCTGACAATTCTATAGGAGTTTTTATCATTTTATCATAGTTGCATTTTTTTTACTTCCCATCCCGCCTTAATTTTGTTCCTTTTTTGTGTTCTACTTTTGTATGTAATTTTGTTCAATTAGATGTCATCATGCTGTTCTGCATTTTGTGTTTTGCGATGGTTTGTCGTTTTCTTTTTTGTTTGTTTGTTTTTTACTACGTTTTTACTTGTTTTCCTTGCTTTTGTATCTAGTGATCTATTCGATCCTTGGTTTAGTTTTGTATTCAAGTTTCTGGTTTAGACTTTGTGGTTTTACACTGAAGACCAGAGGCCTGTACTATGAAGCTGGATTAGTTGGCTAGCCAGGTAAGTTTAGGGTTAGTTTGTGCCAATAGGTTTTGGGTGCCATGAAAGTAGCTCAGCTGTGATCGGTGTTCATCGCCATAGTAACTGATGCTACACAGCTAGCCTGCTCCGGGGCAGGCTATGTTCTGGATTTGAGATCGCAGACTGATAACTGACCAATTAGGTGCGAGTAAAGCGACATGTGACGCAAGTAAGTTTCCGTGTGTGTTACAATGGCTTGTCCTTTTCTTGCAAATCCTGTGGATATTGGGGCACAAATTGTTAGACGAGCACTTCGCAGATAAAGAATGTTTAGGGACCGGCAAAATCCCTTGGCTTTCCCTGATGCATATCTATATGAAAGATATAGATTTTCCGCTGACGGAATCGTATATCTTTGCGAACTTCTCGAGCCACACATAACAAATGTTACACGTAGAAGTCACGCACTTACTGTACCGCAAATAGTGGAAAAAAAATTTCCGCGCGAAAAATCAGCGGAAATAGAAAAAATGTGTTAATATATCTCTTGTTGTTTGGACTGTTCTTTAGCATGCTTTGTGTATTTCACCACACGCATATGGGATAAAAAAAAAGTATCGGCAATTTGGAAAGCTATTTAAGCAAAGTGGCTGCGCGCCGCGGGCCGATCAGGACCGATTCCGTGCGATCCCGTGGATGAAAATCGTCGCAAAAACGAACTTCGATCCGAATGGGTTTTTACTCACGCTTGTCAAATTTCTAGGTCGCACGGGCATGAAGATATGAATTTTAATAAGCCGCGTGACGAAACTCTGGTCTAATTGTCCGAGTGTCCAATAGTCCTAATGATCAATCGTCCGGGTCCAAAGCCCCGGGGGTCAAACGACCTGGGTCGAAAAGTCTGGTCACCAAATATACATATACATAATGCATTCAGTAAAATCCGAGGACATGTATGTGTATCTAGATCTAAATTACGCACGCATTGACGCAATCTGCAATTTTTCTCCAGCAAACTTCTCTTGCTTTGGCCGCAGAGACCGTGTTACTGCGTGCTTGAAATATACTTTTGTACTCGTCGTACTTGAATTATTTCCTGCTCCTAGGAAATATACGGAGAAATATACGGACCGCCTTCTCTACATTTCAAACGCGATTGGTTGTTCAGTGCAGACGTCACTCTTTTATGTGAACGCACGCGTGACCTAATCTTAGCCTGACGATCAAAACCTGAGTCGACAGAGACAGTTGTTACGCCGCTTCATGGGACCAATAAAGCCTGATTGCGTAGGTGTGGTTTTGTCAACTCGAAACTAATCTTCGAAGCCCGACTTTGTTCAACCCGCTTCATAGTACAGGCCTCTGGTGAAGCACTGAAGGTTAAATAAAACAAAGAATTTTTTTTTTACAATGTCTCTTTACTGACATCTGGTGGCCAAAAGTATGAACAGCAGCTGGACATTTCTGTAATGAACCGTTTCGTTCAAATTTATATTGACCGTTTTGTATTTTTGTCTGTTGGGTTTTATGAATTTTATTTTGTTTTAATTTATCATTCTTTTGGTAAACCTATTATTTGCTTGTGTGTTTTTAATGTGAAAAATAAGTAATGATTAACACAATGTAATATAGTATATTAGACACATACATGTATGATTATAAAACCTGAAATTGGCTTTCTTTGTTTTGAAAAATTGCAACATTTTAATCTAATAATCTAATAATTTTTGTTTTTTTCATTCCCCCAAAGCAGATAAATTGCTCTGTATATCTACTTTATTTACTATAATATAATAAAATTATAAAACCTCTATTTATTGTTTTAAACAATATTGTTTTAAAAAATTGCTGCATTTTAATCACTATTTCTTGTGATTAAATATTATCAACTAATATTAATAATCACTAATTTTGACCATTTGGTAAATAATAAAATACACAAACAAAATGAACAATAAATAAAATACATTTTTATATTGTTAATTTAATTAAAAATTATTTTTGTAAATCTGTGCCATTGTGTGACTGTTTTGCTTGTGTGTTTTTAATGTATGAAAAAATATAAATATACTATAACGTAGCGTAATGTAATAAAATATATTTAACATATGTATGTGTATGTAATATAATATATGTAATGTAATATAATTTGATAAATTTATATAAAAAAATAATATACTAGATTAGACACACAAATGTATGATATATAATGTAATGTAATATAATATAAATATAGCGTAACATAATAAAATATTAATTTAGTGTAATGTAATATAATATAATTTTATAATATGATATAACATAAAATAACATACTTGATTAGACACACAAATGTATGATTATAAAACCGCAACATTTTAATCACTAATAATTCTTGTTTTTTTATTTTTCATTATTTAAAGCAGTTCAATTACTCTGTCAGGCTTTTAGTTCTGTAATTTAATTCTTATAATTGCCATTGACGCTAATGCTGAAAGTCCAGCCTGTCTCGTCCAATCAAAACGTCTGAATGCGGTGACAGTTTGTACCTGCCTGGCAACCAGTGATGCTGATTGGCTACAAAAATACAACACAATATTACGCGGAATAAAAAAAAAAAAAAAAAAATATATATATATATATATATATATATATATACATATATATATATATATATATATATATATATATATATTACGCGGAATGTGTGCTACGAAGCTACGAAGACAAAATATAACAGAGCAAATAGAATTAATATCTAACTAGATTTATTTATTTGATTTGTTTTGCATTTCAGGTACCTTCTTTTTTTTTTTTTTTTTTTTTT
>MU204201.1:452411-464859 GCA_017309775.1 Paedocypris sp. Pulau Singkep
CTGCATAGGCGACGTGTTTGCCTTTACAAACACTTATCGTTACTTGTTACATTGTAATTGTGCCTGATAAGCCGGAATCGATTTATACCGCGGTTAATTTCTTGTGCGGACGAGGAGAATATCGCCATCTTTAGGCTGCTGAAGGTAATGGAGGCTATTTGTGAATTAGAAACCACAAGAACGCGAATTAGAGGAGTAAAAATGTGTTTTACAAATGTTATTATATATAATATATAACTTTATATAATACATATAATATGTAATTTACTAATCATAATAATCATTTTATTTTATATCTACTTGCAACTTTAAGTGATTGAGACTGACTTTTTGTTCTTTTTATCTACTTTGTTCTACCAGTTTTCAAACATTGAGGTTAAATTCTGTTTCTGTCTTGGAAAACAATCGTTTGTTTTCACATTTCTTTTTTTTTTTTGGGCCTATAATGAGCACGAATAAAAATACTTTTAAAATGGGATACTTTGCTACTTTGACTCAAGTCTTTTTGAAATGGGTGACTGATCTGTACTTTTACTCAAGTATGGTTGTCCGGTACTCTTTACACCCCTGCTATACAAATGACCTTGACCTTGAACTTAACGGGGCTGAGTGTAAGAGCTCCTGAGGGGCGGGGCAGAGGGGCTGGCGAGGGTTGCCCGGGCGTGTGAGAGCTTCCGCCAGCTTTGGCAGGAGATCTGGACTGAGTGTGTGAGGCGTGGGACTTCCTGTGTGTGTGTGTGTGTGTGTGTGCGCGCTCTGAATGAACCACCTGTGTGTAACCCCATCTGCTGCCACACTCATCCACCCGCAGAAAGACAAACCAGTAAAGGACGGAGAAGAACAAGAGCTCGAGATCTGATCACTCCTGAATTATGAAAGTCATACTTTACCACTGTTTGCTCATTGGATGATATTTACAGTAAGTTACTGATTGAAACTGTAATCGATTGATGTGCTATTCTGGTGCCACGGAGCGGAAGACAATCGATGGAGAAACGCCTGCAAAAGGTCGAGCCTCATCCTTTTCTGTAGTTTCTGTCAAATACAGTAACTGACCGTTGAGTCAGAAGGCTGAAAGTAAAAGTACAGACTCCTTACTGTAAAAATGACTCCAATACAAGTCGCCAACTCTAAGAAGACTTGAGTCAAATTCGTAGAGTTTAAGCGACTTAAACGAACTGAAGTGTTGTACATCTACTGAAAATAGGCTCAAAAACACCAAGAAGTGTGAAAAACACCACAATAAATGTAAGAAAAACGAAAACCTCTATTTACGAGGTTTTATTTTCAATTATAGAAAGGAAATTTAACACCTCAAAGTTTCAAAATGTCAGAACAAAATAGATTTAAAAACTACGCAGTCTCAGTAAAACTAATTGCAAAAACCGTTGACGTGATTCTGGTGATAAACAGCGTCAGTACCTTCAGCATCCTGCAGATGGCGATATCACCTCGTCCGCACGAGGAATAAACCACAGTAGAAAAAGATACAAATGTAGTGGAGTAAAGAGACAGATACTCAATCCCTAATGTAGTCAAGTAGAGGAAAAGTACGTAGCAATGTTGATGCTCAGTAGCTAAAAAACAAAGTAGCTAAGGTAACTAAGTTTATCTACTCAAGTACTTTACAGTAAATACCACTGTCAAACAGACATTTACACACACAAAATTACACATTTTTTGGATAACAAAAAATATTGATTAAACAACTCCAACCTAAATATGGATAAAACGGACAGAAATATTATTCTGGATTCAAATGTCAAATTTTTCTGTCCAACAAAAATAAGTCCAGTCACAAATAAAACAAATGTCAAAATTATTAAACAAAAAAAGTTATTCATTTATTATTGTGTATACAGTACATGGCAAGAGCATTCTGGAGTCGGTGCTTTGTGTGTCATGTCGCCATTGATTCCCAAAGAGTTTAACACATTAGCTTACATGACTTAGTTTCTACCCTCGTTTATGTACAGTACTTCATATCAAACACTGTGCGTTTCATCAACTAAATCGTACGAACGATACTATTTCGTGTAGCAATATTAGTTGGAACTCATAACTACCTAAGGAGTCTGACTCCTCATCATCTACAGCTCATCGGACGTCGCCATCTCTACCCAACTCACGACTAGAATAGAAAGGGTCCTAAACTAGATTCTTGAGGTGAACCATTTTTTGCCGGCTTTGAGTTTTGTCGATTTAGAAGAGAGGAGAGAATAGAGGAAAAGAAGGGAATCCCCCCTTAGGGCAGTTGTGGTGGGGGACATGGACTAGTGTCCGAGAGGTTGCAGGTTCAAATCTGCCAACGGCTGGTTCTGACTTATTGAGGACAAAGACTTAATATTGAAAAGAGGAACATCTCAGCATTTAGACTTTTATACAGCACAATCTCTCATAGGCCTGACGAAAGAAAGAAATACACATGGGACTTTTCAACAACTTGCCGTGAAAAACGACAGAAAGACCCAACAAAGTGTGTGTTTGTGTTCATCGGGTCTTTCTCGTCTGAAATCCGCACGACGACTCCTCATCCGCAGAGAACTGAGTCGTTTACATGACAGATGAAGCAGAGACAGTTCTAATGGGAATGTGTGTTCCAATTGTTTGGTGTTTTTACCAAAGTGGGGACGCCTGGTCACTTGTGGGGACGTTTGCTTGGGATCCACAACTTTAAAGAGAAAGTTGAAGGTCAAGATCAGATTTTAGGGCTGAAGTTACAATTGGGTTGGGTCAAAATTAGAGTAAGGTGTCACTTCTGTTTCCTTTCTATTCTTAATGCAGACTCACAAAAATTATAGTCAGTGGTTTGTGCGTTGAAAGTTATCGCATGTGAAATTTGGCTCGAGGCTTTTAATCTTAAGAACTTGAGCACTTTTCCATTCGACGTAATTGGGCACAACAGATTAGCTGTGATCCACCTCGCAGCTTAGCGATGACGCTAACATGCTAGGTGCTAAAGCACCATTTTCGAAACAATAATTCAGGTGCTAAAAGCCGCTGGCGTAAAATCTAAGTAAATTAATAAACACACTTAATAAATGTGTTGGTGCTTGAGCTCAAATCATTTCACACTGTCCGAGGACGTAAAATCTAGAACAGTGTTGGGCAAATGGCTTTAAATTACTAGCTACTTCACAATTTTAAAATACTTCTCTACTATTATATATTATTATACTTCTCTCTCTATATATATAGACAACTATTGTGTCTGAAAAGTATCTGAACTAAATACTTTTAGATACTAAATACTAAAATACTTTTACCATTTATTTTTGACAAATCATTGAAAAACACACAAGTAAAACACAAAACAGTTGAGCCTTTAGCTTTCTGAATCCCCTTTGCTACATTCTATAATAAATAAAGAGAAAAAATACGGTGCATTAGTGATTCACCCACAGAGACGTGACTCTCCGGCTTCACATCATGACCCTTTGGCGTGAAGAGCAGTCATGCGTTGTGCTCCGCGGGGCCCTGAGGGCGGGGCCTGAGAGCGGGATGCTGAAGGCGGGGCTACGGGCTCCACAATAATGCAAACACCCCGCAAAATCACCATAGAGCTCCACAAGGCTCAGTACTGGGCTCTGTTTGATTCCCTAATTTTACGCTCATTATTTTACGACATTTTTAGCAAACAGACTTGGTTTTCTGTCTCTGTGCAGATGATACGCAGGTCTAGATTTTTTTTTATTTACAAAAACAAAATCAACAGCTTTGCTTCTCAATTGTACCTGTCGAACAATAACTTCAACCTAGAAATCACAGACTCTCCTGGGAATTAGTGGGAATTGTGAAATTGTCGAAATTCTTGATGTTTAGCATCAATTCCACAACACACACACACACACACACACACACACACACAACTTCAGCTTGTGGAATAACCACGGAATTGTTTTTGAGTTATTTGTCCTCAAACGTTAAACACCAAGAGGCTTTTGTCCGTGGCTGTAAAATCCTCAGATGGGTGAGATTTTAGTCACCAATCATTGAAATCACCGTTTCCATAGAAACAGAAACAATCAAAGGAGAAAAAAAAAAGTTTAGCGACAATTTGCCAACAACTGACAAACCCGTGTGTGTGTGTGTGTGTGTCTGCATTCACAACGTGGATCTCTCTATAAAAATACAATATATCAATATAAACGTGAAAGAAGAAAAAAAAAATGCTCTGCCGTCTGTTATTTTGTACTTGTAGTGTGTTAGAAAAACACCCACAAGTGTTAACCGAGAATTGAAAAAAAATGGAGATCTGCGTATCATCCGCACAGAGACGGAAAACCAAGTCTAAAAATATCCAAGTGTGATGAGCGTAAAAGTAGAGAATCACACGGAGCCCAGTACTGAGCCTTGTGGAGCTCCGCGCTGAACTCATTTCACTAAAGGAATTACTACGCGCATCATTGCGTTCAGCGTGATGTAATCCCAGGCAGGACATTGTCTGGAGCTTCATAATCGCTTCTCGTTTAAAGACGGCGACGCCTCATCAAGCGCGGCTGAGTTCAGCTTGTGTCTCCGCTATTAAACTGCCGTTAAAGTGGCGAGTGCGTGTCAGTCCAGCTCCCACAATGCATCAGCACGGCCAGGCCGGCGGGGTCGACGCCAGGGCGAGACATTTACCGATGTTTGTTTCATCGCCGAGACACTGGCGATGCTGGACGCGCCCCAGACGCAATAACCACCTCCATTCCTTCTTTATGAAACACTTTCAGCTCATGCTGATGCAATAAAAAAAACACCATTTTTCTCACTGAATGATTTACAGATTATTACGAGAGATTATTTAGAGATTTTTTTCACAAACTTGAAAAAAAAAAAACGCACTTTTTTAAGTGCTGTAAATTAATTAACGTATGACTCACACACACTCACACACACACAACAAAATTAATTTTAGTAAAGTAAAAAAGTTTAAGTAAAAATGGATGGATTCCTTCAGTAATATTGCCAATTGTTTATATGTGGAGAAAATACAAATCAATAATTATAATCTCAGTTGGCCCGAGTTTTCTGCTGTTGCACTATAATAGAATATAAAATTCTATAACTATACATATTTTATGATTATTATATAATTATATAATATATTATGTATCATTTTATATAAAAATAACTTTGTTACTGTTATTTTTATTATTCCTCAATAAAAGTCAAATTCAAGCACTTTCACTGTTTGTGTTCAAGCTTTTCTAGCAGCAGACAATTACACAGTAAATTATATATTTAAAGGTCTGCGTAAGTACAAATTTACAATTTAAAATTAAACTATCAATTTAATCATATTTAAAGACGTGCAAAAACAAAGTTGTGCTTTGTAATAGAAATTGGACACGTCGTACTGTCTGTCTAATCGGCTGTCCATATCAGTTCATGTACCATAGTTATAAAACAAATTAACTAAATTACCAAAATGTAAATTAACTAAATGAACGAATGACTCAAAACGATTTCATCACTTTCCAGTTCCTGAGGTAAATAACCGAGCCCGATAATCTCGGCTCATCCGGAGCAGATTTTTATTTAGGCTTATTTGTATTCCTTCTTCTAAATGATGAACTATTCAGTCAGGTATGTGTGAAATACGTAGAATTACATTTTCGAGCTCTTTGTTTAAAATTCAAGCGTTTTTGAGACCTTGAAAACACACAAATGAAATTCAAGGATTTCAAGCAGCCGTAGAAACCCTGAAAAAAAAAACCCGAGAAATTGTCGTGTTATTTCAGGTGATATTTATTCATAATCCTTCTATAAAAATGGTTTTACTAAGCCACGTTTACAGTCGATACTCAAAGTATTTGTTTTGCAAAATGCTTACTCCAAAAACCAAACCTTAATTTACATATTTACAATCTTTACATGTTACAAAGTTTAGAAACCATCAAATAGTAACATAAAAAAAAACCCGACACAATGTTTCCACTAACAACGGCAGACGAACCACTCGGACAGGCAAAATAAAAGTTCCCGCGACGTTACTTCACATTTAAACCCCAACGACTTGTCGAGAAAACGCTTGATGTAGGACAGACGTTCCCGCGTCCTCCCGATCACTTCCTGTCAGCCTCAAGCCTCTGCAAAACCTCGCAAACGCTTTATAAAAAAACAAACTTTACTTAGAGTAGTATTGCACTGTTTGAGACCTATCAAATGTGGATATTCGCAAAAAAAAAAAAAAAAAAAAAACGAGAAAAGCTACGTCGGTTTGTTATTTTCTGGATTCAAACTACAGTGTGCAGAGAGCAGGGTAGCGTCTTACAGACAGGCCGCGGCTATGCTAAGCTAACGGGCTAGCATAGCATATGCTAAGCTAACTCGACTCTTTTCAGTGTCCACTTGCCACAAGCCGCAACGACAAAGTACAAAAAGGCACAGACACGCCATTTCTTTAAATCTACAAATCGGATTACTTATAAATAACTGAGCTGTGAGTTCTAGTTCGTCAGTGGACATTTGACTAGAAAGCGAGTCAAAAATACGGTGTCAAATAAAATACAAGCGGGGACTTTGACGCTTTTGCCTACGACAGTTGAACAGAAGATCAAAACCACTCGACGTGTTCTCACTTTCCTCCAAAGAGTGAGTGCCGGAATTTGTCTGATCGGAGAAGACGGTGATCAGAAGGCGTTTCCCACTATTCGTTTTGCGATAAAGCGATAACACTGAGAAACAATAAATACAGAACGCGTGAAAGAAAGAAAAACGATGAACAACACTGTGAATATCGGAACAGAATGCTTTTGGCACACAGAACAAACATAAGATGCCGCGATTGTGGGTCTTTCCAACAGAAGATGCGATTGTCCCTCACAAATACAGTTTAACTGTAATAAACTCAGACTCTGTCCGAACCTGACAGGAAAAAAAAAAATCGTATTTTTCACCCTATAAGGCGCGTTGAATTATAAAGCGCAATGAAATATCCTTTTTTTGTAGTATTTTCTTGCCCACTTCCTTGTCGTGTTACAAGGTGCGCAGACTTTCGGATATATATAATATTCGAAATATTTCGGATTGTAAGCGTGCCTTATAGTCCTGAAAACACGTGTACACGACTGAAAAAAAGATTCTCCCCCTTTGTAACTTCAACAGCAAGAATCCGTAGGTAATATCGCACTCGGCTTGCCAAAGTGTGGATGTGATTCGCATTCTCTCCTACTGGAACTTTCTAGCTCTTTTTTTTTTTTTTTAAATAAATTTCGACTTAGATGCAGGGATTTGCAGGACAAAGTACACGCACTAGGTAGGACGTACAGTAAGTATGTGACTAAACCAGTATGTGTGAACTAAACCGGGTGTAGATGGAGTCGATCGGTTCAGGGCGAAACATCGATGGCGAATGACAGCGAATCGAATGACAGCAGGCTAATATAGTGCAGGAGGCATTCGCCCACGCTAAATGCGTCCAATACAGTAATAATGCATATTCTTGATTAAGGACTGGGAATCTGAACAATTATTGGAGTATAGTGTTCTTTTTTTTTTACACATTACCGTATTCACGTTAATAACTAAGAGGGTGTAAACATCTCTGAAGTTATACTTTACAGGTGTGAAGTCAATAACGAGGCTGATTGAACTGAACTACTGAACACAGGGTGACATTTGAAAGAGTCACTAAACGTTCCTCGTTTTCCTTTTAAGTCGGCACAACCTTCACTGATTACAGTCCGACGTGTCCAAAGTGCAACCGATGCGTGTTCTCGCAACTAGACGTCAGCAGGGACCTTGCGCTCTCTCAGTATCAGCAGGCCGTGTGCAGTGCGACGCTAACTTCACTTAGCGACTTTATCATCCACCGGTACAAAAATAAACCATTTCCGAAAAACATGGTACAATATGTCTCTGTACAGCACACTGGTATAAAATAGATTTCGATTTTGACATACAAGACAACAATAGCAAAACACGCACTCTCAAAAACAAGAACACGACATGGCCACCGTCTACACCTGAATAAGAGGACACGTCAAGAGGTACTGAAGTGTATGGCTTCATAGGTAATATCTCCCTATATTTACATAAAAAGTTCTTAGTATATGCGTAGGTCTATAGGTATTAAACAAAAATCCCTGGAATCGTGACAGTGTTGCGTGGAGAAACCTCCACACCTCTACTGCTTACCACACAGCTCAAGTCTTCACAGTCGTCCGCCGCGTTCTTCCAACCGCAAGTTCCGCTTTGGTGATCTACGGCCGAACAATGCTTACCATCGAATTAGATCCGCAGTGTGTTTGATAGAACAACCTCAAAAGAAAGGACAAATGTCTGAGTGGAGGACATGCAGGTATCTCCTCAAGGTGGACAGTTTGTGGGATTCAAGAGGGCTTGACATCCCTGGCTCCCCCGTACGAGTGTTGCCACCTCGGAGAGAAGGCAAAACAGTAGTAATTGTAAACCCTAAAGTCCAGTGCTAGCAGAGAATGGACATCCCGTTTGCCGAGAGCAGTTGGGAGCTAGTGGGATCGTAGGTGCCAGCCAGGTAGTAGAGGTCACGGAAGCTTCCCTCGGGCTTTGTGCTGTGGGCCAGTCGCTCGTATTCCTCGCGAGAGACCACCTGGCACTTGTGAGAGATTGTCTGGACATCGTTTTCATCCTCGTGGCTGGACTGGTAGAGGGCATGCTGCAAAAAAAACAATCGAGATGACACAAGTTGGTCACCGCTTCTGGGAGACTTGGTGCAAGACCTACTATTCACACGGGACACTTACTTTGCCATCACGATGTCTCTTGCCCAGCTTGGTCTCTTCGGGGTGGTAGAACCACTTGACTTTGACCACCATGCTGCTCTGCCACGATTCCCAGAAATTCTCAATGTGGCCAATCATTGGCAGATGAGGCTGTCCGCTTGAAAGGAACACGGCGCAGTCTCCCACTCGCACCACGTCTTTGCCACGTACGATGGCCTTGTAGAAGAGTTTGCGAGCCTTTCCCTTAAGTCCCCGACGCTGACAAAATAAAAGAGACGTTTGAAAAACTGATGTTTTACAATCGCAGGGAAGTTGTGGTCTGGTGGTTAGACTTGTGATAAGAAGGTTCGAATCCCAGTCTGGCAAGTTCAAAACCAACTTGCCAAATGAGCAAATGGGGGTGAAATTAAAGTAAAGTAAAAGTAAAACAATATCTTGCTCAAAAAGTCTTCAGTTTGGGGTAGAGCGTGTAGCCTTTTGGTCAAGTTCAACCCTAGTTGAAGCCACCTAAACTATCTAACGGCTTGCAGTCAATCTAAGAAATAAACCTCTCACGCCAAGTAAAGATCACTATTTTTTGAGTGAGTATGTCCCATCACTATCATTGGTTGCGGATGTCACTTGATGTATCTTTCAAATCAACTGGTCACATACCTGTGTCGGGTTCCCAAGCCACTTCCACATTTGTGTGGCCTTGGTTGGATCTCCTGGAAGCCGTTGCTTTGTTTTCTTGATGGATTCTATTGTGTTTTTGCAAACGGAGCGGGTGTAGTCTTTCTTTTTCTGTTCCTTGTTGCCAACACACTGGTTTGAATCTCCAACTTTTTGACTAGATATGGCCACAGCTTTGGCCACAAAAGAGTGGCGCGAAGGGCCCACAGGAGTTTCCGGAGTCCGGAGAAGAGACTGGTGGGGCGTCAAGCAACTCTGAAGCAGTAGTGTGGAGGTCTCCTCTTCTTCTGAACTGTAGGATGAATCGTTGTCAGAGGAGCAGAGACTGGAGGTCGAAAGAGAGCTTGAGCTGGAGGAGCTGGACGAACCAGAAGATGATGACGAGACCGAGAGGCGTGACAGAAACCCTCCAGATGTTCTTAGACCTACAGGGGAAAGTCCAGTACTGCTTGACCGTCTCTGCACTTCTTCCTCGTCTTCTGCTTCCGAGTAGGAGCTGTTGCAGTCTCTGTGGCATCCACGACTGAGGTCTTCATACTGACTTAAGCTCAACGATGTCTGCTTTCTCTGTGCCGTTGTTCCTTTTGCTAAAAGCTCAACCCGCGAGTTGTCTCCTTTCTTCTTGTCCTTAACAAGCAGGACTGGATGCGAGTAGGCCTCTGTCCTTGGCCGAACACTCATCCCGTTGGAGCCAAATCCAGTCGCTCCTAGCAACAAAAGTGCCTTACTGCTTTTAGTCTTTGGAGATGTCACACCTTCATGGTCCAGCTTAACAAGGTACTCTGCTTTTCTGCCACGGGTTGGTGCTTGATCGTCCATCCTCTTCTTCTGACTGTTCTTGTTCACCTGTGGATTTCTGGTACCCAAGGCTGAAAACCCATTGGCTATGCTGCTAAAGGAGTCCACTTCAAAAGAGCTACTGCTAAATAAACCTTTGGTTTGTGTGGCCATGGAGACTGAAGGTCCTGTTGGTGTTTCTGTCACTCTGGATTTCAAGACCTTCTTTGGTGCGGAGCTGTTGAACTGGAAAAAGCTAAAAGGCGTTCTCTTTCTCGGGGCCAGTACTGAGGGCCACGTCACAGGAGAAGCCAAGTTCTTAGCGAGAGACTTCTTTAACCCAGAACCTTTAGGTCTCCCTAAAAAAAACAACCACACAGTTCTTTTACTCAAATAGCCAACGTTGATCAACTAAATTTCTTTTTTTTGGTATTGTAGACATCTTTTGAATAGTATGGAGTTGGGTCCTACCTGGTCTCCTCACTTGCTTCTCTTTGTTGTCTGAGCTGTCAATGCCTGTTTTCTTCTCACAAGTCCCATTTTCTTTTGTAGATCTTTGCATGCTGGTTTCTCTGCTCTTTCCATCTGAGACTAAAAGAGGACTAGACTCTGTGTCTGGAAAATAAGATCATACAGGAAACTATTCAGTAGGGCTGGGTCAAAAATCTCTCACGTTTGATGTGAGCACATTTATGTACAAAACCTGTCAGAGAACTTTGAGGGCAAAAATTATGAATAAAATAACCGTTCATTAATCGTAATCAGGGTAAAATATTCAATTTAATCGCTATTTTTGCCATACTCTTTTGTGCGACTTCATTTGGCAATAATAGTTTCGATCAGCGTATTTAGATCCAATTATTAATGTGTGTTCTATTTGTACAATATCTGAACCGCCTTTCGAATTCTGGGTCACGAGGAGCTGGATCCCAGCAACTCTAAGCCTGGTGGCGGGAAACACACCCTGTTTTGGAGGCCGACCATTGGAAGACAAAACTATCCTAAATAACTAACACTTAACCAGAAGTCCGCAGCATTTCTGGCATGAACTTGGCTGGTATACCAGGTTGGTCCAAAGTCAAACTGTCCGCTAGTCGTCCTACACCCACTGTTTTCCATCGACATTAATCACCTCGGAATGGCGCCTGTGACCTTTGGTGTTAACACTCCATTCCGCTCCACTTATTAAGTTACAGGAAAGCTCCAGCAACTGGATGAGTTAGTGCCGAACAGCTGTGCTGGTTAAAATGCTTCCATGTGCAAAGCTGGCAGCAAGATGGTTTCGTTTCCGACAAGCCGATGTCTGGAAAGCCAAACGGACGTTGGGACGTACCTTGCACCAAGTAACCAGGGGGCAGGAAGCGGATATTGGAGAGTGATATCCACCCTTTGTCTCCATCATCAAACTCCACCATCACCCCACCAGGTTTTTTGTCATCGGCACCTACATAGACGTCAGAAGTAGTTAGGAGAGCCGAACCGTGGAAACTAGGGATCGCGCAGAAACGTATATATTTTCAGCACTATGGCTCGTAAAGTAGGCAAAGGGTTAGAAATTGTAATTGTGTATAAACTATTCTGGTTCCAGCAAATGTTGCAAATTGGAATACAGCGGTCCACCGACTTATGAAATTCATCTCGATTTCGTTTGCTGAACCACATTTGACGTGTAGTCCATCTAATCCGTGCCATGACTTGGAAAATGCAGACAAAATAGTTTATAAATGATCAAGTATACGTGATACAAGTATATAAGTATACATGAGATTTGCGTAATCTCGGAAGAACGATGAGTGAAAATCTCAGGTTTCAAAATGGCGACTGTTATATATTTAGCAACACCTGTGACGCAGACGTGAGAGAAAAAAAAACGGCATTCTGGGAGAAGACAAGCTTATTTTATATTTTGGAAGCTTTATTTTGGAAACTAACTAGTGTTTTTGTTGTTTTTTGTACATTTGACGAACAAATAGGATTAAATGACTGTTTTACACACGTCTGGACTCTCATCTCTCTGCACGCTACACTGCAAAAAATGCACACGGAAATAAAAAAAAAATAAAAAACGAAATGAGTAAAAGGACTCGAATCAAGTAAAATAATCTGCCAATGGGGTGAGAACATTTAACTTGTTAAGACAGGCTAAAACAAGAAAACGTTTTACCTATTTATACCCAAGAATTAGAATTACCTACTATAAAATTTCCCTTAAAACAAGCAAATTCATCTTTTACTCTTAATTCTAAGCGAGTTAATTTATCTTGTCCGAAAATAAAAAATATTTTATATATAATTAAATATAAGATTTA
>MU204201.1:474795-501577 GCA_017309775.1 Paedocypris sp. Pulau Singkep
GTCAGAACCTTCCCAGAGAAGAACGTTTCCTCATCTCCACCTCTTACAGACCGAGTCAGAACCTTCCCAGAGAAGAACGTTCCCTCATCTCCACCTCTTACAGACCCAGTCAGAACCTTCCCAGAGAAGAACGTTTCCTCATCTCCACCTCTTACAGACCCAGTCAGAACCTTCTCAGAGAAGAACGTTCCTTCATCTCCACCTCTTACAGACCGAGTCAGAACCTTCCCAGAGAAGAACGTTCCCTCATCTCCACCTCTTACAGACCGAGTCAGAACCTTCCCAGAGAAGAACGTTCCCTCATCTCCACCTCTTACAGACCCAGTCAGAACCTTCTCAGAGAAGAATGTTCCCTCATCTCCACCTCTTACAGACCCAGTCATTGAGGCATTTCTCCTCCATGTGGTTTGTCAGGACAGGCAGAGCGTTTGAAGGACACCGTGACCCTTAATGTTCCTTCAAGCCTGAAAACCTCCTTTAATTTCCCTGGAAACCTGCCGATGAGCGCGACCTCACCGGGAAACTGAGCTGATCATTTGAGTCCTCCACGAGCCTCGCTGTGATTCAGCCATGAAACGTCAACAGCAAGGAGACACGCAGTAAAGTAAAGTAGAATAGAGTAAAGTCAAGTCAAGCACACTACAGTAGGGTCAAGTCGAGTAAAGTACAGTAAAGTCAAATAAAAAAAGAGTGAGGAAATTAGAGGAGAGTCAAGTACAGTAAAAAAGTAAAATATGGTCAAGTAGAGTCAAGAAGAGTAAAAAAAGTAAAGTAGGGTCAAGCAGAGTCAAGTAAAAAAGTAAAGTACAGTCAATCAGAGTGAAAAAAGTAAAGTAGGGTCAAGTACAGTCAAGTAAAACAGTAAACTAGGGTCAAGTAGTGTAAAGTGGGTCAAGTAGAGTCAAATAGAATAAATAAAGTAAAACAGAGTCAAGTCAAAAAGAGTCAAGCACAGTAAAAAGGTAAAGTAGGGCATAGTAGAGTAAAAAAGTAAAGTAGGATCAAGTAGAGTAAAGAAAGTAGAGTAGAGTAGAATAAAGTGAAGTCAAGCGGAGTAAAAAAGTAAAGTAGGGGCAAGTAGAGTAAAAAAAAAGTAAAGTAGGGTCAAGTAGAGTAAAATGAAGTAGGGTCATATAGAGTAAAAAAAGTAGAGTAGAGTACAACAAAATATAGTAGAGTCAAAAGTAAAGTAGGCTCAAGTAGAGTAAAATAGAGTAAAAAAAAGTAGTGTAAAGTAGTGTGAAGTAGAGTAAAATAGAATCAAGTAGAGTGGAGAAAATAAAGTCAAGTAAAACATAGTCAAGTACAATAGGGGAATGTAGAGTAAAGTAGATTAAGCGGGAGAAACTCAAGCGAGTGAGTTTGTCAACATCTGCTCTGGGTTTGTGTCACTTCACTCTCTTTTGAAAGTCACGTGCACAACGTCTGTAAAACTGCCTTTTTTCACCTCAGAAATATCTCAAAGCTGCGTCACATGCTCTCCCGACCGGATGCAGAATAACTGATACATGCGTTTATGACATCACGGTTTGATTACTGTAATGGTCTTCTGGGAGGTTCTCCTGCTAAACTAATAGATAAACTTCAGTTAGTTCAGAATGCAGCTGCTAGATTACTCACTAAAACAAAAAAGTAAAGCCATATTAGTCCAGTGTTAATGTCGCTACACTGGTCACCTGTTAAATATCACATTCAGTTTAAAATTCTCTTAATCACTTATAAAGCACTAAACGGTTTAGCTCCTCTATATCTCAGTGAGCTCATCACTTACTACGAGCCTACACGACTGCTGCGCTCTCAAAACTCCGGCCAACTTATAATTCCGCGAATCTCTAAAATCTACCAGGGAGGAAGATCCTTTTCATACTTGGCACCCAAACTATGGAATGCTCTGCCTAGTCCAATTCGAGACTCAGAATCAGTGAGTCAATTTAAGTCTAGACTGAAGACGCGTCTCTTCAACGAAGCATATATTGACCTGTTATAATAACTTACAGAAAATATTAATATATCGTATAGAAAGGCTGCCTAGTTAGTGCTCGGAACCGAATCACACCTGCACCTTCAGAAAATTGTCAAAATTCTTAAATATGGTACTTCAAGTTTTGCTAATTGTTTTGTTTGTTTGTTTGTTTGTTTGTTTGGGTTTTTTTCTCTCTCTCTCTCTCCCCTCCTCTCCTGAGCGCCAAGTGTCGTACGACCAGAATCTCCTAGGAGCTTCGGGATCAAAACTGTGAAAAGCGCCCAACAAATACTCATATTATTATTATTATTATTATTATTATTATTATTATTATTATTATCATTCACTGTGTGTGTGTGTCACTAAATGCAGAGCACTGTGTCAATACTGCCCCTAGTGGCCACGTAGACAACACACACTCACGTAAAACACTTCAGACGCGCAACAAACACACTGAATCACGACACACACACACACACAGACACACACACACACAGCGGGACCAGCAGGTCAGTCGTGTAAGGTGAGACGCACTGGTGTGTGTGTGTGTGTGTGTGTGTGTGTGTGTAGCAGACCAGACGACAACACAGTCGCTCCCCCGAGGAAACCAGCTGACAAACACAACCTGACACGCCCGGCTCCACTGACACACACACACACACACGCTAATTAAACAAGTCTGCTTCCCTGAGCACACACACACACACACACACACACACTGACCCACTGCCCTCGTTCACAAGAGGCTCCGTCAAGCATCTGTACCAGTGAATTACATAACACACACTCACACACACACTCACACACAATTTATTCATGTTTTAATATTAAATTAGGCATTAATGAAAGGTTAAATGATGAACTGACTGAACTAATGTATCGCTAATTTAATTATGGTGTGTGTTATTATAAATATATATATATATATATATATATATATATATATGTATGTATATTATTAAGCGACAGAACACTCACGAGGTTGGAAAACAACACACACACACACACACACACACTGATAAACGGACACAAACATTTATTTAGCGTGTACATTTTTTTACAATTGAAAACATTATTTTCACCGTGATGCTTTAGAGAGAGGATAACAATGTCACGTGTAAAGTACTTGAGTACACTGTACGGACTTTTGAAAACTTTCTAAATATACAATATGCACGCGTATGTATAATATAATTGATTCTACAAAACAAAGTACGACGAACGCGTAAAGAAACTGAAAAAAATTCTCGAGACATTGAAACACTGAGCATAGTATTAGTACTTGTATTAGTACTTGTACTTTTTTAATTGCGTGAATTTGTTGGGACTGCGTCAATTTAAAAGCTGCTTATATTTTTTCATACTAGCTACAAGTACAAAGTAGCCAAAAACAGTTCAACTACAAAAAATGACTACAATATTAACAAAACTTCCACAAGTGTACTCAAGTACTTTACACCTCTAGATGTTTCTACTGGAGCGTCTGATGAAAGGAACTCGAAATTCAGACACATTTTTGCTTTGTTTGTTTTCGTTTTTTCCCCATTTTTCGCATTTATCTGACGGAAGGCTGCTTTATGAAATATTTAAAAAGGAAAAAAAAAATCCAAACTGATTCACCAAAACTCCAGTCACCAATAATGTGCGCAATTGGATCCAGTGGAGTAACAAAATTAAGAAAATGAACTTTGTTACTTTACTCAAGTATTTTTAGCTATTTAAATTAGTATTTTTTAATAATAAAATTACAAGCAGCTTTTACTCTCTACTTGACTACATTAGTGATTGAGTATCTGTATCTTACTCCACTACATGTGACATCGTGACATCTGAAGATACTGATGCTGTTTATCACCAGAATCACGTCAAAAACGTCAACGGCAATTAGAGGTTGACTTTTGTTATTTTTTGTTATATTTTCATCTATTTTGCGCTGTCATTTTAAGACATTGAGGTGTTACATTTCACTCTATTTTAGGAAATAAAATCTAAAAAAATAAAGAGTTTCTCGTTTTCTTCATTTTTTAGTGTTTAGCCTAAATTCAGTACGAGTAAGGAGCTTCAGTTCTTTTAAAATTGGATACGACAATTAGAGGTTGACTCTTTTTCTTTTCTTTATCTATTATTTGCTGTCGTTCTAAAAAAAAAAAAAAAAAGAGTTTCTTGTTTTCCTCATATCTTAGTGTTTTTTTTTTTTGCCTAAACTCAGTGCAAGCTAGATACTACAGTTCTTTTAAAATGTGATACTTTACCACAATTACTCAAGTCTTCCTGGAATTGGTGACTGGTGATGGAGTCATTTTTACAGTAGGGTATTTGTACTTTTACTCCAGTGTGGTTTTCAGCTACTCCTCTGATCGCAAGGAGACAAAGTGTGTGTAAAGCAAAGCAGAATAGAGTAAAGTCAAGTAAAGCACAGTAAATAAGGGTCAAGTAGAGTAAAGTACAGTAAAGTCAAGGGAATTAAAGAAGAGTCAAGTACAGTAAAAAAGTAAAGTAGGGTCAAGTAGAGTAAAACAAGTAAAGTAGGGCCTAGAAGAGTAAAAAATGTAAGTAGGGTCAAGTAGAGTAAAGTGGGTCAAGTAGAGTAACGTAGAGTAAAAATTAAGTAGAGTCAACTAGAGTAAAGAATGTAGAGTAGAGTAGAATGGAATAGAATAGAGGAAAAAGTAAAGTTGGGTCAAGTTGAGTAAAGTAAGTAGAGTAGAGTAGAATAGAATGAAGTAGAGTAAAAAGTAAAACAGGGTCCAGTAGAGTAAAGTAAAGTAAAGTGGAGTAGAGGCAAGAGTAAAAAAGTCTTCCTGGAATTGGTGACTGGCGATGGAGTCATTTTTACAGTAGAGTACTTGTACTTTTACTCCAGTGTGGTTTTCTCCTCTGATTGGATCCCAAACTCGGAACCACAAAACACCAAAAGAAACAAAGAACACACTGTGCGCTTGACTCTAACGTTACATAATGACATCAGCAGCGTTGCGCAATAGCAATTAAAGCAAGTAAGTGAAGCGTTTTGCTTAATTATCACCGCGGTTTTTTTTAGACACGGACGATTCGCTTTGGTAAATCTAGCGTGTTCCGCACAACGAGGCGTCTTGTAGCTAGCGCGCTAAATGCTAGCAGACACACACACGTCGGGCCCTGGGCGGCAAACGCAGCGTGGCGTGTGATTGGCGCGAGGCGGGAAACCCCCGGCCTGAAGAAGCCAATCAGACGCAAGCTAACGCCGCTAACACTGCTAGCGCCGCGCGAACCAATCAAACACGCGACTAGTGACGGCTGTCAGACGCAATCTGTGTGGATATGTCGACCTTGTGTGTGTGTGTGTGTGTGTGTGTGCGTGTGTGTGCGCGTGTGTGTGCGTGTTGTACTTCCATATGAAGTAGCAAAATCATATCAAGTAGCGAATTTACATGAATATATACCCCCCCCCCCCCCCCCCCCCCCCCCCCCGCCCCAGATTTTCAGATGCAATTTTTTTTTCAACATTTTTTTTTTTTAAATGTAAATTTTTTTTTTTTAATTTTCAAAATGCCCGGTTTTCTGTGCAGGGGAAAATTGGCTGAGAATTCTGGGAGTTGGAGTTCAGATCACTAGAATTCTTACTATATTTACGCGAAAATATACACCCCGCCCCCTAAATTTTCATACGCAAATAATTTTTTTTCTAATTATTTTAAATTTATTTTCACATTTCTGTCATCAAAACGCTTGGTTTGCTGTGCAGGGGAAAATCGGCTAAAAATGACTTGTATTGTTAATTGTGTTGTACTTCCATATGAAGTACTGTATTTACATGAATATATACACCCCGCCCCCAAATTTTTCAGATGCAATTATTTTTTTATTTGTTTTTACATTTCTGTAAATGCTCGATTTGTTGTGCAGGAGAAAATCGTCTGAGAATTCGGGGAGATGGAGTTCGGATCACTAGAATTTTTTACCGTATTTACGCGAATATATACACCCCGCCCCCTAAAGTTTCATACGCAAATATTTTTTTTTCTAATTTTTTTTCATTTATTTTCACATTTCTGTCATCAAAACGCTTGGTTTGCTGTGCAGGGGAAAATCTGCTAAAAATGACTTGTATTGTTAATTGTATTGTACTTTCATACTAAGTAACAAAAACATTTGAAGTAGTGAATTTACACGAATATATACACCCCGCCCCCTACATTTTTAGATGTTATTTTTTTACATTTCTATAATCAAAAGGCTCAGTTTGCTGTGCAAGGGAAAATTGTTTGAGAATTCGGGGAGATGGAGTTCGGATCATTAGAATTTTTTACCGTATTTACGCAAATATATACACCCCGCCCCCTAAATTTTCATATGCAAATAATTTTTACCATACAATTTCTTACCATATTTACATGAATAAACACAACCCGCCCCCTATATTTTCAGATGCAATTTTGAAAAATGTATTTAATTTTTACATTTCTGTGATCAAAATGCTCGGTTTGCTGTGCAGGCGAAAATCAGCTAAGAATTCTGGGAGTTGGAGTTCAGATTACTAGAATTTTAAACCATATTTACGCAAAAATATACACCCGCCTTATTAAAAGTAATAGTCCGTTTTTATACAATTTGACGGAACCTATGTGCAATTTTGAAGAAAAATCCATAAAACACAGTACTTGCATTTTTAAAAAAAAAGGGATGTAGTCTTATATGCACACGCACACACACACACACACACACACACACACACACACACACACACACACAGATTAACGTGTTGAATTCAAATAGTTAAATTATTAGTTTTTTTTTATCCCAATTTGTGCAAACAAAGTGGGTTTCATCACCCGCTCTATCGCTTTATTATAAATATTGACATTATTCCTGGTTCGTTGAACACGTCAATTTTTAGTTTTAATTGTGATTTTATTTTGACTAGTTTACACACACACATTAGGACGGATGTTATCTGATACTACAATAACTGAATAAATGTAAGCGCTCCGTCTAACTTGTTGTTATGGAAACCTAACAAGTGTGTGTGTGCGTGCGTGTGAGTGTGTGTGTGTGTGTGTGTGAACACGGCGTTGAGCGGCAGGAATCTCTCACGTTCCAGGCGACGCGGCGGATTACAGAAGAATTCACAGTGTGTAATTACATCCGCGGCTACTGACACACACACACACACACACACACACACACTCACTTGGGTTTCTTCTGAGGCTCCGACGTTCCTGCGGTGAATCCAGACGCTAGTTTCCGTTTGCGGGGTCGACCGGGGCCGCGGCGCGCTGGACTTCTGGGAGTCTCGTCTTTCCTGAGGGAAGAACATTTAAAAATATATAAAATAAAATATTTTAAATTAAATTCTACCAAGTGTAATCGGGATTATGACGATTATTATGATTATTTTCATAGTCACGTTTACGTTTCAGATTATGTGTTATGATGAGATTATATCGAGTTCAATTTTATGAAAAAACGAATGAATTAAATGAATTAAAACAAAGCATCTAAACAAATTATTCAAATATGTATCAAAGAACTGTCTCAAAAACACTCAATTTCGCTTCAATTTCAACGAGTTGAGATTCTAAATTAATCTATAAACGGATCAATAAACAAATGTTCAATTAAAGCATACACATGTACAGTATATATACTAAAGGGGGATGGGGATTCGTTCTGCGAAAATTTCGTTAGCTGAGCCACGTTTTACATGTAATCCATCAAATCCGTGCCATGACTCGATAAATCCAGACAAATGTATTTTTTTAGAAATTATAAAATATTGGTCATAAATGTAAAAGAAAACATGTTCCATCAAAGTTGTTTAGTTAGTCCTTGGCAGATGGCAGTGGACAATCTCACATTAACGATTATTTTTCCGTAATATCGCGAGAACGGATATATAGAAATATAAAATAAGCCTGTATTTTTTTTCCCCAATGTTTTTTTTTCTCTCGTAGAGCCGCCATCTTGAAATGACGTTGTACAAATCCCTGAGACTTCCGCAATTCCGAATTGTACAACGTCATTTCAAGATGGCGGCTCTACGAGAGAAAAAAAAACATTGGGGAAACAAAATACAGGCTTATTTTATATTTTGAAAGCAAGATCTCTGAAACTAACTAGCATTTTTGACGTTTTTTGTTTTGTACGACCAATTTTGGAGGCAATATACTCGTCTTGTTACAATTATTTTTTTCTGGTTTAGTTTTCTGAGCCACTGTTGTCGTTGTGCTTGCTAGTTGGTCATCGTTAAAGTCATTTATCATAGTTATTATGACCTGGGATCAACAGAAATCGGAAAATTACGGAAATCTCTGGGATTTGTACAACGGCATTTCAAGATGGCGGCTCTACGGGAGAGAAAAATAAAAAAATACAGTCTTAGAAAAAGACGCCCTAGTTTCGGATAGCGCAAATATTTTGGGAACTCGGGACGACGCATTCCGTTACTGGAGATTTTCGCAACCTACGACCTTCGTAAGACGGGGCGCCGACTTATTCGCTATTATTCCTCTTAATTCTCTTACTTTACTTTACTCAAGTTAGCGATTCTCTTACTGGCGGTCTCTACATGAGAGAAAAATAAAAAACATCAAAAAAAAATACAGGCTTATTTTACATTTTGAATGTATGATCTCTGAAAGCAACTAGATTTTTCTCTAGTTTTTTTGTTCATTTTTGTCTTTTTGTTTTGTTCATTTGACGTCCAAAAAGTAGATGAAACAACCGTTTTGCACACGCCTGGACTCTCGTCTCCATGCACGCTAGCGGTAAGAAAAAGACGCGCTAGTTTCGGATAGCGCAAATATTTCGGGAAGTGAGGGACGACGCATTCCGTTCCTGGTGATTTTCGCAACCTACGACCTTCGTAAGACGGGGCGCAGACTTATTCGCTATTATTACTCTTACGCCCCCTAGTAGTGTCCAATCGTCAAAGCGCATTTTGCAGTTATATCAAAAATGACGGAGAATATTTACAAAGAGAATATTTGGTCTTTACAAAGAAAGTATTTAAATTGTATGATTTATGGAAAATGATGAGTGCGATGTTTAGGCGAGACGTGTCCCTGTTGTTAGAACGCAAAAGATAGATGAAAACAAGTAAATATTTAGTAATAACTCATGTAACATCTCCAACATTAAATCATGTAAAAAAAAAAAAACGACGCTTCATTTTTACACTTTTTGTGCTCCCAACTGGCAAAGTAAATGTTTTAAAAAAGCAGGTCATTTTGAGGTCGGCGGTTCTCTTACTGGTGGTCGTGTTTGCGCTGCAGCTTGGCCAGCTCCTTCTGCTTCTCTCGGTAGCGCTGCTGGAGCTCGGCTAGCCGCACCCTCAGGGTCACTTCCTGTCCGTCCAGGCCGTCCGCGGAGCCCTTGACCGGACACACCTGCAGCGGTCACAGCGTCTCTGAACATCACCACTCACAAACACGCCAGCCAGGGGCAGGAAGTCAGCGCTACCGGCTCGTGACGCGGCGTCCAGCTGCACTTCCTGCGCAGGTTAAAAGTCCGGGGAGGGGGCGGAGTCTTCTCCAGCGGTGAGGTGAGGTGATCCCGCGAGTCCAGCTCCAGAGCGCGAGCCGCCGCCAGAGTCGCCAGGCTGTGCAGGTCCAGCACACACCCGTCCTCTGTGAGGCAAATAACGTACTGCTGTCAAACCATTGCTTGTTTTTAACTAGTTAATCGCACTTCCCTGACCGAATTAATCGCGATTAATGGCGATTAAAAGACTAAAGACTTGGAATAATGGATAATGAGGTGTAGTATGTAAACGAATGTAAGCTCAACACTAAATATACACTAGTTTAAATACTACATTATCATTTAGTATAATTTTTGTGTGGCAAATAACGTAGTGCTGTCAAACGATGAATTTTTTAAAACTAGTTAATCGCACTTCCCTGACCGAATTAATCGCGATTAAAAGACTAAAGCTCGGAATAGTGGATAATGAGGTGTAATATGTGGATTAATGTAAACTCAACACTAAATATACACTAGTTTAAATAATACAATATCATTTAGTATAATTTTTGTTCAGTTTGAAATATATTTTCGATAACCCTCCGAGCTCGAGTCACTCTTTATTCAAGATAAAACACACAAAAAAGTCAATTTTGGACTTACATATAAGCGTTTGTACATCAATTGAACGTTTGAAGTGCCCATTTTTTTAGGTTACACTCTTGATAAAAACAGGACATTGTATCTTTTGTAAAAATAACTAAATAAATAAAAAATAATAAAACTAAAACTCGAAGCACGTTTTGCCTTCTTTTTGTTAGCTGAAAACAAACTAACTTATATGTCTTAGAAAGTACATAAAGAACTTACATAAAGCTTAGAAATTTTTTGAAGTGAAACTCTGAAATACCGGAAGTGCGATTAATGGCATTAATGAAATTCGGCGCGATTAAACAAATGTAATTAATCGCACGAGTTAACGCGTTAACTTTGACAGCCCTAAAATAAAGACAAAAACAGGCGATTAAGCGAAAAATAATCATAATTCAACACATGGAATCATTCAAATGTTTTCAGATCGAATATTCGATTACGTTCCAGAAGTTTTTTTAAACTACGGTCGTTTTTTAAACAATCACTAAGATCAGCTCCTGCAACGCTGTTCAGTATAGTTCGATTTTCATTACAACAATCTGTTGTTCGCATTGATGGGAAAGTGAGGTGATACGCTGCTTATTAAAATGTTTGTTTACAGGAGATGCAAGAAATGCACAGGATGTATCTTATTATAAACTATATCTTATAATAAACAAGACTAATTTTATTTAGAAGAGAACTGCTCATTTTTCATATACAATTGAAATGTAAAAAAATAACTTATTCTGTTCCCAAATGCAAGTTATTTATTTGGACTTTTTGATAAACAAAGGGATTGTTTGACTGTTTTAGTTTCCATTGTTGATATCCAGTAAATAATAATATGTGACATCTGTGCGTGTTTCCTTCAATTATTTTTAAATCAAGTAATGCACACTTTATTCAAAAATCTCTCACTTTAAATGTGAGCATATTTATTGTACAAAACATGTCAGAGAACTATGAGGGCAAAAAAAGTAAATACACAAATAAAACAATTGTTTATTAATCGTAATCGTGTTAAAAGGTTCAAACAATCGCGATTTAGATTATTGGCATAATCGCCCCGCCCTAAAAAAAAAGAGATTCGAAACATCTGGACCGTCAAAGAAAGTTCTGATGTGTTTTCCACTGCTCACTTTTTGTGTCTGATTTGCTCTCATACACTACGTTTACACATTCACGCTCTAATACACGGTAATTACCCTATACTACACTGACAAGTGTGTTCATTGTTTTATTCTTGCAAAAACAAAACAAAAAAAACTCATCTGTAATAAATAAAAATCCAATTTCAATTTGCTTTCAACCATTGTTGCAAAAAAAATTAAAAAGACACTCTTGAAAAAAACTCTTTCATCGCGCACTTAAATGGTTGTTTCATATTATTTCAGAAGATTAAATACATTCTCCACATTACGAATGATTATCCCTTTACGTTATGGTTTTCAATTTAGTCTCAAAAGAAAAACTAGTTAGAAAAACCTTTATTTATAATATATTTATGTTATTTACGTTTTTTTCTATAAATGCAATCTATTTGGAATCAGATTAGTGCCAAAAAAATCAAAAGTAAATTTAGAAGAAACTAACGAAAATGCATCACATTTACGTTTGGTTTTTTTATTTTTCGCATGCAATTACATTTCCTTTTTTTCCCGCTCGCAATCTTTTTTTTTGCTTCAGGTTTTTCGTTCGCTTTTTTTAAATTTGCATTTGAATTTTTGGCCCAAGCTTCAGGTGGGGGCAAAAAAAAGAAAAAAAGCAAACGTAAATTTGAAGCATTTTCATTCGTTTCTTTGAAACTTAGGCTATAATCTAATTGCATAAAACACTGCCTATATGCCACGGCATTGTGTTACAAAATCTTATAAATATAAAACACATTTCAAAATATAGTATACAATCTCAAAAAACAACAAACAGCATTGAAAGAGAAGGGTGTGTATATGTTCACATTTCTCACAGAATTCTGGGGAAGTAGTTCAATAAAAGAAATATGAGTTTCCAACAAACAACAGACGTCCGCGTCTTTCAAGAAGAAAGCATGTTAAAACCAGAAATAGCTTTTGAAGAAAACGAGGTTACATGTGTAATTAGTCTAGCCCAATCTCTGGAATCGAATGAAAATCGACTTTGCTTTTCCGACTACAAACAACTTTTATGTTTCCTGTAAAACACATCTGGACGCAACAGCATCTGGAGAGCTTGAGACGCCACAGCTGAAATCAGCAGAACTCAAATGAAGTGAATCAGTGTGTGTGTGTGTGTGTGTTTAGCATTCCCGCACCTCAAGAAGAACACCAACGCAATAGCAGCGAGTACAATTGAGGGGAAATGACCATGTATGTCACATCTATATTTACAACGAAACGTCTGAAAAGGGACTTGAACTTGAAACCTTCTGGTTAAAAGTCCGAGATTTCCCGTTGAGAAGGACGTGTTTATTTCATTCAGCCTCGGAAGAAAGGCTTGCTGGGATTTCCGCCCACCTGATGACGGGTGTAGGAGGATCGTTTTTATTATGACTAGAACTCGCAAGCCATTGGCAGAGACAGTAGCCTTCAGCCTTCTTCTTCGGCCCGATTTGATTCGCTTTATGATCGGGTTGTGCGTGGCTTGACCAAATCAAGCATATATTGACCTGTAATAATAACATATCGAATAAGTTAACATAATCGTATAGAAAGGCTGCCTAGTCTAGTTTCCCGGAACCGAATCACACCTGCACTTCAGGTTTCCCTAACGCTTTGTTTTTCACGAGTTTCACTTGAACTTGCAGTCCCAGACCGGTCTCAGACTTTCACAAAGGGGTTTAATAAAGGTAGACCACTCACTCCAATCTAACCATGATGGGCAAACCCGCCTGAGCTTTCAAGTTCTGGTCCCGGGCTTACCTTGCATTTGACCAGAGCTTTGCCGGGACTGCTGCCGCTCCAGGTCAGCCATCTCGCTCAGCAGCTCCATGCCATGGTGGGCAGGCCTGAGGGCACCACAGCATCTCTGAGACTGGGACGAGGAGGCTGGAGAAGGAGGTGGACCGTCTCCGCAGAAGGCGGCGGCAATCAACAGCTCCAAGCTCCAGTAGTTTGAGGTGAGATTGTAAGCGTCGACGGGCATCAAAGCACCAGGAGAGGCGGCACCAGGAGAGGCGGCACCAGCCGAGCGTTCCTGGTCTTCCTGCTCCACCACCACGACTTCAGCCGTGTTCTGAAGCTGCGGATCGGATGCACGTGGCGTCTCGGCGTCTTCGTTGTCTTGGGGAAGCAAATCTCCCGTATCGTCCTCACAGTTATTCTCGTGGTCCTGAAGCATTTTGTCCTCAGACGGCAGGACTGGCAACCGTCCCAACTCATAGCGTTCTGATTCATCGGATGTGCAAATCAGCATGTTAGACTCCACACCTTCAGGACCTTGCATGACCTTGACCTCGGGAAACACCTGCTCGGGCGGTTGCTCGCTCAGGCCGGTGGGATCCACTCCCGCCAACTCCTGGAGCGGCCGGACCATTGCGTGACATTCCAAGCCCTCCCTCATGCTGGGAAGATCTGCAGTGGCTTGGAGGTCGGCGCTCTCGGTCATGGGCAAATCTTGAGCTGTGGGGGGATTCTTATATCCCATGCTGATTTCTGGATAGGAATATGTCGGTGGCAAATCTGCAGGGGGAAAAAAAAGCACAGTTTCAGCCAAAAGTCTAACAGCGAGGAATGTCCGTGGCAGTTTCTCAATCAGCTGGTTAAGACGTCGCACACTTCAGGCACGGAGGTGTTATTAATGATTTGAAAGGGTGTTGGGAGAGAAGCAGAGTGATTGAATGAGGTGTTTCTCCGTTACTGATCTTTATGACGGCAAGAGCTGAGGTTCATTTTCTTCATTCACCGGCAGCTCAGTCAATTGTGCAGAGGCTGTAAAAGCCCCCGCACACAGACTAAACACAGCCTTGATCGCTTCTACATTCTGCTTTACCTTCATCTAAGACCTGGTGACAAGGAGCAGAAACTCCAAGACTCAAATGCCATTCTTTTTGCGCTTACATGGGTTTCCTCCGGGTCTCCAGTTTCCCCATACAGTCGGGAAACGTTTGGAATCAAATCGGAGTGTGGAAAATTGCTGAGGGACAGTGTGATTGTATGTGTCCCTCTGTGATTGGCTAGCAATTCAAGGCTCGTCCCGCCTTCAATTTTATTCTCTTACATGTTCACACGCTTTGAGACAATTAAAACTGTGAAAAGCGCCTTACAAATGCCCAGAACTTGAAGTGGAACATGGACTTCAGGCCCAGAGACGCTGGGATTGGCTCCAGATCTCTGTGACCCGACAAAGCAGTTCAGAAAATAGATGGATGTGATTGCAGATTATAGATTTAATTGACTATTGATTGTACAGTCCTAATCTAAGCCTACAGAAATGACGCACCCCAAAAATCTAAATTAGTCAGGAACTCTTCAGCTCGAGTCAAGTGATGCTAAGGCAAGTTTAATTAGATTCACTTGTACTGTGGGTGCGGTTAAGGATGAGGTGAGAATGGGGTTGTGGTTTAGGGTTAGGGTTCATATTATAAGGTACGAAAAGGTGAAACAAGTTACGGGTGTGTGAGGTTATCCTAGCTATCTCATGAATAACGTCCTATTGGTGAATGCACAGTCCCTCACCAGGCTCCATGGACTGAGGGTAATCCTGAAGCAGTTGTCCTTCTGTCCTCTTCTCTTGGGACTCCACGGCTTTGGGCAGTTGTGACGGGGAGGCACTGAGGGCGGGTGAGCAGGGGGCTATCAGGGCGGGACTGGAGGCGGGGCATGGGGTGGAGGGTGTGCTTTTAGGGTGAGGCCTCATGCAAGGAGACTGGCAGCAGGGTGAGAGGAGGGCGGTGGTGCTACGGGCAGGGGAGGAGAGCTGGCTGGACGGGGCGTAAGGGAAGCACTTGGCCGGTTTGGGGTTCCTTGGGTCAGACAGAATGTCTTCCAGCTCCATGTTCTGCTCGTCGGCTTTCTTGTGCACCTGAAGCAGCAACACAAGCGGGGAACAGTTTGGTTAAGCATGAAATTAAAGGCATGGCGAGTCACACAATCTCAGCATTAACGTAAGTGCAACTTGGCAGTGCGGTTTCACTGAATCAGGCCTCAATTATAAGCCTAATGGCCTCGGGTCTATTGATCCTGAGCAGCAATTAAACGCTTAAGTCCACACCGGCACTAAATGTGCTGTAGTCGGGCTGTAAATCTGAAAACAATTAGAAGCGGCCCGTGCACGTTTGCCTTCTACCTGGCTGGTTTTGTGCTGTAGCTCCATGCCGCTTCCCGGCCTGTTTTGAGGGGGAGGAGGGGGCGTGTGATGGCTGGACTGGTGCTGATGCTGCAGCTGCTGATGCTGCTGAAGAGCGTAAAGTTCCTGTTGCCGTAGAAACTGAGAGCGCGGGTACACGGCGTGATGCTGCATGTGCGAGTGGGGTCCACGAGCCCTGTAGACGGGCGGCCACAGTCCGGGCTGCTCCATCATTTCTAAAGAAAGAGAATCCTGTTCACTACTAGTTTAAAGGTTGAGACAAAACATTGAGATGGATGGATAACCCTTATTAAACGGCATTTTCTATTACTAAAAACAACAAGAAACAATAAAGCTTTTTTCACGTGGCGAAATAACCAAGTTCATTTCCTTCTGCTGCTGTAGGAAACAAAATACACAGTATAATTTAGTATTTAGTAAAATAACTATGATATTTGACTGTAACTTTGGCCAGCTAGCAAGCAGAAAGACGACAATGGCTCAGAAAACTAAACCATAAATAACTAATTGTAACAAGACGGGTATATTAACCTCCAAAATCGATCGTACAAAACAATGCAAGTAATTAATTAATGAATTAACTTGGAAATAAAATTAACCTGCACTTTAAATGCTACAAAAGGTATCAATAATGCAAAAGAACATCCAACCATTTCCACATTCTGGGTCACGGGGAGCTGTGACCAGACCCAGACACTTTGGGCCTGGAGTTGTGTCCAACCAATCACAGAGCAGAACACACAGGCACACACATTCACACTCTCACTCCAATTCTCCTGCTTGTCTTTGGACCGAGGAAGGAAACACGCACAAGCAAAACATGCAAGTTCCCCATGGAAAGGCCCCAGTCACGCCGGAGCTTTGATCTCGAGTATTCAATGGGTTCTCTTTTGCTGCGAGTCCGGACGTTACCAGAGTTTTTTTTTCATCATTAAGAAAATAGTGGCAGAAAAAGTCCCCCCAAAAAAAGCATGTTCGCATGAGAAACTCAGCATCTGCTTTTCCACTCGCAGGAAACACCTCTGAAAGGCCGAGGTTCCGCTGGTTCCCATGTCGGATGAGAGCGGCTTCCATTCCCCCGGCAGCGTCGCATCTCTAACCTTCGCGTCCCACTGCAAACGTGTTTTTGCACTCTTTGGGTTTCACACAGCTTCATTAATGTGCATGTCCAGCTTGGCACGTCACGGCCCTTTGCTCTCGGACATTAACCCGGCTTAACTAATGCTTCCCAGAGGAAGACTTTCTTTGCGGATGCTCTTCCCTTGGACTTCCTGTGGGGCTGGAAGGAAGTGCCTGTGCAGACAGAGCAATCATTCAATTTCATTGCCTTCTTGGATTTGCTTTGGGAAGCGTCCCTTCTCTACCGTTCATTGTGTTTGCGAAGACATATGGTGTCTGCTTTCAGGACTGTGACCTTGTGGTGCCGAATACGCAAGCAGTGTCCCAAATTATTCGCTAAAAAGGTGTCGAGAAGGAATCTACAACGTGATGGAGTGTATCCAGAGCCAATATTGTCATTCGCCCGACTCCCTTTATGGTGCATTATGGGACAGTGAAGTGTGGATCTGTTACACACTTCAGTAGAAAATAAACCCCGGGTCCATTCACTTGATCTGTTTCCAATGCATCTAATTCAGACACACTTCTGCTTTTCATATCAGAGGAAACTAGGCTGTGTGGGGTTTTCGAGCTCTTCCGTGAATACATTCCTAAAGCATCTGCGTACATGTCTGGATGATCTAGATCAGTGATTCCCAACCTTTTCTTGTTTGAGGCACCCTTGGAAAGCCTTTCAAAAGTTCCCGGCACCCTTATAAGGAAATAGACATTTAAAATCTCCATAGCTTTATTATTATTATTTATTTATTTGTTTCATTTCGAGAGTTTGCATGCAACAACACCTTATACCTAGTCCTAGATGATATGAGAATAATGTTTACACTGATTCTGCCTTAATAAAAAAAAAAAATGTCCTCGAAATTTTGGCGGCACCCTCAAAAGATCTCACGGCACCCCTTAGAACTCCCCACTGGTTGGGAACCACTGATCTAGATTATACTAGGGGACTCTAAGGATCCTCCGAGCTACACATCCGCAGCCGCTGGTCCAAAGTGATAGTAGGATCGGACTTAAAGAGAAAAATCAAAGGACTTATCTGCTGAACCCATAACCTTGAAATCTGCACGGTGCTATTGCTAGAGAGCATCATTACTTATGCTCGGCAGTACGAGCCCACGAGAGCCACACAAAAAGAATGAATTCTAAATCTGTCAAGTGGGTCACACGTAGCAGGTCAACTAGAGGGAGGAGGTAGATACCCAGGTGGGAAGCGGGGTGGGATGTGGGTTCACTGGGCAGCACCACCAGCTGAGCAGACGGGTCCTGGGGCAGGGGCAGAACTTGCTGAAGAGGGGCGGAAAAGCCCGGTGGGAGGTTCTGATGTAGAGCAGTGGGGCCAATACCTAAAACAACACCGGCACATTAATGATTGGACAAACTCATTAGGTATAAACGGTTTAAACGGTGACCATTTCTGTAACATAATGGCAGGCCAGCAACAGAAAGTTTACGTTAAGATACTGACCGTATGAGTGGCCCGTCATCCAGAGCGACGGACTTCCTGTTCGTGGCATCCAGTGGTGGTGGGGCGAGTGCCTGTGTGCGGACGAATCTAACTGGCTGGACTGCATCGGCGTGCCACCCGGCACCATGATGTGTGAGGTGAGGTCACCATGGCAACTATTGGAGGGATGAACGTGAGCACATTCCACCCTTTCCTTGTTTTCTCTGTCAGGCCGGATGAGCGACAGGTCAGCGGTCATTTTACGGGTCAAAAGAGTGCTCGAGTGGCTCGTTCACCTGATATACACGTCTCGCTCTCTGCCCAAGCACCGGTGACCCATCTGCTCCACACTCCGTTTCCTCTCCTCCTCTCCCGGTGAATCTGGGGGATACATGGGTCGCTGCGTCCCTGCGAAACGTTTTAGCAAACTCACATCGGCTATTTTTAATCCCAACTTAAAAATAGCCTGCATTATCATTGACTGTAAATCGGTACGCAGTTTTAGGGGATTGGATCCGTCAAGTGATTTAGATTTTTGTGCCCGTGTGTGATGACGAGGGCCATGACACAGACTTTATTTTTTGTGTTACTACCAACGTATGAATTGAGTATTGATTTGGCTATTTCTAATTTATTCCTGATTCATTAAGATTCAGGTTATTTTGTCTTGTGTTAAGGTTAATTTTGTAAGATTTAGTGTTATTTCCTGTACCCTCTCTGGGTCAAATGTGGTTTCATCCAATTTGTTTAGGTTGGAAAACAGTCTTCTAAAAGCCAGGCCGTTTTGATTGTGAGACAGGTTGGTTGAAGGCTTTGAGTTCAACGGTTGAACCAAGGACGCGCATTGTGCAAGTCAGCCTTTCTCTTGCATTTAGGAGAAATAACTGGGGTCTGAACGTAAAGCACTTTGACGGTCTAGGTAACCGTTACTCCTGTTCTGAGGAGATTTCTTTTTATTTTCCTTTTTGTAACTTCTTGTTTTTTGTAAATAAATTGTTGTCATCTGAAGTTCAGAAGTTCGGCATCTGTGTGGCTCCTACCACTTTCTCTTTTGACTCGGGGCACAATTACGACACCGCGGGACTATCTTGTAGCTGGAACTTTTTACACAACTCTTTCAAACTATAGTCATTTCAATCGTAAAGGATTAAGATGTCTCAAAAACTGCCTTAAAATTGTGCAACTCAGAGTCCACTACACCAAAATTAAATTAAAATGTGTACTATTTAAAGTAACAATGCCACTATCTCATCGAAACCTGCGTGTGTCTCATCGAAACCTGCGTTTCAAAATGCAGTCCGAGAGCTGCTTCCACTTTACACTTCAAAGAGGTCTATTATTTATTTATTTTTCATCAGCAAAGTCGTTCAGAGGTCAAGGCACAAACAGACCCGCCTGTGACCTCGCTGTTTGTTTGTTTTGGCTGGCCCCGAATTACCAGAGGTCAAACTCACCTTTCATGGTGGTTGGCATTCGACCCTGTCGACTGCTGGAATGACTGACGGATGCTTGGCATAATGGCTCCCTCTGTCTTGCCACGGCGACTGCAATCCCTACCGGAGGTTGTCGCACCTCCCCCTCTAGATGCGGCGTCTCTCCCATGTCTCGCCCCCGACCTCCACAATCAGCACGCTCACTCTCGAGGCTTTGGCCTTTCCTAGACGGTAGGGCCTGTTTGCCTCCCTGCAGAGAGCAGCTGGTGCCATTTGGCCCCGTTTTGAGATTCCCGAGCCCTCCAAATGGGCTCTTCTGGGACATTAGAAGAGGCTGCTGGTTACTGTACTTTAGAAGGTTCTTCATGGCACTGCTCTCTCCCTGCGGGTTCGGGACATCCTGCTGGCTTTTAGGAGGGGCTGGGTGAAGAGGAGGAGGGGGGCCCATTGCTGCCGTCTGGTGCTGCTGATGCTGTGCGAGTGATCTGTTGTTGGCAGCTCCGTTGTTAGACTCTAGGTAAGTTTTGTGTTGGTTTTCCTCCACGTGAGTGTGATGAGGCTGCATAACCCAAGGCGGTACTGCTTGCTGTTGCTGATGGGAATGATGCTGTATGTTGTTGTTGTTGTAACTGTAAGGAGACATGTCCATCTTCTTCATCTCCTGGTTCCCGTTAGATGGCGCCATGTCTGTACCAGGGGTGTCTAGTCCGGCACGACTGTGTGGTTGATGACGGATGCGAGCAACCTTTTGTCCATCTCGCTGTACGGAACAGCTTCCATGTTCTCCCGTGTGCTGAGGCATGGTCTTGCCTGCGAGAGGTGAGGGAACGGTTGGAGGTCCAGAGTGTGAGCAGTCCCTGAAAGACTGGAGATTGTGGTTGGACTGGTTGGGTAGCGGGTGAACAGCCTTCGACTTGTGAGAAACCGGAGGTATGAAGATGTCGGCCTCTATGTTGTTGATGCAGTCAGCACTGCGGGAACGCTGCGAATGGCTCTGCTGCTGCTGCTGCACTTGCTGCTGCAGCTGGACGTTATGGCGGTGGTCATGAACCCACTCGGGAACTTTTTCAGATTTTCTGTAGGGCAGCTGATGATGGCCTGGAAGGGGCTCCTGCTGCTTCCTGGCCCAGTTAGCGTGATGCCCACCACTACTAACCTTTTCCATGGCCTTTTCTTTGACGTTGCTACTTCCGTTACCAACCCCCTGGTATTCCGTGTTGGCCATTTGGAAGGGGATGCCCATTTTATCTCCAAGATGATTCACAGACGAAACAAACGTTGCTCCAGCCACTTTGGGCTCTCGGGCTCCACCGTCACTTAAACCTCTATTATGCAATGCGGGATTTCCTACAGGGGCTGGAGAAGTAGGGCAGAAAAGCTCGGGGTGTGAGTGGCGGTTGTGATGCGGGTGATGAGGATGACCGGGATGCAGCTGCAGACAGTGGAAGCCCCCTGGGTGTCCCCCACCAGCACCTGAGGCCATGGGCAGCGGAGGAGGCATGGAGTAGCTCAAGGAATGCTGCAACGGTTGACTTCGCTCCAAGCAATCCATGAGAGGCTGTTCACTGATTCGCATTTCCCCACTCACCGCCTCCTTGCCACACCGTCCGTTACCGCTTCCACCCACGTGCCTGCTCTGAACACCACCGGACCCCAAGCCACCCCTGCCCACACCATTCCCATCACAAGTAGTCATGGCGCCCTTCGCTCCAGTCCCGTGGTCCCCGTTTTGCATCTTCCCATTGAGTAGACAGGCACTGAGAGGCTTTCCCATGCTTTGCGGGTGATCCTTGTACTCCATGGGAAGAGAGGCTTTGTGTACCATGGCATTCATCTCTTCCATAGTCAGCGGATGGTGCTGAGGTTGATGGGGATGAAGATGGGCTAATTGGTGGTGATGGCGTTCTTTAGAGTCGTGTTTACTGGACCTGTCTTTATCCTTCGATCCTGAGACCACTCCTCGCTCCATGCTGCCCTCTTTAAGGCCTTTGTGAAGGCCCGCGCCACCTCCGGCTTCTCTGTCCCTGCTGCAGGAGCCCAGGGGCTGTCCTGATCCTGGCCTTGCCATGGGCTGGATGCTGTGGTTGCCTGAGATGAGAGGGGGCTGGGAAGGAAGGCTTCTCAAGTAGAAGTTCTCTGTGAAGCATATCAAACAGAACTGTCACTGGTGAAAGAAGATGATGACACGGTAGTCCTACATCCCGTTTTGGCAACTGATAGAAAATGTAAATGGCGTTTTTTGGGTTTTTTTTTTTTACCTTTTTGTGTGTCATGCAAACGGTGCTGTCCATAGAGAAGTCCACTGTTGGCATGGTGATCCAAATGGCTTATTGGAAGGAAAGTGTGGGCTAGACTCCCTGAGAAGCGTGGATATCCGGGAACTGCTGAGAGTGAAGGAAGGAAAATTAGTACATGTGCAGAAATCTGAGTGGGGAAAAATTGTTGAGAAAATGTTGAAAGAACAAGCGAAAGTGGCCATAACAGAAGACGGATAAGATATTTTGTGCAATAAGCAAAGAGCCCAGAGAATCTTTTTGACCGCACTAATCGACTGAAACGTGTTTGGTTTGAAAGCCACAAAAAAAATGGTGCAGCAGCTATAATCTCTTCCTCCACAAATCTCCCTGACACACAAGCTCCAGAAAAAGCCAAGATAACAATAACGCGTATTCATCATTAAAACCGGCACAGGCGCTTGAAGCTGACATGAAGGATGGAAATGGTGAAAGAAAACGGCAGAAATAAATTTTTGAAAAGAATTAAAAGTAACGGGGTAGTGGTGTGTATGTGTGTGTGGGGGGGGGGGCAAAAAATATAAAAGGGGCCTTTTATATTATGTCAAGTCATTACACGTTGCACTGGAAACAAACAGAAGCGATCGTTTCTTCTAAAAAAATATCTAAAGCAAAGAATCACTCGTGTGCAATCTGGTTCCAAAGTACCTAAATAAGATGGCACCAAATAAGCGTCATTTAAATTCCGTTCATTAAAAAAAAACTTGTTTGATAGCGTATGGTGCGAAACAGGCTAACGTTCAGTAAACACTATTTTTGGTTTCTCGTGTCTGCCGCCGATGAGGAGAGACGCCTGTGCTATGCAAATGAGGCTACGCTCAGCCTCGCCGCTTCCTTTGTGCTGGCGCGTGTAAAACTCGGCGGAATAATCCGGTTTCACGGCGACGTCTGGCTGGGCTGATAGTTGCTGCTCGCTCTGGAAGCCTTCAGGCAGGTACATGCTAGCCACTGCCCCGTACTCGGCCGCTAATCTGGCGGGAAAAGGCGCTACGCTAGCATGCTAATCAATGCTGGTTTTACACCTCGGTGCTGACATTAATGCGGCTAACGCCAGTGAGTTGGGTGCAAGGCAGCTGTCTGCGGGTGATTGACACCCGCCCACTCGCTATCAGAGCTGGCCGCTAATTCAGATAGTCGGGGGATATTAGCATGACGCTTTTCTCCGAATCAGCAGAATCCAAGCTAAGCCATGAAATCGTGCCGCTGTCAATAGCACGGGGTTTTTCATCTTCAGATGTTCATTTCTTCTCACTGATTTGATTGCTCACTTTATTGTTCTCGACTTCTTTGATATTTATCGTATTTAGGCATATATAAGCTGATAATTCAGGCACGAGATAAAAAAAAACTATAAGTTCTGGCTATATATTTCTTTTAAAATCTCGCATCACTTTGATGTCGTTTCACTTTAATTATATTTAAAGAAAATCTATTCTAGTGATCGTTACTCCACCTCCTATTATTGTATGCACAATATTGCTTTGCCCTGTGCAGCAGGTTAAGAGTTTTGATTGTGTTTGTTCCCTGGTTTTGACTTCTTGCTTGTGTTCTTCGTTTTTGACTGTTCTCTTCCTGCTCAGACACTTCCGCCTGCTTATGGACTTCTTTTCTCGCTGTTAGCCACGAGCCTGATATTTAGATTATCGTCTCTGTCTGTCCCGATATTATTTGTTGTATTTAGTTTTATTTCTAACGCAGCAACTGCTAATGTTTTTTCAGTTCTGTTATTCAGCCAATAAAAGCGTATATGCCCGTCTGCTTCCGGAACCATTATTTAAAGAAAGAAAATTTTCATCCATTTATTTGTGATTGCTCCTGACTTGAAATACGGAAAATAAGGGTGCTTATATTTTGGCGCACATTCGAAATATGCACATAAGCAAGATATAGAGCGTATAAAATTGAAAAAAGGTGATTATATTCGCGTAAATACAGTATGTAGCAAATCAAAACACGAAACCTTGGATTAAAAATGCAAAATAGTCTCCATCTCAGTGTTTTGTCTGCACAATTAAGACAAAATGACTCAATTATGTTCATTAATAATGATATTAATTGATAATAATGACTCAATGAAGTCAATTAACTATTCTTGGAATCCTCAAGAATTTTAAGCAAACTGTTGGCCTTTTGATAAGCTCCTCCTCAGTGAGTGAGGTGACCTGCTCAACAGCAAGAAGAACCAAGGTCTTCAGAGTTCAAGGCCCGGCCTTTCTGAGGGAAGTTAGCATGGAGCTAATGGAGTTTGCCATCTTTGTGCGAGCTTGGGACTAGTCTCTGCTTTTCTCTCTGTCCAAAAACACGCATTCAGGGAAGTCTGTGGGTTTGCTCCAGCCTTCAGGCCCAGAGATGGTGAGATTGGCTCCAGTGACCCGCGATGACAGACGTGGTTTAGATGATAAATGAACTGTGCTCCGTCAGACTGGCTATTCTCCTTGGTAAGCCTTTTTTAACCAGTCATTAAGAAACGGTTTAAAGGAAACTACTGTAAATCTCCCAACACTATACGAATATTAAGAGTACATTGAGGGGTTTTGGTCTAACTAACTACAATTAAAACTAAAAATGAACAGTTTGGAGTAAAAAAAAAAAAAAAAAACACACCAACCAGAGAATAACGTTCTGCACACTGAGAAAGTCCAGAGTTAGAGTTACTTTCATTATGGGATTGTAGGTGTGGGTTTCCTTCAGGTCATCTGGTTTCCTCCAGAGAAGAGCTCAAGGTTACATGTGGACCGGCTGAACCGATCACCAATCAGCCTACTCTGGTTCACAGATTCAAAGTTTTTAAATCGTAATAATACAAAAATGTAAAAAAAGAAAAATTGCATCTGTGCAGTTTTGTCCTGCTACAGAGAGCCTACGTCACCCAGGGAAACCTGAGGCAAACAACCAGCTGGATTGAGAAGACTGTGGGCAACTGCTGCTCATTGGAAAGTGATGGAATCCAAAACCCTATAAAACTCCTAAAAATGCTAAAAATCCCGGTCTCCGTTGCATTGATTAAAATATTGGTTGAATACGCTTGAATATTTCCTGTAAAACTATTGGATGCGTGGCATTCATTAACATTTTTGCTATGCTTTGGTGAAAAGCACTTCTTCTGCGGAAATCTGTTCAAACGGAAGTTGGATGAATGGGGTTGTCTGCTTTTTTTGTTCCTCAGTCAAAATTTTTGAAAAGTAATCAAAAACTAGTAACAATCAGTAATAAATCAGTAATAAGGTATCGTAAGTTAAAAAAAAATACTCAAAAAGTTGCTCCACATATTTGTAGCAGAATAAACTTCAATAACAAAAAAATTACAAGTTTGCAACATTTAGCAAAGAGCTTGCAAAGCATAGCTAAGAACACCAATCATAGATTTAGCAACACTTAGCACAGAAAATTCAACACCTAGCTAACAGTTAGCTATTAATTAGCCAAAAATTAGCAACACCAACCATGGAGTTAACAACATAAAGCAGCGCAATAGCAACACCTAGCACAAAGAAAGCAACGGCCGACTAACAGTTAGCAATGCCTAGCAAGAAGTTAGATAAACATTACCAAAGAGTTTGCCAAATTAGCCAAGAGTTAGCAACACCAGTCATGAAGTTAGCAACACCTAGCACAGATAAAGTAACACCTGGCTAACAGTTAGCAACGACTAGCAAGAAGTTAGCTGAACATTAGCCGTCCTGGAGTTAGCAAAATTAGCCACACCTAGCACTGATATAGAAACACCTGGCTAACAGTTAGCAATGCCTACCAAGTGGTTAGCTAAACATTAGCCAAGAGTTAGCAAAATTAGCCAAGTTAGCTGCTCGAATCATGGGGTTAGCATCATCAATCACAAAGAACGCAACACCTGTCTTACAGTTAGCAACAGCTGGCAAGGAGGTCTAGCAACGCATAACCTAGCCTAGAGTTAGCCACTCTAATTATGGAGTTAACAACATATAGCTTTAGCATTTGCAACTTGGTAGGATTCTTACTTAAATGGCTGTATGAAATTGTAGTTTATAATTATGTGGGTTCTGTATGAAATAAAAAAAAATGAGCCAATACAATGACTGACAGATCTCTGGGACACGGCAGCGGTTCTGACACGAACGGTGTGAACGGATGATCGGAGGAAAGGAGGAGACGGCGAGGACGGCGGCCCCCGTCTGGCACGGTTAGCGCTGTAGTTTGGACAGGGAACAGCTGGCTACAGGCCCAGGGGTCTCTCCCATTCACAAGGTTTCAGCACACTTCCATCCAGCAGCCCACAAGAAATACGCCAGCGGAAGCTTCTGGCTTGCATCATTTTTAACAAGGGCAGCAGCTTCAGCGGTTCCTTGCTGCTTTTAAAAGTTAGCGTCAATATAAATATAGCTTTGTTTTATGATTTATTTACTGGGAGGGGGTCCCTGCCGGAGGAACCGTGTGGTCTGGCCGGGAAGAGCCGGGGAAAGGGACGTCCCAGATAAGCAGTCAAAGATGGATGGGCGGATGTTTTGGCTTTTTTTTTAAATTCTGTATTATGTTTCCCAGTTTCCCAATTTTTCCCAGTAATTGCGTCTAAAACATTACATCTGAAGTTCCATTTGATCCGGAACTTTAAGTGTTTTGACAGCTGAAGCTGGTGGCGACGCGGGACTCAATTATTCGCACACCGTTGTCTGCACAATAGCCAGATTTAATCAGCCTCGTTACTGACGGCGACTATAGGAAGAAAATATACGTGCGGCCTCAAATGAAAACTTTTACAATTCAATTTTTTTTAAATGTACCAGCAAATAGTGTACAGAAAACACTGGTGAAACACACTGGCTGACACCATCAGGTTATGCAACACATTATGTGTGAACATGGCAAAGGTCATTGGGCTAACGTGTGCCTACTCCACTTCCCGCCATCCATGCTAATTAGAAATCTACAGGGCCCTGCAGTGAGAGAGGAACAGCTGCGGAGGAGAGGGGAGGCTGGGGGAGGCTGAAGTCAGGGTCTTGGGGGGAACTGAAGTCAGGGTCTTGGGTGGAACTGGTCAGGGTCTTGGGGAGGCTGAAGTCAGGGTCTTGGGGGGAACTGAAGTCAGGGTCTTGGGAGGAACTGAAGTCAGGGTCTTGGGGGGAACTGAAGTCAGGGTCTTGGGAGGAACTGAAGTCAGGGTCTTGGGGGGAACTGAAGTCAGGGTCTTGGG
>MU204201.1:526431-542450 GCA_017309775.1 Paedocypris sp. Pulau Singkep
AAAAAAACGGTGAAAATCCACACACACGTTGTGCAAACAACCCCAGAACAACCAGCGAAACACGGGGGGAAAAAACGCCACCGACCTGAATGCGCCGCCATCGGCAGGTGAGACGGATAATATTTCCCGGCCGGGAAGTGCGGCGGGTGCTGCACGGATCCGTGGCCGCCGGAGGAGATGCGTGAGGCGGCGCGGTGCACCAGCGTGGCCCGCTCGGAGAGGAGGTGCGCGGACGCGGGGAAATCACGAGCCTCCATGCGGCCGCTACGATCCCAGGGCGGGCGTGAGTTAGACGTGTAATCCGCTGGGAATGTCGCCTCTCCTGCGCGGAGCGAAGAGCGAAGAGATCATCTCGTCTGCGGGGAAGAAGCGACGCTTTAGCCGCGGCGGAAGGGACGAGATCCGGCGGACGGACGGATCTTATCGGCTTCTGATGTGAAAAATGCATCCGTGGGGGGAAACACGCGGGATTTGGGCATTTCGTGTGTGACAATTCTAAAAATCATAAAAATAATATAATAATAAAATAAACCAGACTCTTATTAAATACACGAATAAAATCTATTGTTATTGATTGTTATTTGACGTGAAGCTTTTGCTCTCAAACAAACACCAGCGTGTTATTCGGCTTAAAAAGCCTGATTATTTGATAATATTTAATAATCACATTTATCAAATAAATGATGCGAGTCATCAAAAAGGCAACAAACGTGCCGTGTTTTTATTTATTTTGCCACAATATTTCTACAAGACGATAAACGACTGTAACGATTCCAGGCCAAAACATGGTAGACACGTCATAAATATTACACGCATTCAGTGTTGAGATTTGTTTTGCAATATTACTTAAAAAAAAAAAAAAAAGTAAAAAGAAAAATGAAATGAAATTGTCGGTTGAAATAATTGACGGAATACGATTATTTCTCGAGGACGCCAACACAAAGCTGCGGAGGAATTAAAAACGCCGACAATAATTCGCCGTTTTGTCTTTCACGACACGTCACGACGTCATTTGATCAGGATAAATTCACTCTACGTGTCGTGAAACGGTGAAACGCGGCGTGTGGTGGCGGCCTTTGTTCGGCGGAGAGGAGCGAGAGAAGCGCCGCGGTGCGTCAGCCATTTCCCCGCGCGGCCATTACACACCCTCCGCGCTCCATCTTGCGCCTCTTCCACGCCATTCACGCTTTATTTCAGCACTAAAAAGAGGACGGAGATTTTGTCTAATACGTACTAATTGTAATTATTATCTAGTCCCGGTGAATATCGCAAAACAAACGCGTTACCCGATGACCGTCCTATTGTCACCACCGGCCCGGGGAAGAGAGCGCTCTGCCCGGACACAGCCGCCGCTCCGCCCGCGTGGATGTCGGAGTAAACGACGCGCAGATTTATGCTTCGAATGTCTGGCCTTATTTTATTTTACTGTTAGATATTTTATCTGGCAGGTTCATATATTTATAATTTACATTACTATATATACACACTTAATACACATATTACAAATATACGTGTATTTGTATATATTCGCGCGCGTTACGTTGTTTGCATATTATTCAGCGGTTTAGGGGAAAAACACGCCACTTAATACATCACCACCGCCAATAATTGCTAATTAGCCACAATAATGAATTACACTTTGGAGTTATCGCGTTGATTTCAATTTCGGTCTTAAACTATTGTGACATTATTGGGGGAAATACTCACTGGCGTGTTAAATCCTCCCATCACCGGCTGGATTGAAAAAGAAAAGCTCGACGGTGTTTCTCTCGGTTAAAAGCATCACGCGGTGGCTCCGTGTCGAGTATCCGGTGCGGCGCGCTGCTTGGCCGGTCTCGAGTCTCCGGACCGCGGGCGCTTCTCTGCTCTGGCGCCGGTCGCGGTTCTTCGGCTCCGCGAGAGTAAACACAGACGCTCATTGGTGCGTTTTGTGAATAGTAATGAGCTCGAGGGCGGTGACCGGCAACATCCCGGTCTCTGATTGGCTGTAGGCGGTCGCCAATGGAACCTGGTCTCGGCGAGAAGACGCAGTGAAGCGAGCGGCAAATTTGAGACGGAACGACGGGTGAAATTCACGGTAAACGACCTGGAACAATTACCATCGACCAGTTGCTCAATTCAGCGAATAAAACACCGTTTAGGAAATTAAAAACACCGTCAAGCGCCATGATGACTAAACGCAAGATGTGTTATCCGTCACGTCAGTGTTTCTGTGTTTTTTTATTTGTAATACGTTTTTAATAATAATAAAGTATTATTTCAGAGACGTTTATTGGAAAGTGCACACACAGTGTAGTGAACACACACAAACCAACAGATTTGATTGGCTGGCACTTTCCGTGAACCGGACGGGTCAAGCGTTCTGATTGGCTGTCGTCATTGGTTTCCTATAAAGGGGCGGTACCAAGGCGTCCTTCCGCAAGAACAGATAAGGCTCATGATAAGAGGGATTACAGGAGGCGCGGAAACTACTAATCATTCTCTCTCTCTGTGGACCGGACACATTCTGAAAGAGTGTTTTTTTTAATGCATCAGCGAGAAATAGAACGTATGGACTGTGTCGTGAAAGAAGCAAAGGATACGGAGCAGGTTGTTTTTTCTTGAAATGCAAAAAAAAGAAAAGGAGGGGGCGCGACAATTTACTATTATAAAGGTTTGTTTGTTTGCCGTTATTGTTATTATTATTTTTATTTAAACAAAATGAAACTGGACCATAATTCAATTTGACCTTGTGTGATCATTATAATCCTATGCTTTAATGTTTTATCTGATTTGTCATGTTTTATGTTGTTTTATTTATGTGTTTATTAGCTGTTTAAGTCAGAGGTAACACATTTATTGCTTTACAGTGGGTTTATTGTCGTCATATATACACGTTTTTGAACAAAAACCGAACGGTATGACTTATGGACGATTGGTATTTTATTATAGGTTTCAGTCAGTAATATTATATTTTCGTTTTGAGCCACACATGTAAAAAAACGACAGTGTTCCTTAAGTAAAATTAACTTTGTCTTTATTTGTACGTTTGTATAATTTATTTATGCTTTTTTTTCTTTTTAATGGAGTTTCTTTTCAAAAAAATATTTTAAACAATGCTTCCAATCGTGTTTTTTGCCCTTCCAGTATTATTATTATTATTTATTATTATTGTTGTTGTTAATATTATTTCATCAAAATTGTAGAATATTCCGTTTTAGTGGAATCATCTGATACTTGTCTATTTGTCTTTTCCCATTTCAGTATTATTGTAATAAAATGGTGTTCGATTATAGAAAAAAAAAATCAGTGGCTCTTTATTACTCATTTAGTCCTGCACTGACATCTAGTGGTGAAGTGTGAAACCAGCAGTAACATCTACAAATGAATAGAACAGTAATGGTTAAAGGTCAAGACAGACCTTATTTCTGGATTCTCTGTCTGTGTCACTGCAGAACCAGTTTCTTCTTCTTGCTCTCCTGAAGTTTCTTTTTTAATTAAAAGTTTCTTAAGTAAGAAAATAGATGGCATAACGAAACGCATAAATGGTAAAAGATATAAATAAACAAACAAAAGAGAAGGGATAAATAAAATAGAAAAGACACTGAAAAACAACAACAGTGGATAAATAAAAGTTATTTTATGAAAAAAGTGACCAAGGGATAAAACAGAGGGTCTCCTTCAGGTCCTGTAGGGCAGCAGCTACGTCTGTGACTGATGTTTCTCCACACACACACACACACACACACACACACACACACACACACACACACCATCACAAACTCAACTGTAACTTCAGTCTAAAATCCGTCCTCGACCCTAAAACAGGCTTGAGAGTTCTGAACCCAAGACAAGTGTCCCCACAAGTGACTGTAGGGCCCCATAATTATAATTACGAATATTAACAATTTCCTAGTATATAAGTATATACAGCTTCGAAGATACAGTTAAATAAGATTATAGAAAGTTATAGAATGTAGAACATAAAAAAATATGACAAATTATACACACACGTGGAAAACACTTGTTACGGATACTGCACAGAATAACGTAACGTTTTTGCACAGTTCACTTGATACAGATATTGCGCTTAAAATAAATCAAGTGCGTTAACACGTTAACTTTGACAGCACTAATACAAATACAATAAAATGAGAATAAAACACAAATTACAAAAAAAGTGTCTCAATTGGTCCATGTAAAGTAAAGATGTTTAAAGTGTCCAATAGTGACGTAGAGATTAAAAAAAGTGTCCAAGTGACGTAGAGATTAGTTTTTTCTGATTGATTAGGCACATTTTTTGTAACTATTGGCCGTTTTTGCAAAACTCTACACACAAATAACAAAATCTTTCACCCAATTATCAAAACATTGTAGTTCTCTTGCTAAAGCGATCACAGCTAGATTAACTCTTCACACATTCGTAAAAATGGTGTTTGTGTGTCAATCAGTACACACAAGCCATCATCTACTAAACACACACTGCAACAACTGCACACTGATGGTACAAATACAAAACACATCTGGCTTTTGCTGTCTGTCTTTGTCAATTTGAGGTCATACTTTTGTCAAAGTGTCATGTAAACATACAAGGATCCAAACTTCAAGTATTGGTGTTTATTCACATTCATCAAAACCAAGAGAAAGTCACAAGAGAAACACAACATGGTAGTTTCACACACACACAAAAAAAGGCAAAAAAAAGACAATCAGCCTACTTTCTGGGTCTGGCCACAAAACTTCATTCACATTGCATGCAATATCCTTCAATCCAAGTCACCGGGAAAAACATCTCCTTGAATGCCGTATCCAGGCCTGACATGATGCCTGGTCGATATCTCCACACGCCTCCTCCATTGCCTGTTAAAGGGCTTCCTGTTGATGAGGTTGATGGTCATACACTTTCCAGCACCAGGGAGAGAAGAACTGCTGGATGGGATTGGAAGAGTGGAGAGTACGGAGGGAGGTTGAGAGCCATGAAGGATGGGTGGTCTGTAAACCAGTTGCGGACCAAAGCAGCCCTATAGAAGCTAATATTGTCCCATGTGACGACATGTCGGATGTGCTCTGGTCTCTGCACAGTGAGAATGTCGTGTAAGGTGTCCAGGGATGCCTTAATTGATGATGGCACGGTGTCCATCAATGTTCCTGCCACGTCTCCTGGTTTTACCTCAACTACAAAAAGTAGATGATGTCTCATGGCATCTGCTCCTAGTTCCATCACTCTCTGGACTAGGCGAAACAGATGCAACACATCAGGCCCATGCACAGCACTACAGTATGCTCTTTATTCAGAAGCAATGGCAGTACAGTATAGCTTCCCTGCACATGGTCCTATCGCAGTTGCTTTACACGTTCTGCGTTTATCTCGAAAGGAACTCTGCGAATTTGCTTCATTCTTGTTCTGTGGCGCTCAAGTACACGACTTAGTGCAGAAATGCTTATACTGTGTATATTTTGAAAGATGGTTTCATTATCAATTATGCGCTGCTGTATTTGGTGCAGTCTTATTGCATTATTGGCAATCACCACGGTCACTATATGGGTCTCTTGTGCTGGAGTGAGCGATCTTCGTCTGCCCCCAACATCTAAACGTCTAGCAATTCTGTGAGTAACAATTTCAATATTTTTGCATGTATGGTACTGTTGTGTTTCTCATTTGAGTGTCCGAGTGATACAAAGTACTTACCGATTCTCATTTCGAAATGTCCTAATGATGCTTGCCACAGTGTAGCGGCTCAAATTAGGCGGAACCCGTTGGCCAGCTTCCCTCAGGGTCATCCCATGGTTGATGACACGGTCCACTGTTGTACCTCTGATGTCATCAGATATTCCATTTCTTACTCTTCTTACCCTTCCTCTTTCCCCTCCTCGTCCTCTTCTTGCTCTTCCTAGTCCTATTCCTCTAACCCTCTCACTTCTTCACCTCCACCTCTAATTCTCACTCTTACTGCTCCTTCCATTGTCCTCCACATAGACAGCTTACATGTTCCTGTGGCTTATTTATAGTGCTTAGGCTGATTGCAAAGTGAACTAATTATCTAAAACCATTTTCACATGTGAAATTTGGTAATGGAGTGTAAGCAGTGAATTGTGTTTAAAAGTTCTGAAAAATGTGTGTTACAAATTGCAAACTGAGTGTAAAGCAGTGTTTGTGCTTTTAGTTTTGCAAGCTCGGTGAGTGGTTTTGCTATAAGCATTAATAGTTTTAGAAATTGTGCTACAAGAATCACAGTTTGGGTTTAAACAATCAGACAAAACTGTAAAACAACATGTTTTGTGTTTCTGATGCGTTTCTACATGGGGTTTGTTTAAATTTTCTAGCCCTTTCGGTTTTAACAAAAATATATATTTTTTATTTTTATATAGATCTTAAAGCAATCATTGGAAATACACAAATAAATATAGAAAGAATACAATATATGGGATTCCGGTAGTTTAAACATAGGTGCAGTAAATAAAAAGCTAAATAAAAGTTGTGCATTTTTCCTTTCTATATTGTGCTTATCTCCTATTCACACACTTAACACAGAACATAATTTTGTGGGAAAACATAAACTATGTTTAATTTTTTTGTTTTCTTTAAGCCTGAGGTTAACTTTTCCACGTTAACAGCAGCCAGTGATGAATCGTGCACAGACGACTCTGCGAAATATGTTCCAGATTCACAAGAAGCCCAGAACAGTGATAATAGTTTAACAGCATCTCGTGTGCATCTGAACGTTTTGACAATCCAAAAAGGCAACGCGAATTCCACAGCTGAACATATTTAGGTCTAAAACGCTGCAGACCTTGGACCAGTTGGTGTTACCTAAAATTTTACAAACAATATTGAATCAACTTAGAATTTTGAGAAAACCTAGACTAGAAGTCATCTAACTCAGCAAAACCCTGACTAATCACCAAACCTTAAGGAAAGTCCTCATAAAACTTCATCAACTATAAAAAATTGCTTGTCATTTTCAAAAGCACCAAGGCACGGAGAAAGAAATTGCTGCTGCACTGTTGCTTCCTAAACACTCCAAAGAAAGAGAAGCCGAGGAAACTGTGATCATCATCTTGAGGTTTTAACATGCAAAAGTGGATCACTGGAGCGATCTGAGGGGCAACTAAGTGCCAAAACATATCCACACTGTGTATATTGTAAAGGTGTGTTTGTTCGCAAAGAACGTCATATTAGGAAATGCCCTTCAAAAACCAACCAAGCGTCTGAATCAACCAATAGGGCCAGAAATGTCACATGCTCCCAACCAATATCTCCTCAGGTATGGAAATTCTTGCAGAACGTGAAAAATGATAAAATCAGTTCTCTAGTTCGCAACCATTTCCTCGTCCTTCAGTTGTGCCCGAGTCTTTACAACAAGCATGGAAATGATCCAGCAAAGTCTGAATATATCAGACAGAAGGTTTGTGAAATGGCTATGGACAAATTTGAGAAAAGGAATGCTCTATTTGTACGTTTGAGGATGCCGTCAAACCAAACAACTTCTACAAAACCATTGAAGATAAGAAGTCTTATATTCTTCCCACAGTAGGGGAATTTCCTAGTTCAGTAAAAGATGTTTCAGGTTATGGTGATAAGAGCCATTCCTACAAGATCCCAAGTCTTGAGCTGAAGTTTGGGCGCTCCCTTTTTACTTTGTACTTTGCAGGGCAATTGCAGCAGAGGATGATAGCTTGAGTAAAGGTTCAAACTGCTTAGTTCAACCGAATGGTCTGAACATGTGTGTCTGAACAGGGTTTGCCGTCCCTGCTTTGTTGAGACTTTTATGTTGACAGGATTCTGAGTTGATTTTGCTAATTAGCCTGACCAGGTGCCGTGTGTTAGTTTGAGTTGATTGTTTAGTTATCCTGCTCACCTGTGTCTGCTTGTTAAAATTGGTTCCTGCATTTAAGTCTGGTTTTTTTTCTTTGTTCGCTGCTGGAATGTTTTGTTAATGTTGGTGTGTTTCGTGTGTGTTCATTTGGCTTCAGGTTTTTGCTTTATGTTTAGTTCTCTGTTTTTCGCCCCACGTGGCGCTTTCTTTTTTTAAACAAGACTAACGCATTCACGGAAACTCTAGAAATATCTGTACACTGGAACCGAACGTAACACACTTAACACTACTCACAACTAAAGTCGCAATGAATGCCTCAACTAATGAAAACATCTATTTGCTACAATTAGAGATGAGTTTACAAATGAATCATTTTTACTTGCAAACCTTCGCATTCATGTTGCATTTTATTATTTCATCACAGACGCATGACCCAACTACGAGCTGCAATTCTTAGTTGTAGGAGGAAAAACTGCAGAAGCACTTGTTCTAAGGAAGAGGCGCCATCTACTGCTCAAGAAAACAGTTGCGCTCACACTGTGTTGCCAGATAGTCACAGTTTTCCCTCCCAAAAGCCGGTGAAAAACCGCCAGACCCAGCAAAACACCGCCCAATAAGTAATTGGGAACTTCAAAGTGTTATATTTACTGTAACATTATTGCACACCGCTATAAACAATGCTACCGCACACTGTCGTGCAATTTAATGACGTCAAGCTGCGCAGAAAAGTCAGATCTACGCAACGCGTTCCTCTATACAGCGTTTCTAAACAAAGCACTGAAAAAGCAGGATTTTGTCTTTTTTATTTGTTATTTTAAGTTTGCCATACTCGTTCGCCCCGAAATACCTGGGTGATTCCGCGACTACACGGGAAAGTGTTTCGGAAAAGTGTTTTTGACCAACTTTGACGAAGAGATGAGGACACAACACTTTCGAATGTCGAGAGAAGCATTCCAATATGTCCTACGTTTTGTGAAACACTTGCTGGAACGAAAGACTACCTAACATTTCTTTGAAAGAGGTCTAGTTCATTTGACGTGGTTTTTAGAATTAGCACAAAACTCTAAACTTCACTTCCAATGCCCATTTTGGAAAGACCTTAGGAAATAACAGACCACATGCTGTAGCTTATTTATTTGTAAAACTTTAATCAACCTGGTACTTTCTTCTGGCAGTGGCATTCTTTGCTATTGATGGGTTCCGTATAAAGAAAATTTATTTGTGACAACTTTAGAAACTTAAATAAAAAAAAAATATTATGCATATTGTAATGCACAAATAAAAAGATTTACTCTGCTGGAATTTGTCCTAAAAAGGCAGGATTTCGCAATATTATACAGTAATAAAATAATAACAAATTATTAATTGAAAAGCTTCACAAATGGATCAGCACAAGAATGGTTCCAAATAAAAAACTTGAATACAAAACGCAAAATATTGTCCTATACAAGAAAACACAGAACTGAAAAGTGCAACAATTTTAACAAGGTAGGTGTACAAATATGAATAAACTTCTGATAGTAAACTGGAAAAATAGAAGGTTTCTCTCCCTGAGATTCTGCACCATATATTTTTCATATAAACATTGTCAGCGCAAAAAAAGGCCAGTTATTAAAAACAAACCACATGTAATCAACCAAACCATGTTTACATCACATGACGTCCATTTCCAAGTAATTGATGTTGTCAAACTCTGTACGGAGTTCTGGTAAGAATTGTAGGTGACTGGTACTTCCAAGGTGGCTCCACAAGTGTGTGCAACAGGCCTTCTGCAGAGTCCAGTTTCAGTATTAAAGCTCACCATTATTTTTTACAAAAAAAAAAAATCATAAAAAAATTCTCCTACGGAGCCCCCGAAAAGACATGGAAAATAATCATGAAAAGTAAGAACTCTTTTGTGTGCACAAAATTAATTTATTACCATAAACTGACAATTATTGTGAAAACCATATAAAGTGATAAACTGAATATTAACCAGAATACTAATAAAGTGGCGTCAAATAAAACAAAAACAGGTTCCCTATCTTACTAGAACTAAACAGCTGACCCATCTATTCTAAATAATAAGTAAAGAAAACCGGAAAACTTCAGCGCATACGGCGCCCTGACTCTCAACGCCACATCTAACTCGCCCACACGCGATCTAGATTAGCGCATTTTTTATGTTGCAAGGTAGACGCCAAATGCTCATGCCGCACATCTGCTGTCCGCTGATTAGGTCCGCCCCCTCGATGATTGACAGCTCGGCCACCCAATCAGCTGTAGACCTGGGCAGAAGAATCTTTCCGCATTCAAACGTAACGTAAAACTGTTTCACGTGACATTGGTTTACACAGTCGGTCTGCTCAGCAGAGTTTGATGCCCAGGCTTCTGTGTCAGAGGTCCATCAGAGTTACTGTAGCGTTTCCATCAGCGGTGCTTGTTTGTGGCTCTTCTGAAGTCAGGCTGCTGGTTCGAGCCACAGGTGTTGTAGAGCGGCTGGAGCCCCAAATAGTCTGGCAAAGTGTAAAATACGCCCAGATTCGAATTCTGTCATTTCCACTTTGTTTTTGATGGTCCTTAAGTTTTAGAAATGTTTGCCTCAGAGTTTTGAGCTTGCTTATGACATGACCTTTGGTTCGGTGTGGCCCTGCTCTTTGTCACAGTTTAACTACTGTCACCGGGCAAGGCAGGGATGGACTCACGGGATGAGATCAAAAGGAGCATGAAGGGTTAAGTTTTGGTCTAAGGTTTAATCCACAAAAACAAGACTCCACTAGTGACAGGACACACTGCGACAAACCGACAACAAGACAATGACTGAACGAACTTAAATACACTGACTAACGAGTGACACAAAACAGCTGGATACAGATGATCGTAAAAGCATGTGGATAAACTAGAATGGCAGCAGCAGGGAATACTTCAAAATAAGAGTCTGGATAATGTTCAACATAAAAGTCCTGACCGGCCTTAAGCCGGGATCTGTGACACACTTTTAAGTACAGCGGTAATTTTCTCATAAGTGCGCGCGTCACTAACGGTTCCAGTCATGTGGCGTGAAATCTCCTCATCCGCCTGAATTTCAAGAAGAGCCTAGATTTCGCAGTCTTTCCAAGTGGATGACATTTCCCTGGCTGTGACTTGCGAGACGTCACGTGATCAACTGCCGACCCATTTTAAACAGCTGGACCGAGCGCGCCTGACCCATGGCAGAGTGTTCTGATTGGCTCAGAGCAGCGGGTGACGTCAGCACGCTCGGAACTTCTCCGTGCTTTCCTGGGAATCTTTCCAGAACGAAGTTCCCGGCATTTGTCTGTTCACACATACGTGCATACAGGAAAGATACCAGTATTTTGCCAGGAATGTCTGATGTGTCGTGTGCCGCTCTTGCTGCTTTGGGCAAATCAAAGTTCTCCAAACCACTGACATTACATTACGGAGCACAGACTCCAGTCACATGCTGATTTTTTGGTGAAATGTTCCTTCTTGTATAATAGCTGTGTATTAGGAAGAAGCTTGGAACCCGAAATGTTTTGTCAGCTAAAAATGTTCTCCTATAATAGAATTTGTATTTTAGTCTTACCGGAGTCTTATATTAAACAAGACTAACTTATTCACAGAAACTCTACAAAAATCTCTTGACTAAAAATTACTAACGTAACACACTTAAGACTACTAACAAATAAAGTTGCATTGAATGCCTTAAATAATGAAACCATCTATTTGATACAACTATAGATGAGTTTACAAATGAATCAAGATTTTTTTTTAGATTGATCTAGATCAGGGTTTTTATTGGCTCGCAGCATATTCTGAAAATAGAATAGAATATGGCCCGCACAAGGTGCTTGAGCTCAACTCTGTTGCACTTCTCATTTTCAACGCTAGATGGAGCCAGAGTCACAAAAAGTGCCTATCCACGAAACAAAATAAAGCAAAGAAAAATATTTACCACGAGTCACCAGAAATGCAAGAAACGCAGGACTGAGTGTAGAAAATTTCAAACACGGTGGGAAAATGAATAATTCTTCAAAGAAATCAACGGAAAGTGTGTCTGTTTGCAATGTAGATGTTGCCGCGATGAAAAAGTATAATGTCCGGCGGCGGCATTATAGAGAAATAACGAATTTCTCTAGAAAATCAAGCAGAGAAATTCAAGCAAATGGCAGCTGGCCTGCAAACTCAACTCAAATTCTCTGTGCCCCTGTCATCAATAAAAGACATTAAATACAGTGTTCCATATACGGTCAAGAAATGTATCCGTGAAACATTGTACTAATATATTTTTTGTGACTGAGATTATTTTCAAAATACATACATCCAATATATGGGAAATTATTAATAATTCTTAACATATTTTAAAAATTTGTTTTTTGTCTTTAGGCGGTATTCTAATAATTTAAATTAATGAGTGTGTTGTTACATCTAGAATTATTATTCTATGTTTTTTTTTAATAGAATGAGTGTGTAATACTGATTTTATAAAACTAAGTAGTGTTTCGGGGGGGTTCCACGAGAGTCTCGCCCAGGGCGCCAGTCAACGTAGAACCGCCACTGTTACGACCAACAGTAAAGCGGAATAGATCGACAGCCTACCAAAGATAGGCTAAGGGATCTACGCTTTTCCTCTGGCTCTTAATCATGATGTCCAACGAGATGTTTGTCGTCCTCGTCATCGCTCCGGAGAAGATTTTTTTGCGGTTTGAACAGGGCGGTTCGAATTTCTGCTCGACTACTTGCCCTCGACGCGAAGCCAGCCGGACTACTGGAAACGGCATCTGTGGTGGATGTGGTCATGTGAGTTCTGAGAGATGGAGCCTGAATCCCCCATTGCAGAGATTCGCAATGAGTGGGTCAAGTTGTTTGCGAGCACATGGGCTGCACAGCAAATTCCGGACCTTCTCCGCTCGTGCGGGGATTGTGAGCAGGTTCCGGACAGGCATTCAGGACCACTTCGCCAGTTGCAGCAGTATCCCAGATGGTCATGTCAGCCTCTTTTTCTTTCCCCTCTCTTTCTTTCTTGTGAATCTCCATCTTTGTTGTCAATACCTCCTCTTCTTCTGGTTTCAGAGCTCCTTCTACTTGTCTTCATCCTCGCTCTTCTCCCTCTGCTCTTCTTCCTCATACTCATTCACGTCATCCTCGAGTCAGCTCTTTTCGCTCTCTCTCCTTCCGGTCTCTCTCACTTTGGTCTTCTGCTCTTTTTTCCGGCCTCCGCGATTTTCTTCGCACTCTGGCTCTTCCTCTGTTCCTATTCCTCATCCTTGGTCTTCTTTTCCCTCTCCCCCTCTCCATCGCTCCGCCTCTCCTCCACTTCATTCCTCATCCTCCTGTCACTCTTTTTCCTCTTTGGCTGACTAACCAGTCCACATTCTCTACCAAGCCGGATTTGACGGCCCCTGGCTGTCTGCCCCAGTAAACACTAGTGGACTATATTCTCTCTTTCTGAACTCCGGCGGTCCCGTCCCACCTCCTCGTCCAAGCATCGGTGGTCCCAGCCCATTTCTTCCCCTGAACTCCAGCGGTCCCGACCCGCATCTCCTTCTGAACCAGGGCCTCCTCGTCGACGCATTGGTGGTCCCACGAAAAACTGAGACACAAAAAAACATGTTTCAAATGAAAACATGAAGCGAATAAAAAAAAAAACCCAAACATAAATGTGAAGCATTTGTGTTTGTTTCTTCAAAATTTATATTTGAGATTTTATGCACTAATGTAATTCCATACCATACACACTTATCACAGTACATAATTTTTAGGGAAATGTTTGATTTATTTTTTTTTTTCCTTTAAGCCTAAAGTTGACTTTTCCACGTTCAGAGCAGTGATGAATCGTGCAGAGACGACTGTGGAATATGTTCCAGATTTACAAGAAGGCCAGAGCAGTGATGATAGTTTTTTAACACCATCTCGTGTGCATCTAAACATTTTGAAAATCCAAAGTAATTTGAGTAATTTCAGCAAATTCCACAGCTAAACATATTTAGGTCTGATAAACGCTGCCAAGCTGAAGACCTTGGACCAGTTGGTGTTACCTACAATTCTACGGACAATATTGAATCAACTTAATGGAGTTTTGAGAAAATCCAGACTAAGTCATCTAACTCAGCAAAACCCCGACTAAGTCACCAAACCTTAAAGAAAATCTTCAAAGCTTCATCAACTTTTAAAAATTATTGCTACGTAGGGGGCACTCGTGAGTACAGTATAGAATAGACACGATTTTTTCTGCTCGCTTTATTTCTCTAAATTTCATTATTTTTTTTCCGATAAAATTTACGTACAGCACCACGCTCGATCTATGACATACAAATGCCCAGGTCTAAATCAAAGAAAGGAGATCAAAAAATCGGAAGGAGCCGAGGAACACAAACGGGTTCGAGGTGACGAGACTGAGATGACAGATCAAACTGCTTGACATCATGGAAGTCATCAAATCAATGAACGGATCCATGAACCAGAAGTTTGACTCTTTGGAGTCAACACTTTCACAAGCTTTGATCTCACTTTCTGAAGTTAACGTGTCACTGAACTCGAAAGGGCGAGCTCCGACCATGATGGCCGCATCGGAGAACTCGAGGCGCACTGCCGTGACTGGTTCGACACTTGTAAGTCACTAACGGCAAAATTAGAGGACTTGGAAGGTCGCTCACGGCGACAAAATATAAAAATTGCCAGACTGCCGGAAAAATCAGCAGTGTCACCCAATTCAATTCGTCACCAATCTCCTGGTGCTACTTCTGGGCCCTAGCAACTTCTCCGCGTCGCTACAGATAGATCGCGCTCACCGCGCAGGCCAGACAGATAACGCTCAGGCTCGCCCGCGCACCATGGTCGTCAGGATGCATTATTACCAGGTGTGTCATAAAGCAGTCATAATGTCTTTTAATGTGGGCTTGATGAAGACCAGCTATAATTGGCTGTTTAACACCTGCCTCTCGGATGAGAAATTTTGCCAACATATTTCTGATTCTTATGGGAAACTCTTAAAGTAGTTATGAGGGGACATATAAATCTCACATGAGTCCACTGTAAAGAAACTCAGACAGAAACACTTAGTGGAGATTGATGCACTTCTGACTCGACTCGAAAAATCATATAGGGACACTACAAACGTATCAATCTTGAATAATATAATGTCACTAAAACATGAATACAATACAATCATCTCTGATCAAACGAGTAAAATGTTGAACACTTTGAGCTTGGTGATAAACCAGATAAATTATTGGCCAGACTGCTACGAAGTTCCTATGCTAGTAGAGCAATCCATAGTATTAAAAGTAAAGAGGGTGAAATTTTGACCATTCCAAAAGACAATAATAAACGCTTTTTGGAATTTTACACAGATTTATATGAATCCAAGACGTCTGCATCGCCAGAGCTCATCTCAGACTTTCTTCGCTCGCTTTCCCTTCCTAAACTGAGTGAAGTTGATCATGAGCGGTTAAATAGGATAATCTTTATTGTTATTGCACAATGGTGCAACGAAATTAAGGTGCATGTACAGAGATAAAAAGTATAAGAATAATAAAAAGTATAAGAATAATAAGAACTAGTCTGTGCAAAAAAACGCAATAAACATTGTAAACTGTACATGTAAACAAAGTAGTAAACAAAGGCAGTGCAAATATAAAAACACGGGGGACAAATACATACTTATACACACGCAACACACATACATACTTATACACACACAACAGAAAACAAAGGCCGTGCAAATATAGAACACGGGGGACATATACATACTTATTACATTCTTAAATGTTGTGAATGTTGTGTGTGTATGTTTAGCAGCTGAGGTGATGAAGGCTGAAGTAAACTGACGCAAAACTGAGGGTGATGGAAGTAGCTAGCAGTGTTCAGCGGAGAAGCATGGCTTGTTTAATTCCCATGGTACTTAGTGCTTGTACTGCTACTGGATAAAAACTTTTTATCCAGTAGCAGAATGCTGACGTTACTCTTACAGAGGTGTTCGAAGCGCTGAAAACATTCCCTAGAGCACGGGTGTCAAACTCATTTCGCATAGCGGGCCACATACGACCTAAGGAGATGTCAGGCGGGCCGGACCATTAAAATTATACCATACTCTGCATTAAATATCAAAAATATCATGTATTTTCTTTGTTTTGGTGTAAAGAAGCACAAGAACATTAGGAACATATTGAATTTTAATGAACTATGCTTTTACAAAACATTCCAAGAATTTCCTCATAATTCCTTACAAATGTGCAATTTACC
>MU204201.1:544941-563439 GCA_017309775.1 Paedocypris sp. Pulau Singkep
TGAGCAACTGGTCTGCTGGAGCCCGTTTACGCTTTTGCGTTTTTGTCATCAGACTCGTCCGGGCCCTGGTTAGCATGGTGGCAGGTGCTCCCTCTCGGCGATGGGTAATAAATGGTACCCGTTATTTGGTGAGATCTTCTGTACCATTTATTATCTTAAGGGGGAGGGTGTTACGCTGCAGTGTTTCTTTTCTTTTACTATTTCTGTTTTCATCCCGGTGAGAGGCGTGCCTGTGACTCCAGCTGGGAATGACGTGCGCCATGACCCGCCCCGGCATCCGGGGATAAAAGCTCCAATATGGCGGCGCCCAGTCTCTCTCTCTCTCACTCTCACTCCCGGCTTGCCGCATCATTATACCGCGATCGCAGCTGTCTGTTTCAACGGCGTTTCCCGCGGCGCGTCTCCTGGCTTTTCTCGCCATTTCGGCTCGACGTTCCAGCGCGGGGATTTCTCTACGCTACGGGGAGCAGGCGGCGGTATTTGATTTTCTTGGTAGCTCACAGTTTGGATTATTTAGTTAGGTTAGGGAGGGTAGGCAGCTGAGCGGAAGACTCACCCTTTTATGTTATTTTTCGGTAGCCAGGGATAGTTCATGATCAACGAGCACAGGCTTAGTTAGGGTTGTTTTGTTTAGCTTCCCCGCCTGCTCCTCGACTATCCCCTTGTTTGTGTTTACCCGCATCAGTTCGCTGCCTCTGTTTGATTCTTGTTTGTTATCATTAAAAATCATTTATTATTTCAAACTGTGTGCCGCCTCCTCTCTATGTTCGGTCCAAACCCTTAGATCGGTTATTTCTTCCCCTAGAGTAACAGCCTATTGGGCAACCAGGGTTTTGGGCCGTAACAGTGGGTTTGAGGGAAATGAAGGAGGATGATCGGAGATGGCGGGTGGGGATATTGACCTGTATGAGTGCTGAGATGTAGGGAGGTGCAAGGTGATGTATGGCTTTAAAAGTGAGTAGGAGGATTTTATATTGGATACGAAAAGGGATGGGCAACCAGTGAAGCTGCTGTAGAATGGGAGTAATATGAGAGATGGATGGAGTTCTTGTAATAATACGTGCAGCAGAGTTTTGAACTAACTGAATCTTGTGAAGAGATTTCTTGGGGAGACCAGCCAGGATAGAATTGCAATAGTCTAGTCGTGAAGTAACCAGACTATGGATCAGTATGGATGCCGAAAGAGGTGAGAGAGATGGGCGGAGACGGTTTATATTACAGAGGTGGAAATAGGCTGAACGGGTGATATTATTGATGTGCGCCGCAAAGGAGAGTGTGCTATCAAGGATGACACCCAGACTTTTGACTTGTAGGGAAGGGGAACATGCAATATTTAAATGCAAACAGTATTTAAGCCTTAAATACTGTTTGCATTTACACTCTTTATCTATCTTTCTCCGTTTGGAACATTTTGATTAATGAGGTTGTAGCGGATAACACCTGTTTTCCGTTCTTAACAAGATTCTGTCCTTCTCAGTGATGCGGCGTTCTACTCCGATGGAAACGCCCCTTAGCGGACAATCAATGATTTGCAGCAAAAAAAAATTTTTTTAATATTTTTTTCCAAACAATTCGGCGGGCCTGATCGAACCTACTTGCGGGCCGGTTCCGGCCCGCGGGCCGTATGTTTGACAACCCTGCCCTAGAGGCAAGGCCCCGGGTCCTGGCAGTTTCCGTGTAGAGTTTGGCTGCCGGGCAATTGGGTATGTGTGTGAATGTTGTTGTGTTTCTGTAAGGTGACCTTGAGTGTCGTGAAAGGCGCCAATAAATAGAAAATTGAAGGAATTATTAATCATACCGATCATTTGGGGCTATAAACCAGCACGCATTTCGAAAACACATCTGTTTAAGTCTGTAGATTTGGGAGGTCTCGATCTACCGAACTTCCGTCTTTATTACTGGGCTGCAAACTGCAGAAATTTAATGTACTGGTGTAATTCCTTTCCCTGCCAAATCTGTGATGACATTCCTCCATGGTTAGCGATAGAACAAAGTGCTCTTTCTACGTTAAAGATCTGTACATTGATAACACATTCGCAACCTTCTCCCAGCTCAGCGCAGCCTTTGCCCTTCCTGCCTGACACTTTTTCAGGTTTCTTCAGACTCACTTCAGTGTTTTGTCCCCAGTGAGGATAAATCCCATAGCTCCAGAGGTCTTACCTCGCAGTTTGTTAATGTTTTCAAAGACAGAAGTGGAGTTTTTTCTAACCATCTAAAATCAGCTTGAGAAAAGCACCTGGGTATCCTCATTTCTGATACTGTTTGGGAAAGTTGTCTTTCATCTGCATACTCGTGTACTATAAACTCCAGACTTCAACTTATCCAGTTTAAAGTTTTGCACAGACTTCATTACTCAAAAACTAAACTGAGTAGGATCTATCCGTCTGTCTCTCCTGAGTGTGACCGGTGTGGGGCGGCGGAGGGAACTCTTGGACATATGTTCTGGTTCTGCTCGCACACTCAGAAATTCTGGCAGGAAATATTTCAGTTCTTTGGCAAAGTGTACAACTGTGATTTGCACCCAGACCCCATGATTGCAATTTTCGGATGGTCAGAGGTTTTGGTCTTGCTCAGCCCAGTGATACGGCCAGCTGTCAGACTGGGAATGATAATGACAAAAAGGATTCTCCTCCTCTTGTGGAAAAGCAAATTGAGAGCTCTGTTTTCAGATTGGCTATCTTCAATCACGTCCACTCTTCATTTAGAAAGGATCCGTTACATCACCTCTGGGTCTGTTACAAAGTTTGACTCCATATTGAAACCTTTTTTAGATTTTTTGGACGCCTGAAATTATCAACGACATTGACGCTCCCAACATCATTCTCTACAGGTTGACAAGCGATGATTATTTGAATCTAAGCTGTATTCAGTTTTATTTACTACACAGTGAAGGGTTTGTTTGTCTGTTCATTTTTTTTGTTATGTTTGTATGTTGTTCTGCAAAAAGGTTCAATAAAAATATAAAAAAAAAAAAAAACAATTATTGCTACATGTGCAAGAAACCCCAGTCAAAGATTGCTCGTCATTTTGAAAAGCACCAAGTCACGGAGAAAGAAATTGCTGCTGCATTTTTGCTTCCTAAACACTCCAAAGAAAGAGAAACAGAGGCAACTGTGATCATAATCAAAGTGGATCACTGGAGTGAACTCAGGGGCAACTAAGTGCCAAAACATATCCACACTGTGTATATTGTAAAAGGTTTGTTTGTTCGCAAAGAACGTCATGTTAGGAAATGCTCTTCAAAAACCAACTAAGCATCGGAATCAACCAATAGGGCCAAAGTGTTGGCAGAAATGTCGACATGCTCCCAACCAATATCTCCTCAGGTATGGAAATTCTCGCAGAACATGAAAAATGATAACATCAGTTCTCTAGTTCGCTACAATTTCCTCATCCTTCAGTTGTGCCAGAGTCTTTACAACAAGCATGGTAAGGATCCAACAAAGAATATATCAGACAGAAGGTTTGTGAAACGGGTTCCATCATCCTCAATCACTTCATCCACCCTGCACCTGGCCTACTTAAAAGACACCCATCACTTCCTAGACAAAATTCGTTCCATGACCTTCTCACCCAACTCATACCTTTTCACCATGGACGTGGACAGCCTGTACACCAATATTGACACCCAGTCTGGTGTACAGGCTGTCCGCAACCTCTTCCGACGACAGCCAAACCCTTCAAGACCGGACACCATTTTTTTACAACTTCTTGAAATATGTCTCACCCACAATGACTTCCTGTTTGACAACACACTCTTTCTCCAGATACACGGCACAGCTATGGGCCAAAGGTTCGCCCCGGCCTACGCAAACATTTTTATGAGCGAGTGGGAGCAAGCTGCCCTAGCCAAATGCCCTCTCAGACCACAATTTTACTTCAGCTTTCTAGATGACATTATAGGATGGTCACACTCACCCCAAGATTTTCACACTTTCGTAAACACTCTAAATGCACACCACCCCTCTATCACACTTAAGGCAACTCTCCATCCACATCACATCAACTTTTTAGATACCTCAGTCATCTTCACACAGACATCACCGCACACCAAAACACTGGCATCCAAAGTATACTTCAAACCCAAAGGACACCCACACCCTTCTGCACAAGCACAGCTATCACCCCAAGCACACCTTTTCCTCGATAGTCCAATCACAAATTATACGCTTTCACCGTATCTGCACCCTCACAGCCGACTTTGAGCACGCAGTTTCACTTCTCTTTCAGGCACTCCGAAAACGACGTTATTCAAAACGCTTCCTCAGAACCATAAAACAACAGACGCTGGCGCAGCTTGCCCCCACTCGCTCCGAACCACCAGTGACACCCCATATTTTCCCCACTCATAACCGTACCCAACCCCAGGACCATGACCTACCTTCCTTTCCTCCCCAGTCCTTCACCAACATGACGCACCCCTCCCCCAACCCCTATTCCACTTCCCCTCCCAACCCTCTTATTCTCGCCGACCAACACCAGAACCGAGACCTCTCTCCTAACTTGGTCCCTTTTGTTTTCACCTTTCACAAAACCAACACCACTTTACAACACACTTTCAGATCACACTTCCACCAACTTCAAACTAAAGCACCTATTTTCAGAGACCACTTCTCTGTCGGGCTACAGGAAAGAGACCACCTCATCCGATCCACCTTTTCACGTCACACCAACCCGCACACAAAATCCGAAAACCACCATTTTCTAAACACCCCCTTCACCACTAATCACCACACTAATTTATCAGCACCCGCCCAAACGGTTCACCCAGATACACCCAACGTTGTTTATGCCATTACCTGTATGTACTGTCACTTCATTTATAATGGGAAAACGGGCCACACTCATAGAACACGACTCAAACAACACTTGCACACTATAAACAAAAAAAGTAAAAACACACATCTGGTTAATCACTTTCAAATTCACGATCCTCTTAATCTTCGCACCTGCACTTAAGAGCACAACCCTGGGTGGTTCACCCCACAAAGGAAAAGAGCAGAACGCATCTGGATCACAAAACTCGACACCCACTTCCCTAATGGTCTAAATCATAAACACAATTAACACCCATCAAAACCCTCCTCCTCCATCCACGCACACACACACACGACACCCCAATTTTTAATAAGTTTCCAGATGCCAGCAGACCAGATGAGGAACTCCTCCAACTCCTGGAATTAAGTCTGTGCAGGAATGATTTTACATTCTATGACAGATTTTATCTACAAACTCAGGGAACGGCGATGGGCAAGAAATTTGCACCGGCATACGCAGACATTTATATGTCAATGTGGGAAGAAACTGCTTTTTTAAAATGTGACAAATTACCTTTTATCTAATTTAGATATTTGGATGATATCTTCGGTCTGTGGCATCACACAAAGGACGATTTTAAGGTGTTTTTAAATATCTTAAACAACCACCATGAGACTATTACCCTCACTCATAATATGCAGGAACAAGAGATTGAATTTTTAGATACGCAGGTGTTCTTCTTAGAGAGTAATGGCATCAAGAAGAAAATGGCAACAAGAGTGTTCTTTAAAGAAACCGATCGACATGCACTTCTCCATAAAAGCAGCTACCACCCAAAACTTTTAAAGGTTTAATTAAATCACAACTAATACGTTTTAACAGGATTTGTACATTTCCGGAGGACGTAGAAAACGCAACTTCGGTCCTCTTCACCGCTCTACGACCCAGGGGATACTCACGGAGATTTCTCAGGAAAATCAAAGCGGAGGTGAGGGAACTCTTCCTAACACCACCTACAGGAACACGAGGGACCAACATCCACATGGTGCCCCTCGTGCTAACCTATTCAGATTCCCTGGGTCGACTGGGCGGTGAATGGAGAGCAAATTTCCAGACAGTCAAACAACAGGAGCCTCATTTTAACAATTTTAAATTAGTTATGGCCTACAGGAGAAATAAAAACCTTAAAGATATTTTAGTGAGAGCGAAAGTCCCGTCCCAGAAACCCTACCGAGATTTTAACAAACATTATTTTAACCCGCATGTATTTTTTAATCATAACACGAAAATATACAGGCTATTAAAAGGAGACCTTTGCATTAAAACCAAAAATGTGATCTACGCGATACAGTGTAAACTTTGTAACAAAATATATGTGGGACAGACTCAGAAAACAATTGAAGAAAGACTAAAACAACACTTATATCTCATTAAAACACAACGCAAAAGGACAGTTTTGTATATGCATTTTAATACTCACTCAACAACTCACCTTCGGATAACGGGACTGGAGGCCGACACCGCCTGGTCCAAACAGCACAGACAGGCAGCTGAACGGAAGTGGATGAGGACTCTCAAATCAATCGACCCCGAAGGACTTAATGAAAGGTACAGCTCCTAAAAAAATACACTTACTAAGAAGACTCACACCCTCTAGAAACAAGAAACTGAAAATGAACTTACTCATTTGATCCAGCAGAGGGCGCCAAACAGCAAGAAATTACCCATAGAAACCGAAACACCGTTTTAAACAGAATGAATGAGATGTTGATTTGTCAGAATGTTAGTAAAGTGTTTAATATATGGTTTAATTATTTATCCTTATTGTATCAATATCGAAAATATTATTATTTTTTTTTCTCTCACTTATGCAAGGCTTGGCTTGTGGTGATGTATGGCACTTTTCTTTAGCACTTCCCTCTTTGATATATAGCACTTATAATTATGGTCTTTATTTTTATTTTTGACTTGCAGTGGTGTGGAGCACTTTATCCTTTAGCACTTTATTCATTTATTTATTTATTTAAAGTATGAATGCCAATATATTAGGTCTTGGTCCACCTAATTTTAATTTTAAATTATATCCATCAAACCACAATCACAGAGAACTGTACCTTTCTTATGAGATCCCATCCACTAGACCAGGTTAGATGGCCAACCCCAGAACTCCCTATTTTTAACGTTACACATACTATCATTCCTTTTTTAATAAATTTCGAAACCCTTTTATTTACTCGGGTGGTAGCTTTTTTGGCTTCTTATATTTACTTTAAATTCAATCTATTTTCATCAGCTCCTCTTAATTTCAAATAGGTAACACATTAAGTGTTTTTATCCTTTTAGCGTATGGTGGTTTTACGAGTACAGAATTTATAACCATTTAAAAAAAAAAAAAAAAATTTTTAAGGCAAAAAGATTTTTTAACATTGTCTTATTTTTAATCATTGAAGGTCCCTTGTTGTTTTAAGACAGCCTGTGCCCGTGCGTTGACTCTCCGGAGTTTTTTTTACCTCTTTTACCAAACCTTACCCTAACCCCCATCCCAACCCTTTCTGCCCTCTTCCCTCCACACTCGCGCCTCCACTTCCCTTCATACTCTTCCACCTACATGCAGTAAAACATACCCCCCAACACACACACACACATAACCTCCACCCTACATACGTACAGTCACGCCAACCCCCACTCCCCAACTGACACCCTCTACACAAAGCACTTACATATACACCCCTGGACAACACCGTCTATCACTACATACACAACCCCACCAATTTACCAAAATGCACACTCAACATTTCCCCCACAACCCCCCTAAAAAAAGAATTACAGTCGGCCAGTGCACCTCACCACAACCCTGGTTCAAGAAATCACACTCCCTATCATAATCCTAACCCCAACCCCTAACCCCAGCAGTGCACAAAATAGGAACACATAACACACTACATCATTTAATAATCCATTGCAAGAGACCTAAATTAACCACATCATACCAAAATTTCAGATTAAAAAAGACAAAAGAAAGCTTTCACACATTCAGGCAAAACCAACCCTTAATGTCGGGCTGAGTCATACACACATTAATACTAACCCTTTCCTTAATATAAAACAACTCGCAAACTAACCACAAGAGGGAGCCTACCACCCAAAAGGAACCAATGAGAGCACTTCATTCGAATTCAAATCCTTCACTGTCATTCCCTCCAAAACCGAAGAAATTCTCGATTCTCGCGGTCCGAAACATTTACATCCTCTACACACAATACACAAACACAGTCACAAAATAGGAACACAAAATACACTACATGATTTAACAGGCCATGGTAAGAGACTTATATTAACCACAACACACCAACATTTCGGTAAAAAAAGACAAAAGAAGGTTTTATTGACACGTTCAGGCAAAGGAACCAATGAGAGCACTTCATCCAGATTCAAATCCTGGGAACATAACTGTCATTCCCTCCAAAACCGAAAAATTCCTCGGCTTTCGCTCATTTGCGGGCCTAGGACAGACAATACACACAAAGAACATACATCTAAACAAAACCCCACAACACTAAAAGCACATTCACAACAAAAAACATTCGTAAAAACTAATAAAATAATAACCCTTAACATAGAAAAGATCCTTACTCATTAAACCCCATTTACTTTCCAGAGTACTCCACTAATCTGGATACCGAAAACCAAAAAACAAACCAACGAATATAATTTTACGCAACCTTTTAAAAGGCACTAATATTCCCTAAAAAGACATTCAATAACAAATACTGCTAGTGAATGCAGTCCCGACGATCACGAGATCACGTTTATATAAAACGGCAGCATTCGCTCACTCGCACAGTCAAACTCCGACAGAGTCAGAGAGCAGACGTAAAATTAAGCCAGCGATTCAGTGTGTGTGTGATTAAAAAATACACACACAAACAAACAAACTTCACACACGGACCACTACACACGACATCCGCCTGAAGAAGGTACAAGTAGTACCGAAACGTTGCGCAATTCCCGCCATTACACGATCCAAAACATGGATCGCTTCCTGCGTGAAATGGGAGCACATCCGTGTCCACTTCCCCAAGGAAAGGGATATGGGACTTAGCACAAATACACACGCCCAACACCACCAGTACACGCGAATCCATCACAATCCCCAAAACAGGCGGGGACGAATCCCCAGCCTCTTTGAGAAACTGAACTTTGACTTGGTGCAAACAAACAACAAAAACAAACCTGAAAATTACAATCTACTCAAAAACGGACCAAACACAGGTTACACGGGTCATAGAACCCCAGTTACGTACTACAACAGAAACCAGAACCAAAAAAATTACTACACTCCAGCCTCCCCTCAATTGAGGGTGGCATGCAAGCTACTATACAACCTAAAATTACGGCCGCAGTGGAAAACAACTTATCAACCATTCAAAAGACAAATCACTAACTTAACAACCCTAGTGAAACCAGCAGCCCCCCCCCCTCCCACAAACAGTGAGAGAAAAAATAAAAACAAACACGGAACAATGGGCCCACAGGACACAACAGATCCTGGAGGAGCATTATAACAACCTCATTGAAGAGACACCAACAGAACTAAAAATCACAAATGCAGAGATAGAACAAGAAAAAGATTTTCGATCGCGGAGACCTGGGCCAAACGCAATTTACGCCGCAGACTAAAAACAACAATTAAACAGGCTCTAATAAAGGCCAAAATGGCTCTGACAACCGAAGCCAGGAAATCTCCTGGAAAATCCTAACCCAGATTGGTCCCTAGATAGTCTGATAGACTTCCCTCCACTCCCACAAAAACAAGTCTCCACACCTATCAAAGAGCTCCCACCAAGAGAGCAGAGCAACCAGAACACCCAGAAAAGCTCAACACGCCCCACACGCACCATCGCAGAGCCAGCAGCCCCAGGAAAACCCCCTGGAGACACAAACCGCAAACACGTCCAAACAGACAGAAAAGACATACGAAAGCCACCAGCAACAAGCTGAAGCTCCAGACTCGCCTGCGAGCATTAACCTTTCAACCTACTCTGTCTCCACCATAGGACCAAGCAGTCCAGACAAAAACGAAACAGAACATCAGACACCCACTAACACACAGGAAGACACATTGGACGACTCCACAAACACCTATGAACCCTATAGACATATGAACACAAACAGAAAACTGACCGACTGGACACTGTGTGCGAGAAAAAATGTTTAGTCATCGGGGACTCTAATTTGGCAAAAATCAGATCGTATCGAATCCCCGACATAACAATTGACAGCTACCCTGGCGCCACCTTCAGACATGACTGCGAGATCATTAAAAAGGCAGTGGCCAAAGTCTAAGTGGTTTTAGCGTTTGGCCTGAACAACAGGGGCCAAGGGGCAAAGGCCACCGCAATCAAACAACTCCAAAAGGCCACAAAAGACACATTCCCACAGGCAGTGGTCTATATACCACTGGGCAACTTCTCACACACACTCCCACCACAGGAAATTAAAGTACTCATGCAATTTAACACATACATAGAAAAAAACACCCTAACCCTAACCCATTAGCCCATGATCTAACCCTGACACTTAACCTGACCCTAACTGACCCAAACCCGACTCTGGACTTAACCCTAACCCTAACCCTAGCTCTTAACCTAAGGCCAAACCTGGAACTGGCTGGGAACCGATCGCGGAGAAAAGAGATGGACAGTGCCTAGGCCAGGCCCAGTGGTCAAACACCGGGCCTGGAATTCATTTTCATTCCCCTAACCCAAACCCCAAAGCTCAAGCTGGACCTGTTTTTCTCACCAACCGAGCTGCGTGTTGCAGAAACACCCCCAACACACCTGGACACTATCCTGATGCCAGACCCGAACCAAGATGGAGCAAGCCCTCGGACATCTCCTTGACAGAAAGAACTGGCGGCCTTGCCCTCCACATCCAAGAAGGTGCTGGAACTGCACCCCTCTCATACACACAGCTCTCATACACATGACCAACACACCACTCCCATTCAACAGCATAATCATCTCGCCTACACTCAAACCACCACCTATCCCATCCCTAACCCCTATCCCTACCCTAACCCCCACCCCAGCCTGATGCATACTTCCTAATTCTGGCTGACTCAAACTTGCAACACCTACCACCATACACACGCAGTGAAATCCAGGTTGACATTTTTACGCAAGCCACTTTGTATCACCTAATCAAACTGCTGGACTCCACCCCACCACATGAAGATGTAGAGAGGTTGATCTTACACGTAGGATACAACAACAGACTACACGACGTGTCACAGACCACTTGCAAACAGCTTGCCACCCTATACAGACACGCACAACAAAGTTTCCCCATTGCCATCCTCTGGTTCCCACAGATTCATTTTCCCCACACCTCCCAACAAAGGACTGCAACAATCTGGTTCAGACTAATCGCTTCATCTCCGACCACTTCTCCACAATCCCCAGGGTCCCAGACCTCCACTTCATCACAGAAGAAGACCTCCACACCTGGACCCCAAGTACAACGCAGACCATCTTCCAACACTGGATCGACGCCGTGGACTTATCCCGTGGCCTAAGGACCCCCACTGTTAGATAATTTTTAACTACTAAAACCCTTATGACCTACCTGTGTGTTTTGACCGCTTGCTGGTAGTCTGTGAAGGAAGATCGCTACGGCAAGTGCAGGTGTTGATGTGCCAGTGCACCGCAACTTAAAACCTCAAGACTCTAAAACAAACCCAACAATACCTAACCCTAACCCTCTAACCCTAATTACGGAATGCGAATAAATGGACGCAATTCCGGTAGCAATAACAAGCTGGACATGCATGCAATTCGCTTTACAATTTAGCCAATGCTAAATGGATTTCAGTCCTCTGGATATTTCTCGAGTAGAACTTCCAGCAGACCTCATCTCTTTGATGTCTTGGGAATGCAGCTTGCTGGTTTTGGTCAGTTTGAGATTACTTTACACGTTGATGGACTGTATTTATCGGTATTTCAGGGGCGTGGTAATGGTTTTGAAAAGAGGGTGCATCATAGGAGTCGTAGGAAAAAAAAAAGATACCAAACAAACATGTATAAAGAAACCGAATTTTGTTGTGCTTTCTGGGGTTGTATTGACAGGAATGGCGCTATACTAACTAATAATACAAACACACAAACATGTTTCAAAAAGTCAGGGTCCTCAACGTCTTCAACGTACGTCGTACGCAACAGATGCTGGCGAGGTCTCAAAAATGATGCTCGAGTATTCTAAGAAGCGAGATCATTCTGAGCTTCATGAGGAATTGGCTCTCAGTCTCTCTCCATTAGAACAAACAAAATGTCCAGGCGGTTCAAAACAACAGAACTCAAGGGCAAGAGAGGGAGAAAAGTTTCTGTATTATTGAATTTAGACCTGGTCAGAGCTATTTAACTCCTTGCTGAAGAGAGACGTGTGCGGAGTACACTGTGAAAGCTCCACCATCAGCTTTTCCACGAGACAAGACTGCATCAGGCTATTTGCGAGTCAGTGCGGGGCAAAGAATCTGGAACATCTCTGGTCTACAACAACAAGTGGCTACCATGTCCCTGATTTTCAATCTGAAGGATATTGAGCTGGACCAGCTGGCCAACTTTTTGGGCGTTTAGAGTTTATAGAGACTACGCAATTCCAGACGCAGCATTTGAAATTGCAACGATCTCGAAACTTTTAATGTCTATGGAACCGAAATCTAGCACAATGCCAAGGAAGATCTCTCAGTGAGATTGACATTGAAGGTATGTACCTCATTTTAGGTTTATGATAAAACAATACTTTTGATACTTTATTGGAGCTACAAAATGAATGAGTGATGACGACCGATACAACAACAATGACGACAAAGTCAACATTGACAACGGTGATGCGGAGCCAGACATGGGGGCTGCACAAAAGTAAAATAAAGAAAAGTCAGGATTTCAGAAGAAACCTGGCTTAACATAACTTTGTCAGCTCATCCTGGGTTAGTGGGTAAGCCAAGATAAAAACTTGCCGCTATGTCAAGTCAGGTGACATAGATATTCGGATAAGTGCTTGTTCACGGCAAACTTAAACAGACCATGGAATCGAGCACAGAATCACATCAAGTCAACAAAGGATAAGATGCGTGCAGCACACTTTACACCGTCGGAACAGCAGCTCCTCATGGAGCTCCTCGAAGAGGTAAAGCACATCATCTGTATAAAAGGAAATACAGCGGCAACAAATAAAGAATGCAAAAAAGCCTGGCAGACAATAGCCGACCGATTAAATGTGCAAGTAGTTGAAATAACCAGTGCTTTGTCATTATTTTGTGTCGTCTATAAATTCGGAATTTATTTTATTTGCTCCCTCCTTATTAAAGAACAATCATGTCTGGCCAAAAAAGGACCTAGCAGCAAGTCAAGATTAAGTATAAGAACATCTTGCACGTTGGCCAGTCACTTGATGGAAGAACATACAGTGGCTTGCAAAATAATTCATTAATTAACATGCACACTGCACTTTTCAATTGGTTTTATTTGTAAATAAAGAAAAAAAACTGCACTAATTTATAAGTTTCTTTACCTTTCACTGTTGTATGGCACTTTGTCTTGCTTTTCACATAACTTTCATTAAAAGGGGTTTATCGTGGTCATAAGGTGAGGAAATGTGGAGAAACTCAAGGGGTATGAGCAAGCCACTGGATTTTCAAATCAGTAGTTTGCTGACAAGCTTTATGGTCTGTTCTGAATGTAGCATTAAAAAAAGGCTCATGCATCTGGAACGGGAGGGCATGCATCTCCGACCCAGGACTTCACGACTGCAGAGGAACTGGCCCTGGGAAGGGAGGGATCCAGGGAAGGACATCCACTGACTCTGGCACAGCAAGAGAAACTGGACTCTTCATACAAGGTGCGTCATTGGCAGAACAACCGAATATTCAGACTGAATCACCCGCGAGTGGATGCATGAATTGTCATGAAGTCAAGTCCTTGCTGTCTATTGCAGTGTCTGGTAACACACTTACAATTTTGGATCCGCCAGACTGTGATCCATTGGTGAGAATATGCTTCATTAAACTCAAAGGCTTGTCATGCTGTTAGAACTGTCAGTGCAATATTTGATGAACATAGCAGAGGGAAGGAACATCTGCAGATGATGATGATGATGATGATGAGACTGTGTCACTGGAGTCCAGAAGGCTCGAGGTAGGATAAGTATGCAATGTCATGGTATTTATGTTGTGTTGAGTATTTTTTTAACAGTATCCAGATCCCGTGCAGCCGAGTAACATAGGGAGTGTTGTCTGATAAATCCACAATACGCCCAAATCTTGCTGAGCTAATTGATAGGTGTTTCCCAGAATTCACAAACTGTACACAACATCTGTACACAAGACATCTCAAGAAACAGATCGAGCTGGCAGAAAGCAAGATTGAGGTGAACAAGAGGAAGCTGCAGGACACGGAAATCAAACACAAGACACTGAGGAAACTGGCCTTGGAAATCCTGAAACTAGAAAGAGAAGGAAGTGATTTCTGTTCACACTGTAACCATGACGGAACAATGTATTAATCATGGTTTGTTTTTTCCAAAAGCTCCAAGCTGACTAGTGATAAAGCATGATCATGAATAAACAATGTCCACCAACACTGTGGTCTCCAAACTTTTTTATGAATGTCCAGTACACAATATAATTATTGATGCAGTACAATTGAGCTACAGTTTGGGAGGATACAGTAATGATAGCGTTGTCAACCAATGGCCAATAAGTGCATGCACACATGAAAGTACAACAAATTATTTTTTACATAATGTTATACCAAACAGTAAACTGAAATAATTTGCTATGTATTGTTCCCTGACCAGTCGACCATTCATGTCATCTGGGAAGATGGCAGCATTGTCCCAGTCAATGGTCAAAGCAACTCTGGGAGCAACTCTGGCCATTGGGCATCAGAAGTCAATCTTTATTGCAAATAATTCTACCATGTATACATTCAATTAATCGGACGTCCGTTTGCTCTCCCCATTCCCAACTCATCCACAAAGATTGCTGCTCCCGTTCTCTGGATTTTTTGACCCATCTGTAAAAATCTGATAATTGTTATACTTATTTCCCACGTACCTATGAAATTCATTCAAAGGGTTTATTTCATTCTTATGCCTTTACATGTCCACTTTTCAATTTTCCAGTTTCCCCACACTGGTCGATCTGGCCACATGACTGTCGGACAGTTCGCAGACTCGTTCCCTATCCACCCGAAGCTCTCCTTGTGTGCTCTCCCCTCTTCCCAGCAGTCTTGGATGATCCTCCCTTTAAATTGACCCAATAATTTACCCTCAACTGTTTGCGTCATATTCGTAGCGGCGTTTCTTTAGCTTCCACCTGTTTACCACACACCAATGAGGTCTTAAAGTTGTATATTTGCATTTCATTGATTGGTAATCTGCTCCGCAATCTGTCCCTGTTAGGAACCTCATTAGATCTATGACTCGTTATACATTTCTCCTTGTCTCTTGGCTGTGATGCTGAAGGCTTTATTCTATCAACCCCCTGGATTTGATTTGACTTAATTTATTGATAAAAACCTATTTTTGTTTGTGACCCGCCTGATCCCCACTTTCGTTTTGTTACGGTTTTTGAGCCGGGCCGTAACGCTCCTCCACCTGTTTTAAATGCTCTTCCCACAGGCAAAGACTACATGTGACACAGGAACTTAAATACCTAAACTAACGAGTAACACAGAACAGCTGGGACAAGGGACACGAAACTAGGCCACGGACAGAGACACAAAACTTCAAAATAAAAGTCCGGTCCGGCTTTAATCCAGGATCTGTGACAGGTGCAATCCACTACATCGATGACGTTAGGAAAAGCTGGAATAAAATAATGAGCGCCATACTGCAAACGTGTGCACGTCACCCTTTTGTAATACATGATTGGTTTTACCTGCAATCCTGTAGAACTTCTTGATGTGAGAGATTCTTCTGTCCAGGGAAAGTTATGAATATGTGTGCAAATGATTTTAGTGCTAAACACAAAGTGTTGGGCAAGCTACTTATAAAATGTAGTAAGCTAAGCTACTTGCTAACCTGCAATAAAGTCAGTGAAGCTATCCTCTGGGAAATGTAGCGAAGCTAACAACAACAACATGGCAAAAGTAGCTTAACTACATTCAAACTACTTCAATACATTTATAAATTGACATTCATTCTAAGTCAATGCTTCAGTAATCACTAAAACTGCCAATCAAACAGCAGGAATAATCATTCCATTTAATTCTTTACTGTATTTAATAACTCCAAACTGTTTAAATAAATAATTTGTCAAACATGACAAAAAAACAACAATAAACATGTTCCAAACAATTAAACAGGTGTAAATGGAAACACTTAGGCATCTCCGCAATTTGGTATAAATTATACATTTATATTAATTATTAATCCAGAATTACTTAACTCCTCCATTTGTTGGCTTAAGGTATTTATGAAAATCAATTACTCAACATGTGTATATAATCAATTACTCAACATGTGTATATTAATCCACATATGTATATAAAATGGATGGCTTTTTATATTTTTTTTACTGACATTGGAAAGTGTACTGGCAATTTCAGATATTTCCATTACCTTAAAACATTCAAATTAACCTTAAAGCATTCAAATTCAGATTTTTGTCATACATACACTGTATCTAATCCAGAATTACTTAACTCCTCCATATGTTGTCTTATGTTATTTTTGAAAATCAATTACTCAACATAACTTTTAATTTAACAATAGAAAGTTCGCTTGCCCTCTCTCCTCCAGCCAAAGGGCATTAATGGGCGACTCTTACATGGTTGTGCTTGTTGAGCTTTATAGTCGCCACTTTCACTGAAATGCGGCCAGATGCTGCTGCTTTTTCGGTTTCGCTAATATCATTTTCTGGACGTGCTGCTTTCTGGCTCGCAGTTTGCGGAGTTTCACATAATGTTCGAGCATTTATACTGTCCTCACACGTGATTGGCCGAATTGTGCGGCCATCAAAAAAGTCTCCGCAGATCTGACCAATAGCATCTGATGATCTCTTATGGGAGTCAGTATTTGTCGTTTGTTACAAAGCATTGACTCTTAAAGCATCGGCTTGGTCGTGAGACCCGAACTAGTGCAGCGCCGCAAATGTGAAACTTCAACGTAAACGTAGCTTTAGTGAAATGTAGCTTGTGCGGACGCTACTTGAGAAATAAATAGCTACTGAAAAGCTACTTGAATCAGAAAATAGCTTCGCTATCACCAAGCTACTGAAAAATGTAGTTAAGCTAATAGCGAAGCTACTGCCCAACACTGCACATGAGGTATGAGGGTATGAACGCATAACTACACGAAGTAATATGAAGATTGGAAGAATATGAAGCATGGAAGTAATATGGGAGAAAAGTGGAGTTCTGGTGATGATGCGTCCTGCAGAGTTTTGGACCAGCTGAAGCTTATATAGATTGTTTTAGGTAAGGCGGCCAAGAGGGAATTACAATAGTCAAGCCAAGTGACAAGACTATGTACTAGAGTGGAAGCCAAATGAGGTGTGAGGGACGGACATAAGCGATTTATGTTACAGAGATGAAAGTAAGCTGAACGATATTCAACACGTTATTAATATGTGCTGTCTCAGATGACACCCAGACTCTTAACCTGAAGGGACGGTGATGTGGTAGATGTGGCAATAGATAGGATAAAGTTGTTTGATTTGGATAGTGACGTTTTACTGCAGATGAGTAGTAATTCTGTTTTAATAATAATAATACATAATATTTTTTAAGCGCCTTTCAAGACACCCAAGGACGCTGAACAGAATAGACAGAGACACAAACAAATAGTCCAAAAAAGAGTCCAAGACAAGTCCAGGGTGAAAATTATAGTCCAAAAGCCAGTTTAAAAAAGTGGGTCTTGAGTTGAGCCTTGAAGACGGGAAGAGTGCCAATGTTGCGGATGTGGGGTGGAAGAGAGTTCCAGAGAGCAGGAGCCGAGCGGCTGAAGGCTCGACACCCCATGGTGCTAAGACGGGCACGAGGAACAGACAGGGTGATGGAGGATGAAGATCTGAGGGAGCGGGTTGAGGAGGCAACATGGATGAGATTGGAGAGGTATTGTGGGGCGAGGTTGTGGATGGCCTTGAAGGTTAGGATGAGAATTTTGTAGTTGATCCTGTGCTCAACAGGAAGCCAGTGGAGTTGGTGTAGGACAGGGGTGATGTGGGCAGATAATGGTGTTTTGGTGGTGATGCGGGCAGCGGAGTTCTGGACCTACTGGAGTTTATGAAGAGTTTTCTTAGGAAGGCCGAAGAGTAGGGAGTTACAATAGTCCATGCGCGATGTCACCAGACTGTTCACCAGAATAGCAGAGGCTGGTAATGTTGTTCAGGTGCTGTTTGAATGTAAGTGAGCTGTCCAGTGAAACACCGAGGCTTTTGACGTGGGGGAGGGGTGCACAACAGAGCTGTCGATGGACAGAGCAAAGGAAAGCTTTTGCGATATTTGATTTGGTGCCCACCAGTAATAGTTCCGTCTTGTCAGTGTTGAGCTTAAGGAAGTTACTTGTGAACCAGGCCTTTATGTCCGATAAGCAGTCGGTTATAGCAGAGGGTGGGAGTTGGTCATTTGGTCGACATGAGAGGTACAGCTGGGTGTCGTCAGCGAAACAGTGGAAAGGAGTATTGTATTTGCGGAAGATAATACCAAGGGGAAGGATGTAGATGATGAACAGCAGGGG
>MU204201.1:565864-582266 GCA_017309775.1 Paedocypris sp. Pulau Singkep
CTTTTCACACGGGAGAAAAACGTGTGTCTCCTCTGAAAGCAAACAGACAACTAACTAAACATTAAACAGACATTCAACTTATACTCGTCAGGTGACCTAGAGATTCAGAGGTGATGATTTGCTGTTAGTGACTCATGAAATTGTTAATGCAACACGATAACATGAAATAATCCATAATGATGAACAACACTGATGTAAAGCAAATTTACCTTGATTCTTGGAAATTCCAAGAATTTCCCTCAGGGACTAATAAAGTATATACCTACCCCTACCTAATTAAATTCCCAGTAATTGTGATGTTATTAATTCTAGAAAAGGAAACACACAGAAGTAATACACACAATCATGAAACACAATGTTCTTTTTTGAACAATACTTCCTTACAAAAAGAACACTTTCTTTTTTTTTTTTATAACAAAGTTACTGATCAGAAGAATTCAGAAGAATGTAATAATGTTAGTAATAGATTGTAATGAGAGGTTGAGACTCACAGAGCTTTTCTGCAGTTCCTCACAGCAGGAATCAGTCTCTTTCTCCCTTCTTTTGACGTGTTGTATTGTTTGATGTCAAACTCGTCCAGCACTTCCTCTGACATCAGGATGATGTTTGCCAGAGTAGAACATTGAATTGGAGTAAGTTCAACTTTTCTATCCGATTTTAAAAACTTCTGCATTTCTTCAACATCAGAATTGTCCCTCATTTCTATCAAGCAGAGAGAGAGATTCAACCATCTTTCAGCGCTGACATTCTCCTTTTGAACACGTCTGAGGTTTCTAGTGATACTCTTGATAATCCAGGGATTGTTCTCAGTGTGAATCAGCAGATCCTGTAAGAGTTTCTGATTGGACTCTAGTGTGACGCCATGAAGAAATCGAAGGAAAAGATCCAGGTGACCAGTTTTACTCTTCAGAGCTTTATGAACAACTGCCCTCAAAAACGCATCCAGAGGAACCGTCTCACAGTTATATCTGAGAAAAGCTGTTTGAAACTCTTTCAGAACTTCAATCTTCTTGTGTAAATAACAGAAAAACACATAAAACGCTGCAAAAAACTCCTGGAAGCTCAAATGCACAAAACTGAAAACCTTCCTGTGCTGAAACACTGATTCCTCCCTGAAGATCTCAGTGCAGATCCCAGAATACACAGAGGCTTCAGTGACGTCTATGCCGCTCTCTATCAGGTCCTCCTCATAAAACATCACGTTTCCCTTCATCAACTGTTTGAAAGCCAGATCAGCAAGTTTCACAATCACTTCTCTGCTGGACTGCAGCCGTTTCTCTGGAACGTTCTCCTCATATTTCTGCTTCCTCGTGCTGATCTGAATTAGCAGAAAGTGGATGTACATTTCAGTCAGAGTTTGAGGAATTTCTCCTCTGATGTTCTGAAGCACAGTGGCTGAGATCCAGCAGAAGACGGGGATGTGGCACATGATGTGGAGGCTTCTTGATCTTCTGATGTGTGAGATGATTTCACTGGCTCGATGCTCCTCAGTGATTCTCTTCCTGAAATATTTCTCTTTCTGAGGGTCAGTGAATCCCTGAATCTCAGTCACACGCTGGATGTGTTTTGAGGGAATCTGACTGGCAGCTGCTGGTCTGGAGGTGATCCAGATGAGAGCGGAAGGAAGAACTTCTCCTTTCAGGAGGTTTGACATCAACACGTTCAATGATGACGTCTGAGTCACAGCAGAAACTCTCTCGCTGTCTGAAAACCTCAGTGTCATTCTGCTTTCATCCAGTCCATCAAAGATGAAGACGACTTTACGTTCCTCATAAAACCTGCGGTTCAGATCATGAAGCTCCGGATGAAAGTCCAGCAGAAGTCTCTCAAGACTGTAGTGATGATCTTTTATCAGGTTCAGCTCTCGAAACGGAAGCACAAACACAAAATCTATGTCCTGATTGGCTTTTTCTTCTGCCCAGTCCAGAATGAACTTCTGCACAGAGACGGTTTTACCAATACCAGCGATGCCTTTAGTGAGAACAGTCTTGATCTGCTTCTCTCTTCTCTGCTCTTCTCCACCTGGTTCAGACAAAGGCTGAAAGATGTCATTGCAGTTGATTGGAGAATCTTGGAGGTTCCTGGATCTCGTCTCCATCTGTAACACCTCGTGTTCTTCATTCACTCCTTCACTCTCTCCCTCTATGATGTAGAGTTGTGTGTAGATCTTGTTCAAGAGTGTCTGGTTCTCCGCTAGTTTCACTCCTTCAAACAAACTCTCGTACTTCTTCTTCATGCTGGTTTTGTGTCGTTCTTTGACTCTCAGTAGAACATCAAGCTCTGGATGGTGAGAAGAGTGTTGTTGAGCTGTGTGTGTGTTGTGGAGACTGATGAGACTCTGAGAGCAGGAGGTTCTGCTGGTCACATTAGACTCAGTTCTCATTGGAACTTCCTTCTCACTGATAAAACAAATTTGAAAACATTTGCATTGCATTTGCAAATTAATAAAATGTGATGATTTTTCCCCCCTTTAAACCAAATAGTAAAATTGTAAATGTAAGATTGCCTTTTATTTGAGTTGCATCTTGTCCTGTAGATCTGCTCAGCTACAACTGAGAAACTGATTTATCTGCTTCTTGTTTTATTCTCATTTTACTCGTCAGTGTTTCTTCTTGACACGTTTAGTTCAAGTTCTGACCATTTGTAAGACGCTTTTCACAGTTTTAACTGCCTTAAAGAGCACGTGTGAATATATAGTTTAGTTGTCTGTCTCCTCTAGATTTTGTTATAAGTGAAATTCAGTTACAACTGTCTCTGGCTAAACGATAAGGTTCTCAGTTGTTCTTTTCACACAATCATGTTCATAGTGTCAATTATTTTATTATTACTAGTTACTTTGTTGTGTTACTTTTTTGATTACTAGGTGTAAGGAAGACGGAAGTTACTGTCGAAACATCTCAGGTACGACTTTTGATGGCAAACGAATACTTGTATGAGAAATGAGAAACTAACTAGTAATCAAAAAATAAACTGTATGAACATGATTAGGTTGAGCTACTGTTTCTGACCATGAGACACATTCTAAGAATTTTAAGTGTTCCAGACAAGAACAGAGAAGATACAGAACAATGTCTCTAGACTGGCCTGGAAAACTGCTCGTGTTCCACCAGAAGAGCCTCAGAAAAATCGGAGAAAAGGAAATCATTCACCTCATCTTTTACAAACACTCGTGTCATTGACCTGAATTTCCTAAACAATATCACGATTGTGAAGCAGCAACTTTGGCTATAGACATCTCAAATTGAAGTGTGAAGGTTTTTGTGTCTGAAATAATCACAGAAATTCAGATCAACACACAATGTTCCACTGAAACACTCACCAGACGTTCTGAGTCTCTGCTGCATCACTGAGTGTCGGAGGCTCCGTCATGGACCAGGTGCTCTTCACAGAGATGCAGCTGAAGTCTGGAGGTCTTATGCATTTTATTCTGATGAAACTGAGGGAAACAAAACAAAAAAGTTACTGTCCTCAAAATGCAGAAAAAACACAAACTACAACTCGCCCGCTCACACAACTACAACACAGTGGATAATTAGGCATTTGAATTCTTGAACAGTCTCCTGTTTTACTCCTGATGTTCTGTGACTGTCTATATTTAACATCATTTTATAATTTTGTTTTTATTTTCATAAAGTAGATCCACTCTGGACTTGAGTCTAGTGTGATGAGAAACATAATTGAATGGAGTTAAACTAAAGCACAAGTTTCACCACTAAACATCAGATAATCCAGATCTTGACTGGAGCAAACACTAATTTACTGGTGTTGTTCTCAGAACTAAACAGAAGAATGTGAGTGAAGTTTAATGCTGCTGCTGTTCTTCTCTTCTCCAGCTGTAAATACTCACTCAGAGTTCACAACATCTGCTTCATCACTGAGATTAGGAGGATGGTCCATGGATGCGTCACTCTTGATGGACACACAGCTGAAGTCTGGAGACGCTGATCTCTCTGTGTGAACACACACCTCCTGCTTTCTCTCTTCACACTCACTCATCTTTACAGCCTTTCTGCAGGAAAAAAATTATGGAAAATATCAACAAACACGTACATCAGCTTTACTGTGACACACACTTATTCATCAGCTTTCTCTGACATCAGTCAAGATGCAAAATCACCATACAGTATGTGTGTGCTTGTGTGCTGATGATTTTATTCCTTATACGGACTACAAATGATATAAATCAAACCAACATTCTAAATACTTCTGGAAGAGTCAATTTTCGACTGTAGTGTGCACGTTTGTACATGACAAGAAGGAATTAAATGTGGTCTGACTTCGTCTTTGGTTCCCTCCTATTCCGAAAATACCAGAAAATACTAGAGTAAAACGGTGAGGTAAATGCTTTTTTTACTGGCACTGAAAAGAACTTCCGCCACACAGCAACGCTTCATCGTGGCCAAAGTTACAAACCAGAAGAAATAAAATCAGATTCGTGACAAAACATCTGCAGATTTCAACACGTTTGTTACCTACAGCTGCTGAATCTCTGAATCAGAACCCACTTGTTTAAACTGGCTTATGCACTTTAAAATTTCCTGTCTACTGTAAATTTCTTTCTTTTTTTTTTTTTTTTTAAATCTAAGCTATTATTATTATTATTATCTCACCTGCAACTGAGGAACAGCAGCGTGAGGCCACTCCCACAATGCTGTGAATCCCATATATGGACTTAACAAGTGGAATCACCCCGCCCACCACCAGCAGGTAGTGCCCTAGTCACATTACGCACACACACGTGCTAGAAACGTTTCCTTTTCTTCCGCCGTTTTTCTACCTTCATTCTATAATTCGGGACCGTCAAAAAAGAAGAACCCGGACTCTCGGTTATACCAAGCGCACATTCAGAACTCCTTTTACCAAATTCAAGGACTTTCAGGTTAAAAGATGCATTTCTGCAACATGATTTTAACGGTAGATTTTCCAGTTCGGTTTTTTTATATAATAAATGTTAATGTAAATACCACGTCCCCGTCTCTGTTGTTTATTTTTTGTTAAATATCTGGGCACTGTTCGGAGTAAAATATTTGTAATGCCGTTACACCTCACTTAGTCAGGTACTCCACTTTGAGCCCGAAATCTTGATGAAAACTCAACTTGTAATTGAGTAAATGCAGTTATTGTTCAATTTAGGCAATGTGTGCTTTAAATTCAGTAATTAATAATGTTCAATAAATAATTATATAGATTATGTATAGATATTTTCTCATTTTTCCTTACCTTGTTTTCTCCTTTTTCTAAATTGTGCACTGGAAAACTTAGGTTTAGCTTGTGCCAGTTGTCCAAACAAATGACAAAATCAGAAGCAGAAAAAAAAATGTAAAGAATGCAAGGAAGAAATGAAAAAACGAACGTAAATGTAATGTTACACTCTGCCTGCCCTGCTCGTCCGGACTCCGCCCCTTGTCTCCTCGTTTGTCGTGCACACCTGTCTCGTGTTGTTGGTTAATCACCTGCCCTGTTTAGTTCTCCTCAGTGTGTCTCCCTTCGTCTGTTGTCGTCAGCACTCCCTCGTGTGAACCTCCAGACCCTCCGTGATCTACCTGTATCTCCGTGATCAAGTAGTTTCCAAGTGACTCTTCTTCCGAGGACTTTCTAAGTCATCCCGGGAGTATTCTTCTGAGCCCCGTCTCCTCGTTGTTCCCGCCCTCATTCCGGTGTTATGTTTGCCTCCATTAAACCCCTTTGTTTCACGTCACTGTGTTTTGGAGTCTACGTCACTCACGCTCGTCACCAAGAGCGTGAGTTGTGATGTGAAGCATTTGTTCATTTCTTAAAAATGTGCGTTTTATATTTTTGGCACTAATCAGATTCCAGACTCCTTCCATTTCCACTCACATTTTTTTTTAATACTTTTTTTTTTCTCTGGTTGCTCGAGCCTCCACGTGACATGAAAAAATGCAACCCAGGGCGACTGTCATGTTCAGCCTCGCCTAAAACCGCTTAAGATTCACATATGAGAAAATAGTATTACTTACTGTATAATATAAATAAACTCTTACAGTTTACAAATAAATCAAATACAGTTTACAAATCTAACCATCCCTAATCAACTTTAGTTAGTCGAGTTCACACAAAATTTGAATCATGGTCTTGAAACTTACTCGCTTCGAACTTAAAGAGAACAAACTAAAAACAAGACAAACATCTGCTTGAAACTTCAGTGCGTGTCCATTTCAAATAATCTTTGTACTAAACATTATTAAACGTGTTGATTAAATTTTAATACATGATTCATATTCAAAGACGGATGATTATCACTTACTTCAACTCAGTCGAGGTGGAATATCATTGTTTTGAAATCCTGACACGCCGTTTTTTGAACGACACAACCCCCTGGAGTTCATGAAATTGTGTCTCGTCTATGAAAATACTTTCGGTTTGTGCGCGTGTCAATACGTGTTGTTTAAACCTCGTTCTACTTAGAAGGACGGTAAACTTGTCAGCGTTACTCCAGACATTAAGTATTGTATATGGGTACACAAAATACACAACCATAATTAATAGAATTCAAAACCCATGTCCCATTAAAAAAAACAAGAACATTTTACACCTCAATGTCCAGTATTACAAGCTTCGGTCATTTAATTGTGTTTAATTTGGTCAGGGAAGTGCGATTAACTAGTAAGTTAAAAAAAAAAAACGAATTTAGTTTTGGGATTTAATTAAACATCATCACTGATCAGCAGATAGACAGCTACTGTAAAAAAGTTCAAACGTGCTTCACACAATCACTGAGATCACTAGGATTAATTTTTCTACATGCATTTCTAGTATTATTATTATTATAATCTCTCGTCAGATGTATTGATCAGACGTTTCTCGCTCTGGGGCGGATTGTATTTCACTGCGTTAACGGGGCAAAACGGGACTTGAAAACACTTGTGTTAATAATGAAAAGAGTTACTAACTTCTAACTTTCCTTTTTTAAGGTTACCACTTTTGATACCTAAAAATAAGGGATGCGAGGGGAGGTGTGTTGTGGGCGGGGCGACGACAACATAATTTTATGATACAGGGATTAACGTTAAAATGTTTTCAGGGAAATATAAACACCTATACATTTAAAATAAGCTGTATTTAATTAAAATGCAGTCAGTCAACAGACTTATCTATGGATAATTGTATTTTAACAACTATCTAAACATGGACATACCACATACATTAAACAGACTTAGGATAGTGAAGGTTTTTTTTATTTAAATTCTAAATTCGAGTTCTACTAATTTTCTGGTTTATTTTCTTTGCTCATTGGCATTGTGTTGTTTTTAATATTTTTTAATATTGTAGTTTATATTAATGCTTATCTGTTTGTTTGCCTGACTTAACTTGTCACATTTTAACCATTAGCAATTAATGTAATAAAATATTTGGTAATAATAATTACACTGTCATTACCATGTCTGCTCCGGGAGAGGCTTGGCGTATGAAGAAGTGTCTGACAGTATCTTGGTGTTTGTGGCTCTGTCGTTACGTGATTGCTGTTCTCCTGAGGTATGACGTCTGACAGACATCTGCCGTTTTTAACTTTACCAAAACCCCAACACTTTACAGACACGCCCTCCCTCACTGGACCATTAAAAGACCAATCAAACTAGCCATGACGTCGAGTGTTACCCAATCAAACGTAGGTAAATGCATGAGGGACGTCATGACATGATGAAAAATACGGAACAAATTGATTCAATACGGGACAATTCCGTATTTCAAGGGACGGGTGGCAACCCTATTCCTTCTACACGTCTGCGTCTTGTTTTTGCGCAGTTTAGTATCAGCGCTTGTATAATGACCTGCCGCATCCACCGGCTTCCCGGCTCATTTGTCTCAAAGATGTTCCAGACAAAACTTTTTCTTAAGTGCTTTTTCGATTTAAACCGCTCGCGAAGACTCTAAACTCGCTGGCAATTCTTATCATGTGCGCATGCGCGAAGCCGAAAGACCCAGAAGCGCAGATTGTCTAGATACTGTTGGATCACAGTATTGTATCGTTTCAGATTTTTCATCGAAATAACGATGCTTTTGACAACACTAGTATCTTCTACCAGGGTTCCCCAAATTAACAGCCCTGGCTGCTAAAATGTTGTGCATGTTTGGGACAACTTACCAAACCTGTGACCAGATTTTCTCAGTGATGAATATCAGTAAAGCAAAAATGTGTTCAAGACCCACACACAAGCTCTTAAATGACATTCTGAAAAGTTACAGCATCTGGTGTTGATGCACTTGCACAGGCCAAAAGATGCCAAGTTTCAGGAGCAGAAACAAGTCCAGACTAGACGAACACCTTTAAAATGCATTGGCGTTGAAAGAATGTGAAGATGAATCCTCACTGCTGTGAATAAAGACATGATTACAAACTCCTTTTTTTAAAAGTCTCATGTAACTTTGCATTGCTATATTTTTCAGCACCAATTAAAGTTTTGTGCCTTTGTACGATCAGTGGGATCAGTTGAAACTCATATATGTGAATGGTAAAAGTAAATGGCCTAATTTTTCTAAGGAAATATGAGGTAATTCATGAAATGTTTTGTAGAAGGACAGTTCATTAAATTTAAATATTTTCCCAACCTTTTTGTGCTTCTTTACACCAAAAAAGGAAAGACATGATATTTTTGTTATTTATAGCAGAGTGTGGTGTAATTTTATTGATCCGGCCCGCTTGACATCTCACTAGGCCGTATGTGGCCCACCATGTGAAATGAGTTTGACACTCCTGATTCTAGACAATCCTGTCCTTTTTATTCCTACATAAGCCACTGATATTTTAGTCCCGTATCCGCTCCATTCAGTTTCCCAGTAACAGCGTCCAGACAGAGACTCTCTGCTCAGAAACTGAGTAACATCATCAGTGAATCTGTCTGGATGATCAGGATACGACTGAAGCTTAAAAATAAAAATTGCCCCAATGGTACAATAAATATGCGAAGCAGCAAGTGTAAACAATAGTACAGGAAGCTAAATTTGCACGGGTAGAAAAGTGACTTTCAGTGCATTTGCCAGTGTGTTTAAGCTGTGTTTTTAACATCGCCTTCTACTGGATGCAACACAAACTACTGTACAAGTAAAAGGTACAATTTGTTATTTTAGGACGTTACTTTCTACTTCTCTAGTTATTTTGCCGGAAGTAACTTAAAGGTAATACTGAGGTAATGTAACATTACATTTCTGAGACAGTAATATTGTAATGTAACATATTACTTTTTACAGACAGTAACAAGTAGCGTGTAATGTATTACAATTTTGGAAGTAACTTGCTGTTGACTTGACTGTTACTTAATGATTATATTTTACTTTGTAATTTCCAGATGATGTAATGATACTTGAACAAGGACAATTGATTAATGACATGTATATGCCTTGATTTACAGAAATAAAGAATCATCTCTGTAACTGAATCTATGTGCCGGTCTGAACTAGTATCAACTGCTCAATAAACAACCTTGGCGATATAAAATCCAGGTGGCAATAATCAAACTAAACAATTCAGATCAGAACAAACGAATAGTTACCTGAAGCTGGAGCAACTACACACATCCACCCTTTTATACAGCCACCCATTGTATAGCACGCAATTCCTTTGATGTCTGTGGGACAAGTTGGTTCTGTTTGCATTCAAGAGCATAGTTGTCTACCCGTTTTACCCAAAATTGTGTAGCCTAATTGTGGATATCTGTACCTTGAGAGTGAAGAAGAGTGAGACCTTCTTTTCACCCGCACTGTGACAATTGAAAAGATACCAAACATGAATGCTTTTGATGACTTGCTTGAACACATTGTAAGTGAAGTGTTTGGATGTTGGATGGAACAGTTGTGCATGTGCGTGTAGTACCGGTTATTGCCTTTAGTGCATATAGCGAGTTTAATAGCGAGTGTGAGTAAGGCTGAAAATGGAAGTAGACACAGGAGCCGCTGTTTCTGTGATTTCAGAACTGTACAAGTCTGTACAAGCGCCGATTTGAGAAACTGCTATTGGGTCCTGCTGACTGTGTGCTAAAAACGTAGAAGAATAACATAGACACGTCCGGCAAACGGGCCCAGTGGCCCGCGCAGCTCACCGGCGAGAGCCGCTGACGGGAGTTACCTTGCAGCCTGTCGCAATAGTTGCGCTCATATGGCTGCCGTGCATTGCTGATAGCTGAACCGCAACGTGAGACACAGCACAAACACAAACATCTTTTGCAGTATTTATTTTTATTTCCCTTTCGCAAAAACAAGCATTTACGGGAACATACTGCCGCTTCTCCGGCCGGGGTGAACTCGCCGGCGTCGAAGAAGCCCTCTTCCGGACAAGAAGACCGTCAGGAACAATGTCTCGGGCCGGGTTGGCCTGTGCTGCTGCTGGCCGCCGCTGCGCTTCTTCTTCGGGGCAGGCTGCCTGCCCGGTTGTCTCACCTGCGGCTCCGACGCTAGCTCCGATTGCCGGCCTGGCTCCTGTCGCCGTGCTGGAGGCCTGGAACGCTCGTATGGCCTCTGCTGGCGCTGCTCCCTCTTGTGAAAGATGCGGCCAAAGGCCTTCGCCGACTTCTCCGCCGCCGATACCACATCAGCCATGGCGATCGCTGTCTCGCCGAACAGAGAGTCTGCGCAAACCGGAGCGTCGAGAAGCTTGCGACGATCGTTGTCGCGCATATCAGCCAGGTTAAGCCAAAGGTGGCGGTTTAACACCACCAAACTTCCCATAGACTTACCTATACCCTGGCCTATCTTACGCGATGCCTCCAGCGCGTAGTCCATCACTTTCTCCGCCCGGCGCATCAGGTGTTTGTCCTCCTCCACGACCCTCATCTTCTTCATGTAGTCGGTGAGGAGGACTAGCAGCGTTCCCTGGGCATGCAAAGCCGCCGCCGCGTGGCCCGCAGCCGCGTACGCACGATCAGAAATGGCGGCAGTCACGCGACAGGGCTTCGAGGGGAGCGTTGCGCCGCTCCACTGCGCCGTCGGGCAGAGGTGAGCTGCCATGCCGGGGTCCATCTTGGGAATCTTGCAGTATCCAAACTTTTCTCCGCCATCCACAGCAGCCAGCATTGAGGAGCCGCGAGGGCGAATGTGCGCCGAATATGGCGCGCTCCATGCGCGCGTAACCTCCTCATGGACCTCAGCAAAGAAAGGAGCCGCCCTTCTCGTGTCTCCCGGGCCTTCCAGCGGTGTCCTAGTCCGATGTCCATCGAGCCATTTCTCCGCTGGACGGACGGGAACACCCCAGTCGATGGCCATGAGGCGAACGCCCTCCGCGAGGACGCCGTGGAGCTCTTCGGTGTCGGACACATGGCCCGCCGCTGCGCTGCGCCTTGGCTCAAAGTTGTCTGAAGCTGCCGTCGAGAGCACGTCGTCGTCGTCCCCGACGTCCACAGCGGCAGACGAAATTTTGCCCGGGGGTCGCAAGCCGACACGAGCGATTACTCCCGGAGAAATGGCGCGATCTAGCTCCGCCTGCGAGCCCCAGGAATGCGACGCCCTGGGCTGGGCCCGCAACGGTGCGGATGTAAGAAGAGAGGGAGGCCGCTCGAGAGGCCTGGTCAGGTCCACCCTGGTCCAAAGAATCCCAATCGGCAGTTCCCTACAGTCCTTGCATGGCGCGTCCCTACTCATCGCCTCCAGCGCGTGGCTGTGTCCCAAGCAGTACACGCAGTCTTCGTGCGTGTCCGGGGGCTCAACCGGCCCCGAGCACTGCACACAGTTGTGTCCCTTAGCCCCTCCGGACCACTGGATGGAACCACCCTCGGGTCGATCTGCTCGCTTCTGTATTGTCCTACGGAAAGACAAGCACACAACAGTAAAGCTTTGTGAAGAAATTTAAATTTAAACTGGTGACTGGAACTATGCTTATGACGGGCAGGTTCATTTATGGTCTGTGTTTGTTTGTTTATTATGATGTGTGCAGTGCGTTATGGTGATGTTTGTTTATTTATTTGTTTGGATTTGTTGTTGCTGTTGTGACGTGAAATTTCCCCGCTGTGGGACTAATAAAGGATTTTTCAATTCAATTCAATTCAATTTCAAGAAAAGAGTTCTGAGGAAATGGCAGTCGGATCAACGCTTTGCCTCGCTAGCTCCGCTTCCGAGGGCGGGATCAGACGCCATTGGCTGCAGTGTTACTGCGATTCTATTGGCTTCAGCTTCGGTCAGGAAACGACGTTTCCCCAGACGTGATGTCGAGAGACCATCTCGAAGGGGAACTGCTTGTGTTCCACCTCAATAACCTCTGGTCACATTTGTCCTCAATTTAATAAACAGTAATTTCACAACCAAGAAGCTTCGGCTCCAAAACTGAAGTGTGAATGTAAATTCAGATCAACACACAATGTTCCACTGAAACACTCACCAGACCTTCAGTCTCGGAGGCTCCATCATGAATCTGTCGCTCTTCACAGACACACAGCTGAAGTCTGTAGACGCTGATCTTTTTTGTTTTCTTTTGATGAAACAGAACAACAAAACAGTTTTTAAATTTGCTGTTTTCAAAATGCACATAGAGTAAAACACAACTACAACTCAAACTCACACGCAACTACAACACAATGACAACATATTTTAATTCACAGTCTCCTGTTTTACTTCTGCTGTTCTGTGACTGTCTCTATTTACTGTCATTTTATTTCTTTATTTTTTCTTAAAGTAATTCCATTCTGCCTGCACCTGGCATTATCTTCCTATCTTCTAGAAGTAATTTTTTTCCATTTAAGTGTTTTCCATTTCTACAATTAGTTACATCAATTGTGTATTTGAGTTAAAATGTTCAGCATACATCTCAACACTAAACACCAGATAATCCAGATCTTGACTGGAGCAAACACTCGTTTACTGGTGTTGTTCTCAGAACTAAACAGAAGAATGTGAGTGAAGTTTAATGCTGCTGCTGTTCTTCTCTTCTCCAGCTGTAAATACTCACTCAGAGTTCACAACATCTGCTTCATCACTGAGATTAGGAGGAAGAATCATGGACCGGTCACTCTTGATGGACACACAGCTGAAGTCTGGAGACGCTGATCTCTCTGTGTGAACACAAGACTCATTCATTCAAACCATTGTGTCATCTTCTGGTTTAAACAGCAGTAAACACACACACACACACACACACACACACACACACACACATGTTTCCTCTCGTCGTGACCACGGTTTTGCAGCACGACTTTCACAGTCCTGATGCTTGAGACACGTTTTCTCTGCTGAAGCCAAACTACTGCCAGATTTCAGAAGTGATCTTTTTTAGACACAAGTTCGTCCCAGTTATCTTTTAAACACACATCTCCTTCTGCCACGTTCATGTCCTCTCCTCAGGTTCACTCTTCAGCCGCTCTAGCCAATAGTATAACGTCTATTTGGGAGGCGGGCAGAATGGTCCCTTTCGATTGGTCAGATTTAGATAATTCAAACGCTTGACACGCCTTTTTTTTTTTTTATTTCTCGCAACAAGTATCACGTACCCTATTATCGCGATAACAGTATTTTTGCGGAATATCGTGCAGCCCTAGTATGCATGCAGAAATAATGAATGTACGAGTGTACAAATTTACTAGTTTCAGTTTTAGACGCTCCTCTCTGCTTGAACAGTCACAGACAGAGTAAGAATCATTTTGAGAGAAGACCACAAGTTGAAAATACTTCTGATAGATCTTCATTGTGCATGAAGGTGAAAATTTCAAGGGCCGACAAATGTGAAGGTCACTACGAATATCTGGTCGTGTCCTTTGGTTTCTCCAACGTGGTATTCCAGTCCATGATGAATGAGCAGTTCCTCAAGTACCTCAACAAATTTGTAGTCATCTACCTAGATGATATCTTGATTTTGATACTTGATCGAAAGTGCCTCGTGAGAATCAATAGTTTTTTTAGGAGTTTCTAATAGTTTTTTTTAACAGTGTTCCTTCTTATTCTCACGTTTACAGTTCAAAGGTCACGCGTATGCAAATACAAGCAGCCAGTTAAAAACCTTTCATTGGCTTGTCTTAAGAGCTAAAGCGATTCAGACACTGTCACTCCGACAGAGCGTCTTGTGGACTGACAGATAGAGAAGCCAAGATTAGTCTTGTTCTTGCTTCGGTCACATCACAACTTTAGTAAGTCCTGTTAGTCTAGATAAAATCCCACTTACTGTGACTGTGCTGAGGAGAACCGCAGTCCTCTTCCATGGACTCCTACAAGACAATAAAACCCATCAGTGTTGGGGTCATTCCGTACAGTTTTGAGCTCCAAAAAAATGAAAAAACTCGTAACTTACTCGTGTAAGTTCCAAAGCCAGGACGTTATACTACCCAGAATGGTCATTCCAGATCGTATCAATTATGGTATTTGAAGTTTTTTTTTTTTTAATAAAAAAATATGTTTGTTTTAAAATGTCAGGCACTGAAAGTTAAAATTAATCTTTTTTTTTATTTACTTTGCTGAAAGTGTTAAAAAAATCGGCTGCATTTCCGTTCTCTCAAACAGGAAGCATCTACTTTATTTCCTTTGGTGAAAATTCACGTGTGATTTTGCAAATGTCTTGTCTTTTCAGTCTGAACTCTTTTTTTTTTGAACGGCTGCATTTCCGTTCTCTCCAACAGGAAGCGTCTATTGTTGTGTTGTGTGTGCGTCACCCACATTTCCCCTGCACACGCTCCTGCAGCAACTACTGTGTAACTTTACTCTCACACACCGTCGATGAAATGACAAGACGAGGCGTGTCATCTGAAGTGACCTCTGACCTCTGCTCACGGGAGATTGAATTTTACGCAAGAATAGGCTGACGCTTTTCCTGGACACGTTCTCTTCTTACAGTTTGTCGTATCCGGAGCAAAAAAATTAAATTTTTCACGTACTGTCTCGATCGGGTAGCACACATGTGGTGCAACAAACATAACAAAAGAAGAAACGAACATATCTGTAATATAGGTGAAAGCGACAACTATTATTCGCTTTTGCTGCAGAACGGGGACATCTTGGCGATTTTGAAATTTATTTTGCATTTAGAAAGCGACCGGATCATTTTTAATCAGGCAAAATAAGTAACAAATGAGTTCCAAATTTCAAATGCCACTACATCCAGGTTAATAAACATATTATGAATTTAGTTTTCAGCCCATTGTGGAAACTAAATATTGATTAATTTAGTTTATAACAAATTTTCCGCTGTGTACAGCAGGCGAGTTTTTTCGCTGCCGAGTTAAGATGCAGTTCCTCCACATTACAGGTTTTACACAATGATTTATAAAAAATTATAAAATAAATAACTGAAGCGCTCCATTTAAAGAATTCACAAATTCAGATCTGTTACATAGTATATATAATTCTTAAGAGATACTTTGTTGAAGCTGGATTTTCTAACAGGAAATCATCTTATACTATTATTTTTAAGTTTTATAGAAATACATTTTTAGGTTTTATAGATAAAAAATTTTTATTTTCCGCTACATTAACCTACGTAGATTTGTTACATTAATATAGTTTTAAAGAAATACATTGTTGAAGCTGGATTTTCAGAAGAGAAAACCATCTAATACTATTATTTTTGAGTTTGATAAAAATTTTCATTTTCAGTTACATTAATATAGTTACATTAATTCTGTTACATTAATATAGATCCGTTACATTAATAGTTTAATAGGAGATACATTGTTGAAGCTGTATTTTCTAACAGGAAAATCAGCTAATACTGTTATTTTTAAGTTTTATAGATTTAATTTAATTAAATTTTTTTTTATTTGTTATATGAATGTAATATTCAAATAACAAAAACTACAGGTCCAAGAAAGCACAGGAAAAGAGACTTTACGATAACGTGCGAGCAGCCGTCCACCGCTTTTCCTCCTGAACGTAAAACACAACGTTAACACGCGTGCAAAGACTTTACATTAGAAAAAGCAAATAGCGTTATATACAAACCTGTGGTCTTTATTTTCAAGAGAAAATCTGACTTTCAATATGAAAACGGTAGTAAATAGTAGTTTGAATGAAGAGCAGTAGCGCGTCAGATGGTTCCTCGTCTGATGTCTGTCGAGCACTTCAACTTGTTTCAGTTTTACTTTTGTATGTGGCGATGAACGCGGAAGTGTAAAGTTTCCGCCCCTAAAACACAGCCAATGTCTGTGGACAAGACATTGTAAAAAACAATTTTTTTACTATTAAAGAGAAAACAGAGTCATAATAGATTGGACGAGTTGATATAAATATGTGTTAAAAGAATAAAAGCAGTTTACAATTTTTTTTTTAAATAACCACATTTTTTGCTTTTTTTTTGAGACAGAGAGTGAGTGAGTGAGTGAGTGAGTGATTGAGAGAGAGAGAGAGAAAGAGAGAGAGAGAGAGAGAGAGAGAGAGAAAGAGAGACAGAGACAGACAGAGAGAGAGAGTGAGTGATTGAGTGAGAAAGAGAGAGAGAGAGAGAGAGAGAGAGAGAGAGAGAGAGAGAGAGAGAGAGAGA
>MU204201.1:584008-595390 GCA_017309775.1 Paedocypris sp. Pulau Singkep
ATAAATGTTTAAAATTTAAATTGTTTGGCATTTTTTTCCAAATATGAAGTGACATGCATTTACATTTCAATTAGTTTTACGTGTATTGACACCATAATGAATGCATTTTAGCACTAATAAACAAAACATTAATATAACATTTATACCTAAGCACTGGTAGTGTTACACTTAACACTGCTAGTGTAATTGCAACACCTTTTACTAGTGTGCAGCAACCGGAAGTCAAGTCAACTCGTTTCTAGTGTCACTGAGCCAACACCATGAAATAACACGAACTCTGGTCACCCTGTGACACTGCTAGTGCTGGTGTACTTTAAATCAACACTACAATCAACACTTTTTAACTCGAAAAATTTAACACCACAAAATCAACTCAAAACAACACTGGTAATTTTGCTGTGTGGGTTTCCCTGCGGTTTATTTAATAAAGGTCAAACAATGTTTCAATAATAATAATAATAATAATAATAATAATTCACAAAATACATGTTAAATAAATCAAGCTCAACACAGCTACACAAAAACCCGATCACGGCAATTCCTGCTTGCTTTCCTTAAATTTACAACCACAAATTAGAACATTTTTTCCTTAATATTCATGTAAATAACAAAAACAGAACAACATAATTAAACATTTCAACAGTCGCTCACATAACATAGCCATGACAACACCACCTCCTTTCCAGGTCAGCTGAAACACGTACAGTATACACAAAGAACCCCCCCCCCCGAACAGTTGATGAACTGATGAACAGTTACAGTAGTACTGTATTAGTAAAACAAACGTCCTACGAACACGCTCCGCCCGCGATTGCCCACACAATTTTCCAGTCCTACCGCGTGTAACCACGTTTCAAACGCGCTCGTAACACATCCTAGCGCGTTTGGTCCGCGTCAGTAGAGCGTCTATAGGGGGCGTAACGCGTGTGGCCGTGGCCTGGTTCCGCCAGACTAAATTTCCTGCAGCGTGTAAACACGCTTGTATCACGTCTTCATTGCGTCCTCTTCACGTTTAACGGCGACCTGCTCACAAGACTGTCTTGTTGTATTGATCTACGATCGATTATGAATATTGAAACTAACTCGATCGAGACTCAAGCTATGTCTGCTCTGTCAAATTCGCATTTTTTTCATTTTGGTGTCACCCCCCGTGATTGGTGTCACCCGGTGCGGCCCGCCCCCCCCCTAGTGACAGCCCCTAGTATAATTATATCAGTGACTTATACATAAGTTTGATGTTTGAGTGTCATTAATGGTACTAAACATCATTAATCTGTTTTCTATTCTTTGGAATACAGTTTTTTCCTAGCTTAACACATTTGTCAAGCTTAGCCAATAATCTATTCAATTATTGAATTTATAACCTGGGTTAGATATGCATTTCTTCTTTATTGTGCGTTGTGGTGTACAACGTAAAGTCCTTGGTTTAGTGTGAGATATATTAATGTCTGTGTAGGTGCATTTGTCAGTTCTATGTGTGTTTCGTGTGACACACAGACACTGATGAGCATTTTTGATAAAGGTAAAATCCAGCGTGGAGTGTGTGAGTGAAGGTGGAGGTGAATGTGTGTAAGTGTGTGAGTGTGTGTGTGTTAGAGACGCTGTAGAAAGACAAAGTTCCAGCTGAACAGTCCAGAAAAACTCCAACTCTGTTACTGCAGTTTGGAGGAGCAGGAATCTCAGTCTCATTATCATCGTGAACAGCAGTGAAACAGTCAGTGTGGCGGATCAGACTCCAAGATTTATTATTACGTCCAAACCTACTGTCACTAAACAACTCTTTCCTCTCGATTCCTTTATCTGTCACTGATATTTCAGTCCAGTTTCCGCTCCATTCAGTTTCCCAGTAACAGCGTCCAGACAGAGACTCTCTGCTCAGAACCTGAGGAACATCATCAGTAAATCTGTCTGGATGATCAGGATACGACTGAAGCTCCGTCACGGATGTGGCTGTAGTGTTGTTCTCTGACAGCAGGAGATATCTACTCGCTGTGTTTGGATCCAGTGTGAGATCAACAGCATCTGAACAACAGCAGCGACAAACAGTCACAACACAACAGCACAACCTGTTTCAACCTGAATGTTTGTGATCTTACATTTACTAGGTCCGGATGTCATTCTGAACTCTTCAACGTGATCTGCACTGTAACACGCATATCAAGTCTGGTGTAAAGGATATCATTTTGCAGGGTTGAAAAGTAACTGTGTCTTCTAGTGTTTGCCTCTGACTATCAGTCTACCCCTCCACCCAGCTCCAACTGTCTTGGGAAATGTTCCCAGATGTGATTCCAGCATATCGACCAATTGTAACCCTATGACCCCCCCCTCCTCTCTCTCTCACACACACACACCTGAGTAGCTGTAGTCTACAGGCTGGAAGCTTCTGTACGTCACTGATCATCTTCAGTCCAGTTTCTCCTGGGTGATTGTAGCTCAGATCCAGCTCTCGCAGATGATGTGGGTTTGATCTCAGAGCAGAAGCCAGAGCTGCACAACCTTCTTCTGTCACCAAGCAGCCAGATAATCTACAACCACAGTAAAACATACTTGAACTGGAACCAGACATGTGTCTCAGCTGGATTGAGAATGAGAATACAAATTTCTTATTAGTCACAATGTTGATTTTGAATAGTTTAGTATTTTATGTAATAGTACTTCACTTTTGGCCTAACAACAGCAACATTAGTACTACTACTAATAAAAAACAAAATAACAATAATATTAATAATATCAATAATAAACCTGAGTGTGTGTAGGTGACAGTTGAGACTGGAGAGTCCAGCAGAGATCAGCTTCACTCCTGAATCCTGCAGCTCATTGTTACTCAGGTCCAGTTCTCTCAGAGAAGAGTTTGATGATTGTAGAACTGATGATAAAGCTCCACAGCTCTGATCAGTCAGATTACAGCCAAATAACCTGAGAGAGATTCATAACAAGATGACAATTAATGCAAATAAAAAACTAATTGTCAGGGTGAAAGCCACTGCCATGTATTCCAATGTGGACTGTTTTTTTTTTTTACAGTGCTCGAAGATCATGATTTAGTTTCTTTTGCTTCTGTGGATTGTCATTTTTTTCCCAGTATTTCCTTTTTTGATCATCATTCATCAGTTGACTCAAAGTTTTTTGACACTTGTGAGTGTCTGTGATGCTGCGTGGTTGTCCAAAATAACAATTGCGGGGAGAAAAAAAACATTTTTGGATTGACTTTGTACCAATCAGCCAACCTCCATTATGGTAATTTAACTGGGCTTTTATCTCCGCCCCCTTTTATGGGCTGTACCATTACAACAACAGTAATATGCATATGCCAAGTTGAAAATGGTGGAGCTGAAAGTGAGGTAAGTTTATGTATTTCAGTTGTGTGTCGGTTACTATGTAACGAGGAAACGCTCACGGCGGTGGGATGTTTGGCTGAATCACATTACCTTCCCCCTCTCCTTGCCGCGTACTGGACGGGAACCTCGACAGATAGTCGGCTACTACATTAAGTCTTCCAGGTCGTACTTGCAGGTTGCATCGCCAATAACCCTTGCGTTTTGATCCTTCATGGAATGTTTTCAAGTCAAGGCTCTGTGATCCGCTTCTAAATCAAATTCTCATTCTAATAGGTAGTATCTCAAGCTATCTAATGCCCATTTAATAGCAAGACCTTTTTTCTCCACAGCTGTTTAGTGGGTCTCCTGAGGTAGTAATTTTCGGCTGAGGTAGACTGCGGGTCATTCATCTCCTGGTTCACCTTGGGCAAGATTGTACCAGAAACCACTGTGAGAAATTGGAACTATGGAGCACCGGGTTGGCACGCATCTTCTCCTTTAAGGTAGTAAAGGCCATCTTACAGTTGTTGGACCAGGGGATAGGATTTGACAGTCTTGGCCAATGGGTCAGTTAGAGGGGACGCTAGGATTGCAAAGTTCGGTATGAACCTCCGATACCATCCCACAAGGCCTAGAAAATACCTTACTTCCTTTTTAGTTATTGGTCTTGGACTTTTCTGAATGGATTCTACCTTGTTCACTAGGTGACGGACCTGTCCATTCCCTAGATAGTTCCCAAGATAACTGGTCTCTATTCTTGCTCACTCACACTCTCCATGATTGTCTGGAGTGTTTGCTGTAGGTGCTGCAGATGTTCTTGCCAGGAGTTGCTGTGAATGACAACATCATCTAAATATGCCACTGCCCTATCTTCACATCCCTGAAGAACTCTGGAATGTAGCTCCACGGGAACTGAAAGAGGGACAGTGAATTGGTAACGCCCAAGAGGTATTCTGAACGCCGTATAGGGTCATGAAGTTGGCTCAAGGGGCACTTGACCAGTATCTTTTACAGAGGTCCATGTATTTGGATTTGCCAATTTTCTCCAACAGCTCATCCATTTGGGGCATCGGATATGCATCAAACAATTACTCCCAGTTCTTTCATCTTCTCTATTTCATCTTTGAAGGGGTCTGCCAGACGCTCAGTGATCCTATATGGTCTCTGCCGAGATGGAACAGAATTGGTCAGATGAATCGAGTTTTGAACTAGCTCAGTCCGCCCAGGCCTCTGGCGGAACAGAGCAGGGAACTGAGTTAATAATGATTGCAGTTCTTGGCTCTTGGGTTCTTGGGTCCTCTAGTGGGTCCAGTTTACCACAGAAGAGGGGTTATGATTACCTTCCGTTCACTCTTTCAGCATGTTGACATGGTATGTCTGTTTGGGGTTCCCCTTGTCCGGGTTATAGAACTCATATGTCACCTGCCCCAAATTCCACACCACTGGTTATGGGCCTTGCCATTTTGCAAGCAGCTTGTTCTCGACGTGGGTGACAACATTTTTTGGCCTTTTTGAGACACTTGCCTGTAGGCAAAAAGAACAAAAGACAGCCACTTATCCCAATCTTTACCGGTGTCACTCAAATTTACGAAGCATGGTCTTGAGAGTTTGGTTAAATTGTTCTAGTAGTCCATCAATTTGTGGATGGTAGGGGCTTGTTTTAATAGCTGTAATGCCTAGCTGATGATGTAGTCGTTTCATGAGCTGTGATGCAAAGTTGGTGCCTTGGTCTGTCAGAATTTCATCAGGTATTCCAACTCAGGAGAACAGCTGTACAAGGGAGTGTATGGTTTTGGGCGTGGTGATGGTGTGCAATGGATACGTTTCAGGATATCTGGTTGCATAGTCACAAATGACCAGGATGTACCAGTGACCAGCACTGCGTTTCTCCAAGGGCCCCAGAATGTCTACAGCGATGCGCCAGAAACAGCTCTGAGGGGCAGTAATTGTGCCCTGGTAGATTTGGGCAGAGCACTAGATTTCTGGCATGTGGTGCATGTTCTGCAGTGTGCGACTACATCAGTATAAAATGTTGGCCAGTGAAATTGCGAGCTAATGCTTGCATATGTTTTCTGTTGGCCTAAATGGCCAGTCCACAGAACAGTGTGTGCCAGATTTACCACCAGTGCCCGACAACACTTTGGTACCACGAGACGCATTACCCAATCCGATCGCATATACAGTACAACACGTCACTTTCTACTACAAATTTTCTCATGACATAGATTACCAGGATTGGTAGACAAAGCCTATTCACACAATTTGCCATTTGCAGGGCAGCAATACACTGCAAGTATTGTCCTCAGGAGTGGTGGTATTCATGGTTGGTATTCATTGAGTCTTTTCTGTCGGCGTATTTTCCTGGGACCCTTGGTCCCACCCTGTATAAGGCTGTCATCCAAGTCTGGCAGCGGGAAAAGGCTTTGTCTACCAATCCTGCTTTTCCTTACAGTGTCATACTGTGTCCAGTCTTGTAGAGTTCAGAAAAGTTAAGAGTTCTTCTGTTGCCTTAATAACATATCAACTGTTTTTTAAACCAACTTTTTTATTTTTTCTATGTATGTTGCGTTTTGCTATTGTGTCCACCTTTGTTGGGTACTTTTAACAGTAAATAAAAATACAAAATAACATTAATAACACTTAAAGACAATCTAATAATAGAGAGTTGTTTTTGCTTGGCAAACAACTGGCTGAATTGTTCATCTAACTAAATGTGAACTAAATAAGATCAGACCTCAGTGTGTGTAAATGGCAGTTGAGACTGGAGAGTCCAGCAGAGATCAGCTTCACTCCTGAATCCTGCAGCTCATTGTGACTCAGGTCCAGTTCTCTCAGAGAAGAGTTTGATGATTGTAGAACTGATGATAAAGCTCCACAGCTCTGATCAGTCAGATTACAGCCAGATAATCTGAAATCATAGTGAAAAGAGACATCTTGGATTGTTTGCAGAAACTTGACTCTCAGTTAGAAAAAAATCTCAGTACATCACAGGGTGGGAACCTGAATTTCAGTTGCATTTTCTACATATGAAAATGTCTGCCTAAATTTAAATCTAAATTTAAATGTGTTAATCACAAGAGCTTTAAGGTTTTAATAGGACCCTTAGATACAGGACGCTGCTTTTATAAACACCAGCACAATTGGGTTCAGGTGAAATGCCTTCAGAATAACATACCGTTATACCAAAAACAAATATACTACTTTTCTTTCGGCTTTTCCCTTATTCATCACTCCTCTGCACACCACGTTTGTCACTCCTAACAAGAACCTTAACATCTTCATCTCTGCTGCCTCCATCTCTGCCTTCTGTTTCATTTCTCACTGCTGCCGTCTCTAACCCATAGAGCACAGTTGGTCTCACCACTGTCTTGTACATCTGTCCTTTAAGTCTTGCTGACCCTCTTCTGTCACAGCTGTACTCCTGTCTACTTTCCTCAGTCCTTTCTACATCCCACTTGCCCCTTTTCAATCTCTTCGTCTGGATGCAGTCCTGCACTTCTCAACCCACAAGTGTCTTTATCTTCTTTAGTCTTTCCAGATGACACACCCAGCACGTTCCAACCTGTTTCACTGATAACTTGTAGTTTCCCAGTCATTAGGGAGCTCTTCCCGATCACAGAGAGTCTGTCTCAAGAGAGTAGTCACTAACCTCTCTCAAATTACCTACGTAAGATGTAGTCCACCTGTGTACTCCTACCTCAACTCTTGTATTTTACTCTGTGTTCCTCTCTCTTCTGGAAGTACGTGTTGACTACAGCCTTTTCCATTCTCTTAGCAAAGTCTACCACCATCTGTCCTTCTAGATTCCATTCCTTCACACCAAACCTGCCCATCACATCCTCATCACCTCTGTTCCCCTCACCAACATGACCATTGAAGTCTGCTCCAACAACCAGTCTCTCTCCTCTGGGGATACTCTCTAGAATCTATCCATCTCTTCTAACTCACAGCCAACTTGTGGAACATACCCACTGACAACAATCATCGCTTCGATTTCCAGCTTTAAGCTCATCATCCTGTCTGAGACTTTTCACCTCTAGCACATTGCTCCCCAACTTCACTTCAGGGTTACTCCTACCCAGTTTCTCTTCCTATCCACACCATGATAGTACAGTTTGCATTTTCCTCCCTCACCAGGACGGCGACAATGTTGTTTTGAGGAGTTTTTGATCAGGAGTCACTGCGTCGTCTTTGGAGGAAACACAACGTCCGGAACCATCTTTATCCATTTACTTTGTAATGGATATTTCTCTTCTTTAAAGTGTGTCTCTTCTATAATGTGTTTGTGACAAATACAACTTGAATTTGATTTAAACAGGTACACAACAATAAATCCTTTGCATAGTTTTGAACGAATTTTGTTACAACAAAGAGAGCAATTAACTAGAAGAAAAAAACTTTTACTACTTTTTTGAAATTGTACTATTACTTCAAAACATAGTCCCAAAACCAGACAGGAAGTCTAACTTCTCTCGCCCCGTCTTTGACCCCCGGGCTGCAGGGTTAATGATGGCACTGACTGTGAGGGTTTGATTTAATACATGTTCACCAATTATATATCCAAAATATCAGATTTCTGATTTTCCAAATTGACACCAGACCTTGTTTAACTTTAGACCTGACGATTTGATGTAATGATTTAATGACTGGCTGTAGATTTTGGTCATGGTCTTCTTTGTCTTTCCCAAAGACCAAGATGTCGTCTATCACCGACTCTGTTAACATAATGCTCGTTTTCTCCTATAACTGCTCAAAAGAAGAGGCCAACATGAACAAATATCTTAATTATGTCTTTAATAATAATATCTTTAATAATGCATGCTTTCCCCCCCTTTTCCTAAAAATCTATCACTGTATGCACATCTATGCAGCAAATCGTGCATAAAAGCATAGAATTTAATTACTTTCCATCCGATGTTTCCACACTTCCAGTTACTGACATGAACACTGAGTGAACTGCTAGAAAAGTAACAAGCCATTACTAAGAAAAACAGAATGTATAATGTGAAACTTAATGCACATGTCGAATAATTATTAACAACTTTTAAATAAAACAACTCATTCAATTATTTAGACATCAGACCTCAGTGTGTGTAGGTGACAGTGGAGACTGGAGAGTCCAGCAGAGATCAGCTTCACTCCTGAATCCTGCAGCTCATTGTTACTCAGGTCCAGTTCTCTCAGAGAAGAGTTTGATGATTGTAGAACTGATGATAAAGCTCCACAGCTCTGATCAGTCAGATTACAGCCAGATAATCTGAAAACAAACGTATCAAGAAAAAAACATTACTGAGAAAGAGAGAGAGAGAGAGAAAAGGTAACGATGAAGCTTAAAGCCAATAAATTATACAAACAGAACTTGAAAGTCAAAGAAGCGTTTATTGTCATTTCAACTACATACAGCAGAATGATACAATTATCAACAACTATAACAATTATAATTTTGTTATCAGGTCATGTATTTAAACAACATGCATTTATCACTCTAGTCTCTGAAGGAACGGCAGTGTTCATTGCCTGTCATTTAGTCATTTATCTTTCAAATTCACAAAGTCCGTAAAGCACAAGACCAAACCATTCCAAGCCAAAAATTTAATTTGATAAAAATACTACTAAAACAAGAACACAATAAAAGGTATATAAATAATTAACCAAACAGTGTCTTCATGTCTTCAATCTTTCTAACATGACGCTTATACTTAAAATTCTTCCCGACATGAATAAATGTCAGGAAGTGGCTTTATATCACTGTCACAGAGGAGAAAAGTCGAATAATCTCCTCTATGGGATTGACATCGAAAGATTCAAGATTCAAAAAACTTTATTCATCCCCAGGGGGAAATTGCTTTCTCGGTTACAGTTGCTCAACCGAACAAAAAAAAATAAAAAATACACAAAAGAGAAATATAATAATAATAACAAAAGAAGCAAAAAATAGAAATGTACATCTGCATTAAAAAATCTCTGTATTATACAAATAAGTAAAAAAGTGACTAACAATAAATAGTAGCATGAAGGTATTGCACAAGACCAGAGAACGAAGTAAAAGTCCCTGCACTTATGGAGAGGAGTTGTACAGCCTGATGGCCACAGGTATGAAGGATCTCCTGAAGCGTTCTGTGGAACACTTAGCAGCGATCAGTCTCTGGCTGAAGGTGCTCCTCTGATTGAGCAGCACACTGTGTAGCGGATGAGAAAGGTTGTCCAGGATGGAGTGGAGTTTTGACAGCATCCTCCTCTCCGCCACCACATGAACAGGGTCCAGCTTCACACCCAGTACAGAGCCAGCCCTCCTGATGAGTGTGTCCAGTTTGTTTCTGTCAGTCACCTTCATGCTGCTTCCCCTGCAGACCACATCATAGAAGATGACGCTTGACACGACAGCTTCATAAAACATACGTAGCATGGTGCTACAGACGTTGAAGGTCCTGAGCCGGTGACAAAGTTATCCACTGTTGACCGGTATTCTGAGAGGTCATCGCTCCGAATGCATCCAACAATCACAGAGTCATCAGAGAACTTTTGGAGGTGGCAGGATTCAGTATTGTAGCTGAAGTCAGATGTGTATAGGGTGAAGAGGAAGGGGGAGAGAACTGTCCCCTGAAGAGCCCCGGTGCTGCAGATCACGGTGTCGGACACACACGGACAGGAGGGTTCACCTGCATGTTCTTCAGCTTCTCCTCCAGTAGGATGGGCCTGATTGTGTTGAAGGCACTAGAAAAGTCTAAGAACATAAACCTCACAGAGCTCCTGGGTTTCTCCAGGTGAGTGTAGGTCCGGTGGAAAAGGTGGATGATGGCATCATCCACTCCAAGTTGTGGCTGATAAGCAAATTGCAGTGAATCCAGAAAGGGTTTAACAAGTGGACGAACGAATCTGAGAATCAATCTCTCAAAAACCTTCATTATATGTCAGGTCAGTGCAACTGGCCTGTAGTCATTGGAGACACAGGGTCGTGTAACCTTTGGTACCGGTACAATACACAAGGTTTTCCATAGCACCGGGACCCTCTCCAGTTGTATGCTGAGGTTGTAGATGTGTTTTATTACACCACAGAGTTGTGGGGCGCAGGCTTTCAGTATTTTGGGGCTGATTCCATCTGGGCCTACAGCCTTTGTGGGGCTGAGCTTGCTCAGTTCTCTTTTAACCTGATCCTCTGAGATGATGATGGTTTCACTGACTCCTGGTGTGTTGATCACTCCACGTGGGGGATGGGCCGATGAATGTGTAATGTAGCTGTTAGTGGTTGGCATTTGCGTATTTACTTCAAATCTATTGAAGAAGAGATTGAGACCATTTTCTCACCTTCTTTATAGTAGCGGTTGTCTCTGAACCAGGGGTTTGTATATTGGAGCGAGATGAACCAGGTTGTGGTCTGACCTTCCTAGCGGGGGGAGGGCCAACGATCTGTAGGCTTCTTTACATTCGAATACATCAGGTCCAGGGTCCTAACACCTCTAGTAAAACAGTCCACGTATTGCGTGAAAGTGGGGTGGGTTTTTGTGAGGGATGCTTGATTGAAGTCGCCGGAAATCAGATACAAGGCGTCTGGGTGGCGTGTCTGGAGATTAGCAGTGACTGATTGTAGTAGATCACATGCGACTGCAGTATTAGCGGAAGGAGGAGTGTATACTGTGATTAAAATGGCGTGAGAGAATTCTCGTGGCATGTAGTATGGGCGGAGACCCACTGCTAAGAGTTCAATATCGGGTCTGCAAACACTCTCTTTCACAGTTACGTGACTTGGATGACACCACATGTTATTGATATAAACAGCCAGTCCGCCTCCTCTCGTCTCCGATCTCCCCGCACTGCACTGAAGCCGTTTATATCAATGTTGGAATCTGGTATATTATCATGTAGCCAGGTCTCCGTGAAACACATCAAACTGCATTCTCGAAAGATGTTGTCCCCTCTTACTAGTGCTGTGAGCTCGTTCATCTTATTGCATCTTATTTGCACGCTGTCCGGTTCCGCGACAAGTGCCCCCGAGACAACTGCTCTTTCCACTTTCACCGCAACACTACTCCAACCCCCCCCCCCCCCCCCCCCCCCCCCCCCCCCC
>JABUMW010003387.1:0-22059 GCA_017309775.1 Paedocypris sp. Pulau Singkep
TCAACAAAGTCTGACCAGATCAGCGAGTAATCAACTTATTATCATTGTTTAATATTTGCCCAAGCTTTAAATTGTCTGGTGTTGCCGGACTTCAAGCAATTATAAATAAAAGTGCTGGAGCTTCGGGAGATGTTTTTTATCTCAACAATGAGCTTATATGAATAGAACGGGATAATAAATAAACGAAGACTGAAAATTTTAATTCCTGCCTTATTTAGCAATCTTCAAGAGCTAAGCTATCAAAGTTCACCCAATGAATCCCCACAAACGTTGGTAATAATATTTAATTTAACATACGCTAGTGATGCGGAAGCAAAAGAGAAGGAGCGCTCCAGTGTTAAAGAATTGGCCAAGACTAATGGCTTTGAAATCCATAGTAGCCCCATTCACGATGCTGTAACAGACATCTTAAATGCGTCTTCTGATCCATGGTCTTGTACAGCAAGTGTTGTTGCCAAAAATTGTATTCAAGAATTATTACATCGTACAACTTTCTCAACCTCAAGTCTCGTAGTCACTTCAATTTTCGAGTGAGTAAATAATTTTACTCTGAATATCATCAGCTACTGGACTGAGAAAAACAACTGGCAAGATAGCAAAACCTCTCAGAATATGCTGAGACTTCTTTACCATTCGATTCCTGTCATCATTAAATCTATATATTTAAACAAATTAGGCACAGCTTGAACATATCCCCATACAAACATTGTTTGAGTACATCAGGTCCTCGCAGTCCTCACCTACGGCTGGGCTTATGTTAGCTATAGTTCCTGATCTTTTTGCTCAAAAGAGAAACACTTTTGTTGGTTTTTACTACACAATATTGTGTTACAATCAAACCTAGGACTCATTTACATTGATGTATTCAGCGTTCTGATGAGTATTCTTAAAGAATCATCAGATCATCCAAAGTCAAAGGTTTTTTTTTAAATATGTAAAAATTTTTACTATTAAGGAGGATGAAAATGACTTTGTTTCCAAAATAGTTGACTCTGCAAGTAGTGAAATTTTATTCTGTTTTCTAAAAAACTTAAAGAGAATATTTTCATGAACTTTCCCACTTACCAGCAAAATGAGATGATTTATGTCTCGCTCTCTAAAATATTCCAGACTGATTTTCTCAAAATTTCCCTTGAACAGCCATTTAAAAGCGAATCTCCTTTAAAGGTTGCAGATCATTTTTCCGATTGGTTTGAAGTTATTAAAGTTATTTCTGATGTTTAAAGGAGCACATCACAATCAAAGTCCTCTCAGCTTGTACTTCATTGCCTTCATGAGGTTTCCATCTTTCATGCTTTTGATCGCCTATTTTAGATTCTTAAAGAATATAAGTCGACAAATCTATCATCAGTACTCCAGCTAACATTTATTTATCATTTGGTTTCTGGGTTATTGATTCCTTCATTCGGTTTTATCATTTCATTTTTTTTTTTATTGTTTTGAGAGTCGAAGTTTCTTTGTTTAAAAATAATTTGTTGCCTTTTTGAACATCGAAACATTGAGGATTATTACTTGAAATTAGTGTTTTCAAATATTTATTATTTTGCATTTAATGAAGACTTATGAATAAAGACAGCTTTGAAGTTGTAAGGAACGATTTACCTCTTCAAAGTGAGATTGAAGGAAAAGTTTATCGAATTGTTTATCCATTGTTAATTTATTCAGTTGATTAACATTATGAGATTCATTCTTTATGCTTCAAGCAATGAATTTACTTCAAACAAAGAATATGTCTCAACAGTAACTCTCTTATTTTCCATCGCGCTCTCTGAGTCCCCTTCACCCCATGTCGTATATTCATGCCTTGACCTTATTGATGAAGTCTTGGTTTACTTAATGGCTTATATATTTTTAAATTTGAGGAATTCCCGATTAATTATGGGGAAAATGAGCTGCAAATGAAAAATTTGTCATCGTTTCAAGTCTTCGTTATATCTGTTGTTTATGGGATTGGAGTTGTGACTGAGATTGGTGAGATTGACAGTGCATGTAAAGAGTGTCGAGCTCAGCGTCTTGAGGTGGGGTATGAAGACGCCGTCCCTGATTTTTATTTTTCAAAAAATCAGTCCCAATCACGAGAATTTCGAGTTGTTGATCAAGAAATCCTGTATCTTGATCTTGAGGACACTCGCAGGTTCTTACGAGTTTGTGGGTTTTATGATCCCTCCGACTCTCTGATTGGGTTTCCATCCCGTGAGCACCGGCCCAATCAAGTCATGAGTATACACGTACGACGAGATTCCGATTCTCATTCTCTGGTGTCGATTCATCCCCTTTTATGACATTTTTAAGTCACCCAGCAGGAGTTCGATGTATCATCCATCAAGTCCTAAGCATCACTCTGCTCAAGTTATAGGCTAGATCTTACCTTATGTTATATTACCATTTTTCCAAGATATTTTCCCAATTCGCATGGAAACTCTGAACGAGAAGACTGGATCATGCATGAGTTTCATCAGGTCTGCCACGTTCGAGAACCTTCAAACATTACAGAATCAGTAATTCACGGGTTGATTAAATTACTAAAACTAGCCCGTCATTGAATCCCACCGGAAACGATGATGCAGAATTTGACAAACCTAAGTTCGTATTTAATGATAACTATTTCACATAGATCGAGCAGATAGTTTTAGATTTAGTTTTAAATTTATTTTTAAATACCCGTTATCCTGAAGGAATGTACCTATTATTGCATATGTTGAGTTAGTTGTCGCGGTTTCCATCTGCGCAGCATCAGTTACCTCATGGCATGTGTTGGCTTCTTCTCAGATGGCGACATCAACAACAACTATGGCAGTTTACAATAATCCCCTAATCTACGCATGCTAGGATTAAGGTTCGTAATCACTATCGTTAACATTTCCCCCTGTATCGAAAAACTGGCGAGCTTCCTCTTCGATCATTTTGTCGTACCACCAAGGTTTGATTCTTTTACGTTCTGAACGTCTTAAACCTGCTTTTCCAGGCTTACTTTCATTATGGTAGGCTACCGAAACATCTTCATTCTGAACTCGATCGATCTTCGTTTTTGTATCTTCAGATCTCTGGACGGCTACCTGAGATTGTTGACGAACAATATATGGCTTTAATTTGTTGAAATGGCTAAAAATTGACTTGGATCCATCTGACACTTTATAAGTAACTTCTCCAGTACGTTCTAATACAGTAAATGGACCTCTCCAAGAACTAGAAAATTTATCTTTTTTAACAGGGACTTTATATAACACTTTATCGTTAACTTTATAAGGTTTTCCATAACTATTTTTGTCGTAAAACTTCTTGGTTTGATTAAAAGCCTTCAGAGAATTTGCTTTTATGAACGAATGGGTTTTTCTTAATAATTCGGAAGTTCTTTTAGAATATAAACCAAGGTCTTCTTGACTCGTTTCATTCGTACTCCAAACGTCAATTGGTAATCTCGGATCCCTTCCAAAATTAGCATAAAATGGAGAGATTCCAGTGGTTTTGTGGACGGACGTCCGATAAGCAAACATAAGCTTTTGTAGACAATCATCCCATTCACAATTTTCCCCAACAAATTTAGAGATCATATTGACGATAGTTCTGTTAAATCGTTCAACCATTCCATCTGATTGTGGATAGTATGGCGTTGTTCGAGTTTTCCTTATGTTGAGCGAACGACATAGTTCTAAAAATAGTTTTGATTCAAAATTAGTCCCCTGATCTGTATGGATTTGTTCTGGGACTCCAAAACGACAGATTAAGTGATCCATAAGTAGATTAGCTATCGTTATACTTTCGATATTATTAGTAGGAAATGCTTCTGTCCACTTTGTAAAGTAATCACCAATGACCACAATGTAACTATTTCCTCTTCTGGTTCGAGGAAGAGGACCCAAACAATCTATCGCAATCCGTTGGAAAGGATAAGCAGCAATTGTTGATACTAAAGGAGCCTTATAAGTTTTATGAGCACTATTCATTTCCATACATATCTTGCAAGATTTGCAGTAATTTTCAATGTCATCTTTCATCCTATACCAATAAAAACGTTTCTTGATTTTTCCTAATGTCTTGTCTTTACTCAAATGACCACCATGTAACGCGTCCTCGTGAAATAGTCTCAGGACAGGCTCGACAAGAACCTGTGGAACAACAACACGGAGATAAGAATTACTAGAATTACCATAGAAGATTCTGTAGAGAGCATCATCCACAATTTTAAGTTGTTCTCTCATAAGCCAAAGATTTTGCACTGTGGAACTCTGATCAATAGGTCTTTTATCCGGAAAACCAGAGATAGTCCAATCTCGTACCAATGCGATGCACTCGTCAGATTTTTGCTTTTCAATAATATTCTCCTTGTTTATTCCACAAACAGCGATACTGTCATGGCAAAAATCAATAGCATTTATAGAAATCTTTTTCCTGGAAAGCGAATCCGCATTAATATGATTACAACCTTTCCGGTAAGCAACGTCGAAATCAAACGCGGATAAAGTCTCAAACCATCTTGCCATTTGCCCTTCTGGTTCTTTGAAAGAATCCAATTTTATAAGACACTGATGATCCGTGCGAACGAGAAACTTTCTTCCAATCAAATAAGGCTTAAAATGTTTCACTGCCCAAACCAAAGCGAGGAGCTCCTTCCTAGTAACGCAATAATTCACTTCATGTTTAGACAAAACTCTACTTGCGAAAGCGATGGGTCTTTCGCCATCATCAAACTCTTGAGATAATACAGCACCCAATGCAGTCCCACTAGCATCAGTATCTAAAATGAACGGCCTGTTAACATCAGGAAATGCCAAAACGGGTGGTGCTATCAAAGAATTTTTAAGTTCATAAAATGCATTCTGACAGGAAACGTTCCATATAAAAGGTTTGTCTTCCTTCAAAAGCGCGTAAAGAGGAGTTCAAATAGTTGCGAAATCGTGAATAAATTTTCTATAATAAGATGTCAAACCAAGAAACTGTTGAAGTTCTGACTTTGACTGAGGGGATTTCCAATTTTTAATTGCAATAGACTTTGATGGGTCAGTGGAAATTCCTTCGTCTGAAATAACATGCCCAAGATAGCATACCTTCTTGACTAGAAATTTCGATTTTGATTGGTTAATCGTCAAATGCGCTTTCTCAAGTTTGCTAAATATTAGATCAAGGTGTTTATAATGATCTTCTAATGTCTGACTGAAAATTATAATATCGTCAATATATGCCATGCAAAATTTACCAATATAATCGCCAAGTACAAAGTTCATTAACGATTGGAATGTGCTAGGTGCATTACATAGCCCAAAGGGCATTCGTTTAAAGTGAAACAGTCCGAAAGGTGTGACAAAGGCAGTTTTAACTCGATCTGGTTGAGTAATTGGGACTTGATAATATCCACTTGCTAAATCAATCGACGAAAAGTACTTTGATCCCGATAATGATTCTAAAACATCGTCTATACGAGGTAACGGGTAGTTGTTTTTCACCGTCATAGAGTTAAGTTGTCTATAATCAATGCACATTCTCAGACTACCGTCCTTCTTCTTAACGAATAACATATTCGATGCCCATGGACTAGAACTTGGTTCAATTATATCATGAAGAACTAGATCGTCAATAATAGTCTTAATTTCATTTTTCTGATGAATTGCAAATCTTCTTAGTCTTTGCTTGAAAGGCCTTGAAACACCAGTATCAATTTCGTGTTCAAATAACCGCGGTTTTTCCAACAGGATCTCCTTTAAGAGCAAAAAGATCTATAAATCTCCGAAGAAGTATAAATAAATTATTGCGAATAATTCCTGGTAAGTGTGAATAATTTTTAAATAAAATATTTTCCTTTTCACAACTTACTGAGGAAAGTTGAACAGCTGAAACATTATCTGAACAATCCAAGAATAGCGGTATTCGACTTTGTCCAATAATCAAAATATTTTTAGAAAAATCGAGGACACAGTTATAGCGAATCATAAAATCCATTCCAATTATACATTTCTTATGTAGATTCTTGCAGAGAACGAAGTTGTGTTTAAAATTAAGACTTCCAAAAGTTATACCAAGATCGATTGACCCAAGAACTTTCAAAAGGTTCCCACTGGCATCATAAAGTTTATCCATGGAAGGTTTGACATCATCGAAAAATATGTCAGAAAATGCTGACTCGTCAATAACAGATTTCGATGCGCCAGAATCAATCAAAATTGAAATAGAGTTTAAAGCCATTTTAGATCTGAGACTACAAACCTTACCATAGGTTGAAATAGACAAAACATAACGGGTACGGGAACAAAATTTAGCTATATGGCCAGTCTTGCCACATTTAAAACAACGAACTACTCGTTTATTCAGAGTATTACTTTTACTTGATTTTAGCTCTTCCTGAACTATTCTCCTGATGTCTGTGTCGTTGAGTGCTCCGGACCTTTTAGAAATTGCATCAACGTCACCATGCACTGAGTTATCGATCGACAAGATCTTTTCTTCTAAGTTGAAAGAAACAGGCTTAATCGAGCTTTCGGCAGACTGAAAACGTAGTGCAGCGCACAAAACTTCTTCAGAGTTCCCATAGTCATTTGGAATAAGGGATTTTCGGATAAAATCTGACTTAATTCCATCAACGAATTTATTAATAATCAATTTATCCCGTTCATAACCATCCATTGAAGGGAATGCTTCCACTGAAAGAATTTTTAAGGACTCCCAAAATGTTGACAAATCTTCATCCCCCTGATTCCGTGCATTAAACCGTCTCTGTGTGATCAGGGTCGATTCACGAGGTTTAAAATGGCTACGTAATATCGAAGAAGCATCATCCCAATTTGTAGTCTCGTTGATACCTAGTATCTCAGCAATCTTGAATGTTTCATCATCAAGAGAAAGAAGCATATTTAACGTCCAACTATCTTCACAAATTCGCTTCCCCTTCATTGTGAGAGCAAATTTCCTAATCCAAACGTCAAAATCACTGCCTCGAATATAACGAGGAGTCTTGACCTCAGCTAACAGAGATGAGTCGACCGCGCAAATTGTTGGCTTCTTCTCAGATGGCGACATCAACAACAACTATGGCAGTTTACAATAATCCCCTAATCTACGCTTGCTAGGATTAAGGTTCGTAATCACTATCGTTAACAGGAAGATATAATTAGTTTGTTAAAACAGAGATTTTCATTAAAAATCATAAACCTTTTTAAAGTTTAGTCATTAAATAAAAGTGTATATTGATGATAAAATTATTATAATATGATTTCTTTTCGACTGAACAAGGTGTGGTGAATCTAAAAAATAATCAATTCTATGATAATTTTGAACCATTGTCATGACTTACTTAATTGTGAAAAGCTAGTTAATTTGGTAATGAAAATTATTTTGTAACAAAAACTTACTAAAATAATCTTTATTTGTAAATAACTAAAATTTGTACGTTTATTTTAGGTTATTCTTGAAAGGTGACATTCCTTTAGGAATCAATGTGATTGCTTTGTCTTGTGGCTAACCTATCTCAAAACAATAAATATTTTCATTAAGTAATTCTCGAATGGGTTTAGAATAGCCTTTTTATTTATTGGAATGTTTAAAAAAATGTTTTAAATAAATTATTTATCCGTGGTAATGGAATATTTTTTGTTATATTTATCTCCAATTTTTACCAATCGATGAATAACATAATTTTATTATTATTAACAATTTAAAGGTAAAAGTATCATTTAAATTCACAAAAACGATGCATATCGCAGGACAGACTGTGAACTTAAATTAAGAAACTACGAATATTTTTTTTTATAAGAAGATCCACTTTTAATTTCCGAATTGAACAATTACGTAACATTTATTAATGAAATCCAATTAGCACTTTTTATAACTCACAAATAGCGAACTTCTTGACAAAATAATCAAACATATAATTTTTAAACCTATACGTTAATTATACTTTGTTTTACAAACATGAAAACGAATTTATTAAAAATAAATTTTTCATCTAACTAAATATTATTTTATTTAATTCAACTCACTAAAAAATATGAAATGGTAAAAATTATGAAATAATATCATTTCAACATAAAATTTTGACATGATATTATTTCAATACAAATTATTATATTAAGAAGCATAATCTGGATGAAAACTTCTTGAGTTTTATGAACCACCTGTTTTTTAAAAATTTTTACGTTGCATCTTTCAAACAGTGATTCAAATAATAACTTCTGTATTTTCCAGTCTTGTAAATTTATACACCATATTCTTACTCTTGTAATATGTAACATCAAATGGTTCATATTTCATTTTAAATCATAAAAAAACAGAATATTCAGAAGTATACATTATATAAATAGTTAATTTTTAAATTATATTTTCATCGGTTTGCAAAAGGATGAACAAATGTATAAAAATTTGTTTCATTAATAGCTTCAATTGAAAAATTATTTAAATCCAAATTGTTTATGGCAATATAAACAAAGAAATCTATCGAGATATAATTAATTAATGATTATTTCTTTGAGTAATTGAACATTATTATCCTTGCAACAGATATAAATATGTTTAAATGATATTAGACAAATTTTAACTTTTTAATTTACCTAAGTCTTTGTGTATTATAAGCTATTACATTTCTATTAAATCATATAAAAATATTTTCACGTTTTATTTCGGTTCACTAGAAGTCAAATTAGCGAAAATTTGAACACTTTGAAAACGTACAGCAAAATATTATATATAATCAGCTTAAAGTTAAGAATGTTTGAATTTAACTTTTGAAAGGTGCAACCCAGAGGTGTGAAAACAAAATATTATTCAACGTTGATATAGTTGTGTTTCAAGAATAGAAATATGAGGAACCGTTTCCTACAACATTTTATAACATATTATTTGTCTGATCATTGGTAACTCTTTATTTAAATATATTTCATCTAACCGTTCATCTTTAGTGGATAATAGTATGGTACCTATCAAAATCAGTAAATATTTAAATTATTTTATTTTCGAATATAATCTCATGTTATTGAATAATATCATCTTATTCTTTTAGAGTTGAAGCATCAATGTAAATATTAATGGATGATGCAATAACTTCAGATTGAAAAAATTGACAAATAATTATTTAAAGGATATGGTCTTAAATTCTGTTTTAAAGAATATACCTTTAGGAAATTTTTGTATAAAAATATTATGTTACGAGAATTGGAATGAGGCTATGGACATTATTAATTGGTTTAATTAAAATATTATTTGGGGTTGAGGTTAATACCATTATAACTCGAAAATATCAAATAAAAATTTTTCGCAAAACATCATTATGGTTATTAAACATTACTCACAATAGATGAAATTAAAGTTTATCGAGACAGAATATTCGTCAATTATACAAATGACCTAATCGATCATTCAAATCATTGATAGTAAAAAAAATAATTGAATGTGCAATCCTCTGACGTAATATTGAAATAAAAAATTAACAGTAAGTTACACATTTCATTTTTACTTGATAAAATGAAAAAGATTTTTAACCAAAATATCCAATAAAACTTGTTGGTGGAATCGACGCAACATAACATGATAAAAATAATCTTAAATCGACGGCATGTTTTAGCTTATTTAACATTTTTACAAACCATATAGCATCGTATTTTTTATAATGGTTTTGTATTCAGGTCAATAAATTGTTTGCATTCCCTTAATTAACAGATTGCATACTCAGTAAATTTTTATAATATTCAAAACTATTTATAAATCATGTCTCTTTTCAAGAATTACAAATAAGATACACCTCACGAATAATTCAAACTTTTTAACTCGACATTTTTTAAACGTTTCATTCTTAAAAGATTTTGAATAAACATGAATCAAATATTATATGAATATTAACACAATACATGTGGAATGAAGCTGATGATGCAAAATGAGAAAGAATTTTATTTCACTTGAATTAAATTAAATTGTTATAGATCCTTTGGTTCTCTATTTGTCAAGCAAAATTCACTTCGAACTGTATCTGGATTTTTTAAAACTAATTTTACTCCTAAAAAGATGAGAATTTATTTATAACAGTACAACAAAAGATATTGCCATTTCACACAAGGCTGAAAGAAAATTTATTATCTTGTAACATTGTTATGGTTCTTTAACTTTAACAAAAAATGACTTAACCTGTCTAGATCGAGTCTCGATATATTTTTGATAAATTTTAAACCATTTACATTCTGCTTTTAAACTTCTTGTTTTTATGATTGGAAATAATTTACAGATATGTTGTAAATATATTTTCCGAGAGTTGATTGATAATGGTTAATTTTATTTATAATTTGGAAATCATTTTGTTTATATAAAAAATTTAATAGCATTTATAAATCGGCATCGATCAAAGAAACTTTAAATTTGGTTTTTAATTATTCAAAATCATGTATTTGTTTGGGACAATATCCAGATATATACCCACGGTAATTTCCTTAACCTTCCTGGAAGTAATCTTCACAAAATACACACAAAACATATCAATTTCGGTCACGCCTAACAAATTATATATCTACTTTATCAATATTAAATGCTTATTCTAAAAGGAAAATATTAGCATTTGAGTGTCATCAAAAACATATTTGAACAACTAAAAATTTTTATGATGAAATTAGTCAAATTAGATACAACAAGTGTGATGATCGACTTCCTCGAACTCATATCATATAAATATAAAATTTAGATGAAAAGAATTTCACACAATTTCTCCATCTTGCTTTCTGCTGTAAACAAAAACATGAAAATAATTTTTCTTCAGTGTAATAAATCTAAAAATTTGAATAATTATTTTAAATACGTTTATTTCTAGCAAGATCAAGTACAGAAATATAGATTTACCATGGTTAAAATTAAAATTCAATCATTCAAAGTAATTAAATTTACTATCATGATTTTAAACTTAATATATGTAATATCAACTTCAGGTCAAGAGGATAAAGTAACGTAAATGACCACTTTAGTTAATGTTTGCATATAGATTTGAGAGAACTATTTATCTCAGTATTTTTTTTTCTATAAAATAAAAATAAGATATTGGTCGGAAAAACGTTAAATCTATTTAAATTGTTAAAAATAACTTGAAAATCGAATGTAACGGGTCGAACTCAAAAACATCATATATAGCAATGATTCTTTTCCAAAGACTCTACATTATTATGAAACATAAAATTCATATTTGATACAGTTCATTCAAATTGGAAGAATAAATGATCTTATCATTTATAAATTCTTCCTATCGTTCAAAAATGTCATAGTAATCAATAAACTGATCAATCTTGAAAACGTTTAGCAACTACTTCTGATGATAAAAATATATGAAATTCCTTGAATAATGTGATTTGAAAATAGCATAATAACTTTTAGAATTATGCTAATATATATAAATACAAGATTACAAAATAATAATTTTTTTAATTTTGATTTTTTCAGATCATTAATATTGGTAATATTTGGTATACTGGTGACTTTATAACAAATTTTTATCATAACTAAATTGAATAATTGTTAGTAAAACAAAATAGCAGTCCTTAAAAGAAGACATAATATAAAATATTAACTTATTGGCATTAAAATAACATTTTAACATGACATGAATTTTAATGATAAATTTTAGACTCGAACCTAAAAAAGATTCAAAGCTACGATACACTGCATCGATTCCCTAAATAATTCAGAGTTTTTCATTATCTTGACACATTTTAGTATTTACGAAACTTTATTTTGTATCGGAAAAATTAGCGGCATCGTAATCTTATAAAAACGATATCTTCTTTTAATTACGAAAATTGAGACCAGTGAATATGAAAATATTTTTTATGCTTTATTAAACCAAAAAGGGTTTGTAAAACGGCGATTTTGGAAATGTCCACAGAGTCATATTATAGATTACAACAATGTAAAATCCCAATAAGTGGAAATAAAAATACGCATTTTATGTAATACTCAGTTGCTTTAATGTTTAAAAAACTACTTCAAATAATTTACCTAACTTTATTCATTTAAGTCTTAAAATAAATTTATTCAGCGTGAATGTAAAAACATAAAAAACTCAAAAATAAATATTTTTATTAATAATTTATTAGTTTTTTTATCATTCAAATGTTGTATGAAATATCCATACACGGATCTAATAAGTGTATTTTGCCAAACTTGAACAATTATTTAGTCAAGCTTTGACAAACTTTTGTAGTTCGTACAAAAGATTAAATGTATAGTTTATGAAGAAGACCTAGTGTCCACTTTTGAAAGCTTGCACAATGCAAGCTTTGTCTGAAAAAATATTACTCATATTATCATCAATTTTCTAATTTGTAGTTAGACTTATAACTTTTACAAATAAAATTCATAATATATTTTAGTTAAGACTTGATCCCCAACACAAATTTAATCACATATTTGTTGGTAAATTTAAAAATCATATTTTTGTTCGATGAAAATTATGATCATATTACTGTTTTAATGTATCAGAAAAATGTATTTATGTTTTTAAAGAAATTATATTGGTTATGATTTTATACTTATTATAATCTATTTATAACTAGCATCTTACTTCAAAATGAACAAATTTGAATCTTATGACTTTAAGTATTTGTTTAAGTTATTTCAGATTGCAAAAATGAAAGATCCAAGATTTAGTAAATGGGTTAACATCACTTACATCTCGATGAACAAGCCTTGTCAGTTTAAATGATATATTCAAAGTCAGAACTAAAATTAGACTTTCTCCGATTCGTCATAGTGTTCCTCAATGCTATAATTTATAATATCTTAAGAGTTTTATTAATGATATTTTTTAAATTGTGTTGATCTGTTTTTTAAACTAAATATTCGAAATAACCATTTATACCATCGTTGCGTACAAACGACTTACTTTTATCATTTTTCACATTTTTAAATTTTATTACTTCTGCACATATCAAGGTTCATGATTGACAGATAAATTTTTCTGTGATATATTAATCATTAGCGAAATAAGGTTAGCAATAAATTCTATCCTTTCAAAATTTTTTTACGTACAGATCACTGTTTGGTTATATTTTTATTTTGCATGTCAATTGATTTAGTTACGATCTACATAGTTAAAAACATTTTAAATCTGGATGAAAGCTAGAAATTAAATATTGTATTGTGTCTCATGAAGTTTATTTGGTGATCTAATAGCTCTAAACACCTATTCAACACCGGATATCAGAAATATCTTGATAACAAAATTAAACTTTTATGAGAAAAAACCATCAAAGAATGATGCAATCATAGATTATCTGTCATATTTAGGATTGCCGTTTGTACACGATTTGATAATTATGAAAATACTGCGAATTGGGAAAGCTAATTAGTTGTAACTAAACGAATTGGTTTTTCGAATTTATTTTTACCAGTTTTATTCAATTTATTCATGCTGTGAAATAAAACAAAAATAGTAGTGTCGTGTCTAATTAGTTATCGCCCTTTCTGGAAGGTTTAATATCAGGCTTTACACAAAGTAAGATGGATCTGAATGAGAGGCGTACTCAATGCGAGATTCGCTATAATATCACGGTCCCTTGTACAATCGTTGTTCGGAGATCTATGAAGGAGTTCGCGATGGTTTTTTCTTCCATTGTAGGGCTAGAGACTGTTAAAACCATTCAGGACTGTAATAATACACTGAATTCTATTTGAAAATATCGATTTAAGCTGTTCTTGTTCCTACCTCATGAAATGCCAAAGACGAACGCGATCGATATATAATTAACTTGAATGGGGTTTTCCATCAATAGGATATTCAAAACTGTTTCGAGGTTTCACGGTCGCAATAGAAACTCAAATAATAATATATACATTACCATAGAAAAAAAATAAAATTTCAAAACTTGGACTGAATCCTACAAATGATGACGACGAAGCAAAAAATGCCAGATCATATTTATACACATAAGGTAATTTTTATGAATATCTAAAACTATAATCATCGAAAAGAGTGTTGGTGTATTAGGTCGGCCATTGTGATTTTAGCAGGTTCAAAATTGGATAAATTGTTCATGGTATCAACCTCAAGGAATCGACAGTGACTAATTTTTTGATTTGACAATTTCCTGAAACGATGGCTTATGATTTCATATTTATCATCTGGAATTAGAAAACATTCAATGGTGAGCAAATTACTCAGAAGGCAGTGTCTATCAAATATAATGACGCGTTCGTACTATTCATTTTCGATTATCTGGGTTGTAAAAGCGGGAAAATAAGCGAAAACTGATAGATTCCTCTAGTATTTTATATAAACGATGAAAAATCAGAGAGATGTCACTCAAGATTATATTTACAAAACTAGTGCTCAAAATGATGAACTGAAAGAAAGCGTGTATCATCAAATATTTTTATTAATCCAATAATATGGCTCTTGGTAACTCAGAGTTTATAGCGCAATTAAATCAAGTTCTAACTTGCCAACTGTTGTGAATATTTCTTATAATTTCGGGTTTAAAACCATAAATATACAGTTTCTAGGGATAATGACCACGAATTGCAGTTGATACCACTTCTTATTGACAATCCATCGAATATGACTTATCGATAATTCCCATCATATTGTGCCATAATCGCTTAAATTATCTGAAAATCATGAATAAAGACAGTTAAAGAATGCGCATAAAGTACTTATATTCTTGCAGATATCTTGCTTTTGGTAGTAAATTAAATTAATACAGTGATAAAAATGAACACGAAAATACCTAAATTGTATGAGAGTTAAAGATTATCTATAGATTTTTACAAGGAATTCGTGCGTGAAAGTAACTTACAGTGTTCATACTCACAAACAAACATGAAGCTAAGACTGAGTAACGATTAGATAATATTTTATTATCATCCGATATGGTCAGTTAGCCCAATACTTGCTAAATTAAAACAATATTCATCAAAGTTTATGAATATTCACAAAATTTTAAAATGATGGGTATACCCAAGTGGGAGATTTTTTTAAATAAAACGGCAGTTACATAAAGCATCCAAATTATTAAATTTTATAAAATTCCACAAGAAAACTAGTGGAAGTGAAGCATTTGATTGAACAAATTTTACATATCATACATTAACTCATATTAATTAAAATTAAAAAACATGAACAGCTAATACGAATAAAACATTTTTTTTGTCAAAAATGATGGAATAAACTTTAAAAAAGTGATTCATTGCCAGCTTTAAGCTCAGTTAATTTAAAAACCAGCTATTTATGAAATAGTTAGGACAAAAGTACATGAGATATACAACAAAATATAAAGACAACTCTTACACGGAATCAAAACTTTTTATGGTAACGTAATATCAAAGCAAAAAAATTATCGCATTCTGCAAAATCTGATAACACTTCAAAGGTTAAGTTAGTGAAAGTTGTTACACTTTAAGTGGGGTTGTTTACAAAATCTTGGCAGCATGATAAAAATGAAGATATGCGGAGTGAAACTCTCCTCTACCACTCAACTTCAAAATCTCCTCTTCATCAACCAGAGTAAGTGTTTTATCATCAATTTAAGCCCGAGCCTTTCCATTAATTTTGATCCATGAAACGTAACGTCCAGAAGTTGTAGATTGGCCAAGATGAGTAAGAACATCAATCAGGTTAAAATTAAAATACCAGATTCCAAAGGAGCTAAAACACATTAGAACAACTTGACGCATCAAACGTAATCCATGTTCTAGTGATTAATAAAATCATGTTTTTAGAATTCCTTATTTTACTCAAACAAATAAAATCAAATATTATTTAATACATCTGCATTAGATGAAATAATCTTGTTTTCGGTTCCTCGAATTGCAGTTCTCATTCAATCCAACTTTGAATTAAGTCCAGGAACACAAAGCCCGCTGACATCAACTCGAAGGGGGAATTTAACATCCTAATGATGTGTTACATCGAAAGTTTAATATGAAACCTTCAAGATTTTCGCATTAATCTTTCCTTTTCCTTGTAAAAGAAGCGAATAACTAGAACGTAAAGATAAGGTGGAAGGAGAGAAATTCTTGACTATTTCGAAAATAAAAAAAAAGTTAAAAAATAACATGAAGAGAATATTTGGCATCTCGTTGCTAAACAGGAGAGAACTTGGTGATTTGTTCCTTAGGTTTCTAATGAGATTTAAATTAAAACAAAGTTTGACTTGTTTGATTTCATCCATAAGGTTTTTTCACGTCTAACATTTTAATAAAAAACAAACTCAATAAACCATTTGGTATAAAACAACATAGACTTAGTTCAGTTTGACTTGAAACTGATACTTCTTCACTAGAATCAGTACAAGCCGTTCTAAGAAATATAACTCAATAATTTGATAAGAACGTTTTGTCGAATTCAACTCCGAAGAGTTTATAAAAAAAATGAGGATTGGAGAGGTCATCTTGCTTCTCGCCAATTAGAATCACCTGCTTCTTGATTATATCGATCATTCTTGTAAAGAATTCATTAGCGCCCTTAATATAAACAAAAATAAGTTATGAAGAAACTTGTTGTTAATGATCTCCCGTTTCAATCGACGCTTTATACTCAGGAAATATCGTATCGAGGTTCTAAGCAGAATAAAAACAAAGAAAAATGGGATGAAACATCGATAAAAGCGACCATATACTTTTCATAGTCTGGATCATGACACTCCAAATGGCGAAACACTTGTTTCATATCTATTAATGTAAGATATTTAAAAAAGATAATAAACTAAAAAAAATAGTTTTTCTTGAATCGATTTTTCGGTAACTTTCCGCATATACCTTTGAAAACTCCTGATAATAATATAAATTAAAATAGTTTCAACAAATGAATTAAGGCTTTTAATTCAGGTATTCTTCGAATGAGATGCAAGACAGAGTTGTGTAGCATGTATTTCCAAAGTTTTTAATTCCAAGAGGAACTAACTGCAAATTTATAATTAAAAAACTTATAGAATTACATTTAGTTCAGACGTTTGATCCTTGGGTTTCTAAACAGGAGTTTCAGCGGCTTTTGTGGGGTCTTCAGGAGGAATATCAATTACATCATTGGATCCAACCATTCTAATATGACAACCCTTTTAGAAATGAACAAAATGCTGAGTAAATAACAACATTATGTAGTTCAAAACAATTCCAATTTTCATCCTAAAGAGAAATCAGATAAAAAAGAGTATAAGATCAGAAAAAAATACTGAATAGCCATTCTATTTAAATGGTTAAACCCAATTGAACACATAAAATAAATAAATTAAACCTAAAACCAACCCTATGACATTTTAAAAAAGTTTCAATAGATGGAAATAATAAATAAAAAAACACAACGGAAATCAGAAAGTCAAAATGATGGTTAAATATATTTTTTTGTCAGAAATGTTGTTTTTATTTCATAAAATGTTTCGAATCTGGACGAAAAATGTGTGTTGAGCAATAAGCACCAGATAAATCAGCCAAGAGACCCATATTGAAACGATATAACTAAATTTTTGCAGTTAAACTGTCATTTTAGAGATACTTATGACAACGTTTATACATTAAATCCATAGAAAACACTAATTAATAAGGAGTATTTATGATATTATTTGATTTTTTAAAGTAGTTAAAAGAAAAATGTGGAGAAAATTAAGAAATAAACAGGGATCCGATTCAGCATATAAAAAAATATTCTAAGTAAAGAGTTAAAGTCGGTAAAACCAAGCCTCAAAGGAAATCGTCTTAAAAATGAAGATTTAAGTTAATTTCAAGCAATAAAATCTGTCAACTGATTCTATAAAATATTAAATAAGATGAAATGATGTTATAAACCAAAACAACAAAATTGTAAAATAGTTTGAGATCTAAGTAACAGCGAATTAATCTGAGAAGATACGGGAAGAATCTGGAAATGACGTTTAAGTTTCACATTATGTTACCATCATTACTTTTGAGCAATTTTAGTTTAAATTAAGTTGTGAAAAATATATAAAAACTTATTATTGCTATATTAATTTGATTGAGAATAGGCTTTGGTGAAAATATTTGAGAAAGAAGAAAAAGGGGATATGGAGCGCAGACAATACAATGCTGGTATAAATGTTTTGATTAAAATAATAATTACATAAATAATTTTTCCTCGATAAATCAGTTTTTGTCTGTTAGGAACGATCTGAGTAAGCGCAAAAATTTGAGCTTTGAATAGAAACAAGGGAGAAGAAACGTCGACTTCAATAGAATGCCGCTGAAGTCCATACAAAACTGTAGCTTATCACACAAAATTTGGGATACAATGTATACCATTTGTAGAGGGTGAAGAAGGAGCAGGAGACATCTCTACGTCGGCCATACTTTGGTCTTGAAGTAGTTGCGCATGTAATGAAATGTCACGGCGTGGCGGCAGAACTTCCACAAAAGGCAATCCTTCTTGTTTCCTCTTCATGAATTTTCAAACAAATATTTGGTCAGACAATAGTTCGCAGGAGATACCTTCGCCAAGAATTCTAGCAACCAACGGCTGTAAAGTTAGAGTTCTCCACAGCACAGTATATTATGAGATAAAAAAATTGGAATGGTTTTTGAATCCTAATATCTAATCAAATAATAGAATCACAAAAATAGCATAATTTTCGTTTGAACAAGGTCACGGTTACTTCAATCCGGGATTTTTCATCCGCATGGCAAATAATCAACGAAAGAGTCCAAGAATATCACATCAAAATCAAACAGGGTTGCATTCTGAAAACGATTTTGGACAAAATAAAAGTTTTAAATTCGTTTAAACCATTAAAACTGAAATACTTGCTTCTCCAAAAATCTGAATCAGGAAGAAGTAGAAGACATCACTGAAATAATGTAGGCTTTATTTCTTCTTACAAGGGAAACAGACTTATCAAGAACAATTTCAAAACAGGTTTAAAGAGAGTCATAATATCTGACATTATAAAATAGAATCGTTGCAGATATTAATTTGGATTTGTCCAAACGCTCACCATAATAGGTATCATTTGTTAGATGCTTCGAAGTTGCGTAAACCTTTTCTGCCTTCTGCAATTCATCAGACTAAATAAAAGTACCAATTATATCAGAGTAGATATTTATTATTTCTGAAATATCATTTCTTAACTATTAATCAAGATATATGAATTAAAAAACGTTGCTGCAAACAGAGGAATTTAAGCAGCGATATGCTTCTGAAGCCATAGTCCTCATTGCTTAAACTAAAAACCATTAAAATCCTTGTTGATAAAAATTAACTTATTTTGAAAAAACCAGAAACAAACAAAAACATTATTTCCGATAAATATATGGTTGATTCACCTTTTGACATTGTTACTCAATGCAAATGTTAGCATATGCTCTAAATAGAATAATTTTAAGAAATATACCGACACTTTCAATGAATTTGCCACAATTCCAAAGGCTAAACTAGTCCAATAAAGTCTTAAAAATTAAGTTAAAAAATGTTTATCAATTCATTTTACAACTTCAACTTTAATAAAAATGAAAAGAAACATATATTAAACTGTTAAAAATGTAGTTTGAAGATGAAAAAATTAATAGTGTTTAAATAATTGGAATAAAAATTATAAATCTATCAAGGGGTAGGCCTTGACAGATCCTATAAAGACATAAAAAAATATTAACCATTAACAATAATAATATTTAATATTTTATTGAGATGGTAAGAAACTAATTTTTATTAAAAGGTTAAAAATTTTAATGCATATTTTTAAAAATTTATTTTGTCAAAAGGTAGAGCCATTACTATTGTGAAAAATTGGGTAACTTAGATATATAAAAAAACATGATAACCACAGAAACAGAAATGATAAGAAGTAGAGTAGTTAAAAGTATAAAAACTAATGAAGATGCTTCAAGACAATATAAGATAGTTTTAGAAGTTTCCCTGAATAAAGAGTAGTCTTTGATCTTGTGAAACGTGTTCATCCTGATGTCTTTGCAATTCATAATTGAGTCGTTCGTTCTGTGTCTTTCAACAATTTAAGTTTCATTTCAAGCTCAACTTTCTTACTTGAAATCGACTGCAGAGTATGATTCAGTGACATAAGTGATTAGGTCTTTTCACAAAGCTTATTTATCGAGTATTTAAATCGCAGTTTGATGTCTTTATTCGTGACTTTTTTCCTCGATATCTGAATTTCAAGATCGGAAATAGTTTTTTTACGTTCTTATTAACTACTAAGGTGATTTTTATTTTCAAGCTCAAATGACTGTCTCAGATGCATGTTTTCTTCTCAACCGTTCATTATCAAGTAGTAATTTAGATATTTTTTTTTAAACATTCCTACTCTTTGTTCCTTCGTATTAAAAAGAAGTAGCTCTTTCCAGAGCAGCAAGAAAAGATAAAGGGTAAATGCCGTTAACGTAAACTTCATTTGAAGACTCCGTATAATTAAATGATTGAATAGATGCTACCGTTTTAATTTATGAACAATCTTGAACCTGACAAATGTCTTCAGACATAAAAGTCCTCAAAATTTCTGCCAATTTCATAACATGTAAATTTACCAGAACGAAGATCAAAACATAACATAATGCTAACCATTCCAGGGTTTAGATAAAATTTTTGAAAGTAGAAGTTAATGTTGAGTCTCGATATCGAATAAATTTCATGCATCCGATTTTTGATTGTCCGTCGAACTTGTAGTTTAGTTATGGCGAAGAGCAGAGATGCACAATCGAAAAATGACAGTTGATGCTTTAAGGTTTGAAGTTTATTTTCCAGTTGCTTGAGATTTTATTCTTATTAAATGCTTCGAATGTAGCCATTTCACAAAATGAAAGATAACTAACTTTAGAAATTGAGAAGTCAAGTTGTCATCATATTCAATAACTTATATCGAACCAATCACAAATAAGACGTAAAGTTGGGACTTTAGCAATGTAAACGGTAGAAATATTAGATTGTTTCATTAACTCAGTCAAATTATTTCAAAATTTCATAATTTGGACTCCCTTTTCAATGTATCAAACAGCTTGATCAAGGGAAAACACAGGAAACGTACATTAGTTGATCAACATATAGTGCCAAAACTAGTTTCTTTAACATTTTATTCCTCGGATAGCTTAAAATAAATGAAGAAAAATATATTTAAACTTATATTTTGTCTCATCTAAATAGTCATAAAGCTTATTGTTGTTTATTTAAACCAAAGAGATAAAGAAAGCATATCGTGAGTTCTCATCCGATGTTAAAATATTTGATTAACTGTTTTTATCACTGCACTGAGCTCTAAAAATGTCATAAAATAGGTTCAAGAAAGCCCTGAATCTTCTAATTTAATTCCTCCATCTTTTAAGCCGTATACTGTCGGCTCTATAGTAAGCTGGTTGTTCAGTAAGACCAACTATAAAACCTAATAATATGAAATAAAAGTGAATGTTGGGATAAAGCAAAGAGTGCGAAAGAGATTCAAATGCTGAATTCAAGGATAAGAATAGTGACCCTTTTTCTTCATAGTTTTCAGATATAGTGAAAGATTTAACAGAACCAGAAGCATCACATGCGTAAAAAGATTCCATTAAATTATTAAAAATAAAGATTTAAAACATCTTTTTCAATTAACAGATTTTTACCATATCTTTCACCACCTTTTCATGAACATGACTCTAAGAACAGCCAACAGGTAAAACTTCTTTAAACCTAAAGTTTCCCTAAATCAAGTATAAATATCAAAGTAAATTCAATAAACCTAAAATCTAAACCCTCCTAAATGTCTGAATCATTAATTAAAAGGTTTGGATAAAAAAGCCAGGTTCAAGATAACTCAATAAGTCCCTTGTTGGACAAATCTTAAGGAGAGACGACAGTATTGGAAATTACGTTTACTGACGAGTTTCCATGTCCATCTAATTGAGGTTTGATTCTGCCGTAAATAAAAAAACCTAAAAAAGAGATATAATTTTTTTAACATCAAAACACTTTTATATACTTGGAACATATCTATAACGAGTTGATCCTAAACAACAACCAAGGAAACGACAACCGCTAAAAACGCACGAAAATATATCAGTGGCGATTTCATTTTGGCGGGAATCTTTTATCTCTCAAAGGATCAAGACCTCATGGATAGACAAATAAATTCGAACCCCTAACGAAATTTATCGTTACTTTAATAGCTAGATTGAAGTTTAGCG
>MU204202.1:33036-61542 GCA_017309775.1 Paedocypris sp. Pulau Singkep
ACCTTCGGATGTACTAGACATTCTAATCAGACCCTCACAGATCGTCTGGGCCAGCCAGATCTTGCCGGAATTAATTCCCACATCTGACAATAGTTGTGTCTATACTGCCAGCCTAGTTATTGTTTGGCTAAACCCTCAAGCTTACTGTACAACTTGACTAAACCAGAAGAAATGCCAATAAAAAATATTGCTCAGAATGTACTTTTCTTTGTACATGGGTCTAGACAAAATATACATTTCCGATGTTGTACAAAGTCAAAGTAACCTTTTTAACATGAATTTATTTAACCTCTTAGCAGTCAGAATGGCAGAGCGGTCCACTAACTTTCCGTTCTGCCTTTGATATAGAACAGCACCAAGCCCTTCCTGCGATGCGTCACAATGCAAGATGAAAGGCTTCTCAAAGTCTGGATATCCCAGGACTGGAGGTTGAATGAGATAGTCAATCAACTGACAAAGCACTTTTTGATGGGCTGCTGACCACCTCACTGCGTGAGATGATGGTAATTGACCTCCTCTGCCCTGGGTCTTTTTGCCTGGTTTCCTCTTTCCTTCAGGTACTGTTTCACCATTCTCACTGGACAGAAGATCATACAGGGGCTTGGCGATCCGTGAAAAATTTGGAATGTAGCTGCGGTAATACGAAATGAATCCCAACAGCTTCCTCACTTCTCCAATCGTTGAGGGGTTCTTTTCTCTTAACGCCTGAACGGGAGCGATATCAGCAGGGTCCATGGTGTACCCTTCAGGGGTTACCATTCTTCCCAGGAACCTCACCTCGTTCTTAAATAACTCACATTTTCTAGGTGTCAATTTAACTCCATGGCTTTCATAGCGACGTAAAACTTTTCTAAGGTCTCTTAAGTGGTCCTCAAAAGTCTTAGAGTGCACCAAATTGTCATCTAGATACGGTAAACAAAGTTCATCCCTCAATCCAGCCAGACATTCTTCCATTGACCTCTGAAACTCTGCAGGTGCTGATGTCAGACCGAAAGGGATTCTCACCCACTCATAAAGACCCCAGGGAGTGATGAATGCCGTGAGAGGGCGACTGGACTCCTCCAAGAACCCTTGATGGTACGCCTTCCCCTGGTCAAGGACAGAGAACCAGGAACTTCCTCTGAGGGTATTCAGCATGTCTTGTATGCGAGGTATTGGGTGGCGGTCAGGTATGGACTTCATGTTCAGTTCCCTGTAGTCACAACACAATCGAAGACTGCCATCTTTTTTTCGGACACAGACTATTGGACTGGAGTAGTGAGACTTCGATTTGTTTATCCATCCTCGATTTAGCAGGTCTTCCAGATACTCCTTGACCTCTTTATGGAGCGGTTTTGGTACTGACATGTAAGTTCGTCGCACAGGTGTGTGGTCATGAAGACGTATTTTAAGTTGCAGTGAGGGGATGCTGCCAACGTCGTAATCATCACGAGCAAATACTTTGTACTCCTCTCGCAGTAGTTGCTTCACCTGCTGCTGCTGTGATGGATGAAGATGGTCAAGAGGGACAGGTGGGTCCCAAGGCTCTTCACTGTTGAGGCTTGTTCTTGGTCCCTCCACCACCTGTTTACTTGATCGTGGATTTTGTTGTTCAATAGACGATACGTTTGCGTCTATCACCCTGGTCTCAGCTCCTCTCAGCTTGGCAGGATACACAGTTCTTACTCTTTGAGTTTGACCCAGTGTCGTTCTTGGGGGCAATAGGATGTCATGAGCTGTGTTATTGGTGATTGGGAGTCGGAAACGGGACCACGTACCTCGTTATAACTTGATGGCGCCCCTCTGTACGTCCAGACCTTCAAATAGTGGTAATGACAGGTCTGGTTCGAATAACGCTGCTTCGCTTGTTGACAACGGCCCAGTTCACACGGCGCATTTGACGACTCTTGTCTTGCCAGCTGAGATGCTTATCAGTCTTCTCTCTGTTTTCACTGTGCTTTCGTCGAGAGCATCATCCACAGCTTTCATCACGTTTAGAAAGACTTCTGCCTTTTTGCAATCAAGGGAGAAGGCAGCACTGATAGCTTCGGTGGCTACACAAGGTGGCTCGATTTTTCGCTCCAAGAGATGTTCAATAACATTAAAGCCGATGATGGGCTCCTCAGCCACCCCACCTTCTGCAGAGACCAGAACTGGAACTAGCAGCTCAAATGGTGCAGGCTTTGTTGATGGTAATGTGAATTTAACTTCCACCCACCCTGAGAATGGGATGGATGTCTGATTAACTGCTCTTCCATCAAGAACGCCAGGGCCGATTATCTCACTCAGCTTTCTTACTCTGGTGTGCGGGAGGTGCTGTTGTCTCCACTTGTCGTTGATGAGGCTGACCTGTGATCCAGTGTCCCACAACGCCCTTGTTTCTACTCCATCCATTAAACAAGAAATTATATGTTTCTTTCCAATCAGGTTCAGGAGCTGTGCTCGCCGTTTCGGGGAAAGGAGGCTAACAGTAACTGTCTCTGGCTGTCTTTTACTAGTGAGGTGAGTCTTATCGGTGTCTCTTTGCGACTCACCTTGTTTCACTGGTATGGGTGGTGCCACTGTACTGCCTAATGTGTCAATTTGCGCCGATCTGTCTGAAGGTCTTCTCTGTGCTATACACCCTTTTGACAAATGGCCACTCTGTCCACATTTAAAACAATGGTCGCACTGTTCCCCACAGTTTCGATCTTGACAGTCTCTGCAGCCCCGCTTCCTTATGGTGTTACGTGGTTTGGACCAACGTTGGGAACACTGCAGGGCCCCTTTAATTTCAGCAATTTCCCCCTTTAAGACACTGATAACCTCCATGAGCTCAGTTTCTCTTTGAGTTGGCATGGTGGTTGTTTTAACAATTTTACTTTTCGTTGATAGGGGGGGCTGTTGTCCTTGTCCACCAACGGCACCAATTGTTGTTTCATATACAGGTTGTGTCTCGACTTTGATTTCTCTCACTCGTGGTTCTCTGTTATTCTTTTTGAGTTTCTGTTGTCTCTCCCACTCCAAACTTGCGGCTTCATTCGTCTTTGCGATTAATACATCATCTGTGATGGATGGGTCATCTAGATAGTTTTTGATCTTGTACTTCACATTATCGCAGATTAAACAGGTGCCAACCGCTCGTAAGAACTTCTTCTGGACTAACTCTGCGCTATACTGCTCATCTGTGTCAGGTTCTTTCGCTGCGGCGAGAAGCGAAAGGGTGAGGTCAGTTTTAATTTCCAACATGTCACGGAGGCTTAAACCTGGACTAATGGCTCTGACTACGGCTTCAATAATTTCAGCCTCACTGTGATTTCGTTTGAGTCCCATTTTAATTTGGTGAATTAAATTTGAATAGGAAAGTTTGTCTTTTTGGCCTTGTTCTCCAATTTGCCCATTGATCCTAAACTCTCGACGAATAGTGAGCTCTGGTAGTGTCACTGGCGGTTGACTAGTGAAGTCTAGACTTGAGTGACTACTTAAGGACTGGGAAGACATTTTGTTGGTTAACTTTGTCATTTCTTCCTCAATGTTTTTAGTTGCAGCTTGAAAACTATGCTGTAAAGCTGTATATTGATCTTTCAGAGCAGCTAGCGCGGCTGCATATTTGTTACTTTCTTCTTTATCTATTGCATCTTTTCCTTTAACTTCGTTTGCATGTTTAATTAAACGGCGCAACAGTGCGGATGCTACTTCTTCTTCGGTTTCAATTGCCATATCAACTGCTTCACTAATGGTTCTGATCAGCGTGTGCTTCCTGCTTTGTTTTTCTGTAGAGATTTTAGCTTCAAAACACACCTCATATAGTTGGTTCAACTCCAGCTGCAACAAGACTTCACTCAGCTGGTCCTGCAGTTTCTCCAACTCCATCTTGTGTGTTGTCCGTTTAATCTCCACTTTTCCTTAGCACAGCCGATCCCGGACGAGCCCCCAGTTTTTGTTGCACACTTGAAAATGATGACGAGGTCAAGTGTGTTGTTTAGTTTCTTTAGTGAAGCCCAAAATACACAACTCGATCACACTGCCGTCGTCACTTCCGGTTCGCTCGATCGCGGGTGCTCCACCTAGTGGTGAGTTGGTGGCATTGCGGAATATATTGCGGAGGCGCTAGAACCTGTTGTCTAACATGTCTAAGGCATGAGGGCAAACAAAATAATAATATGAACTAACAAATAAATAAACGAAATAGGGGGTGTCTATTTTTCCCAGACCCTTACACACAGCTGTTCTTGAGAGGGCATCTGCCATCACGTTTTCTGACCCCTTCTTGTGCTTAATTACTAGATTGTAGCCTTGAACAACCAAGGACCAGCGCAGCAAGTGCTGATTTTGGTTGTACATTCTTGACAAGAACACCAAAGGGTTATGGTCAGTGAACACAAGCAGAGGCAGATGATTTGAGCTCACGTATACATCAAAGAATTGCAGGGCTAATAACAATGGAAGTGTCTCTTTTTCATCAATAGAATAGTTCAACTGGTGCTTGTTAAACTTACGTGAACTTTTAGTTTGAATCCTCGAGTCAGGTCCGGGGCTGCCAAAACCTGTGCGCTGCACAGTAGGGCCTTGGCATTATCAAAAGCCTCCTGGCAGTCCTTGGTTCACAAGAAAGTCCGCGATGGGCTCAGCAGGAATGTCAGAGGATTAACCACTGTAGAAAAGTTTTTGCAAAAATTTCGGTAATAACCCGCCATCCCGAGAAATCTTCTGAGCTCTTTACGCGTCGTCGGTACAGGAAACTGGGTAATTGCAGCCACTTTAGCCTCAGTAGGTTTTACCTGACCCTGACCCACTTCTCTTCCCAAGTAAGTTATTGTTGCCTGTCCAAACTCACACTTGGCCAGGTTGAGAGTCAAAGAGGCGCTCGCAAGACGTACAAAAACTTCGTGCAAGGTTGTAGATGCTCAGTCCAACTAGCATTGTAAATTAAGAGATGGTCCAAGTACGCGTTATAATTTCGAACACCCGCAAGCACGATGTTGATAAGTCGCTGTGTTGGGTTCTCAATCCGGTTCTTCCAGTTCTCCTTAACGATGAACCTATTTCATCACAGAAAAAAGGTCACAGCACTTGCAAAGTCCAAGACCTTTTATTTTGGTTACAGGAGTAAAGCGGTGAAGTTGGTGAAGCGGCGATGCTATGCGTGTAGCAAATCTGTCTTCTTTCTCTGTTCAGCTTCACTTACGTTTTCCTTCTGCCCCTCACTTACGTGTTCACACAGTTATATCTCGGTGGTTTCGCAACACATCAAAAGAGCTGGCTATCTTTTAATTGGCTGTTTAGGCCAGAGATGCCAAGTACGATTATCTCGACCTGATGACTTCACCACTTTCGGCGTGAGACTCAGCACTCCCTTCCTTTCTCAGAGAGGTCCTGTTTTAAAGCTAGATATAACAACAAGCGTATGAGCACATTTACTTTAAGTTTATTTTATTCTTTATTTTCAAATGATAATCTATCAATATCTTTTTATGTAGCAAAGCGTAATATAGCAAAATCAAAAACACTCTAACATTCCCTCCTCTTATCATTTGAAAGTCCAAAGAATAAACCTAAGTTTGTCAACACACGTAATTTCTCAATTGAGACTTTAAAACATGCATATCATCACATTCTTCAGAATTCATCCTCATCTAACTCATCCTATCTAGCACGGTACAGGTCTTGCATAGCAAAAGCATGATTAATCAATCTGTTAAACATCGCTTTGATACAGGGAATCACACATAAAACAATCAATCCAATCAGAATTGACACAAAAATAATTGGCACAGGGTTGAGTACGTAATGTCCAACAGTGGCTGTGAAATTGAAACGTAGTTCTGGCTTGGGTGCATCTTGAATAGCAGACTTCCTGTCATGAGTGACAACTCTGCCTTGTGGTGAGTGAGTGTCCGAGGAAAACCACTTGTTGCTTTGCCAGTTGGAGTTTCTTCTTTGAGGCCTTTGAGGCGCTGAGCCTCTGGAGCTGGAATGATGATTCCAGCGTAGATCATTTGTTGAACAACAGGGCAGATTCCTTCAATGGCTTCTTGCTTTAATGGGTACTGGCGAATTCTGGGACGAGGTGTGGCTGTGGTCATGAGCCCCACATCATTGGGTCCAGTTGACCAAAACGAACTTGGGATTGAAGCGAGGCGAGGGTCTTCATCTTGCAGTAGCAGTCACATGGGAATATCGGCGTTAGCCAGGTGGTGGCGTCCAGACATCTGACTTTCAAACTTGAGTCTGCGTCGAATTAATCCAGCTTCTGGATCATGTTCAATGTCTGGATAATCGGGGTCAACGACAGGGAAAACAGCCGTTAACGAGCGTCGCACCATGCTCTCCAGATCTTCCCAGCGGTCTTCTGATGTCTTCGCTAGAGAGATGTGGGGGGTGCGTGATGGTGGTGTCAGCAATGCTTTTACTGACATGGTGAAGTCAACTTGTACTGCTGCTCGGCCGTGAGCATCAGTGATAAGATCATTCAAAAACACAGGTTGGGTGCCGGCTTCATGAACGGCGGCAGAGAATGTGAGGTCATCACCTGTGTGAGAATCATAGCGCAGGGTGACATGCAGGTCAGATGCAGACATTCTTTCGGTGTTTGGCTTTGATGAAACGGTGGATAACAGCACTTGAGCAGTTTCTTGCTGATCGTCTTGATCAAACTCCAGTACTCACTTCCCCGCGGAAGTGAGTTGCCTGTCCAAACTCACACTTGGCCAGGTTGAGAGTCAAAGAGGCGCTCGCAAGACGTACAAAAACTTCGTGCAAGGTTGTAGATGCTCAGTCCAACTAGCATTGTAAATTAAGAGATCGTCCAAGTACGCGTTATAATTTCGAACACCCGCAAGCACGATGTTGATAAGTCGCTGTGTTGGTTCTCAATCCGGTTCTTCCAGTTCTCCTTAACGATGGACCTATTTCATCACAGAAAATAAGTCACAGCACTTGCAAAGTCCAAGACCTTTTATTTTGGTTACAGGAGTAAAGCGGTGAAGTTGGTGAAGTGGCGATGCTATGCGTGTAGCAAATCTGTCTTCTTTCTCTGTTCTGCTTCACTTACGTTTTCCTTCTGCCCCTCACTTTTCGCAACACATCAAAAGAGCTGGCTATCTTTTAATTGGCTGTTTAGGCCAGAGATGCCAAGTACGATTATCTCGACCTGATGACTTCACCACTTTCGGCGTGAGACTCAGCACTCCCTTCCTTTCTCAGAGAGGTCCTGTTTTAAAGCTAGATATAACAACAAGCGTATGAGCACATTTACTTTAAGTTTATTTTATTCTTTATTTTCAAATGATAATCTATCAATATATTTTTATGTAGCAAAGCGTAATATAGCAAAAGCAAAAACACTCTAACACGCTGGAATGTAGCTGGCGCATTACGCATCCCAAAAGCCATAACGCAGTACTGCATAAAATCGTCTGGAGTCACAAAAGCAGAGATATCCGAGGCACGAGGCGTTAACGGCACCTGCCAATAACCTTTAAGCAAAGTCCAGTTTCGTCACATATCTAGCCGACCCCAGGTTGTCCACAAAGTCTTCCATCCGCGACAATGGATAAGAATCGGGCACTGTAACCGCATTGACCTTTCGATAATCAGTGCAAAACCTGGCGGAACCAACGCTTTTGGACACTAACAAACATGGAGAACTCCAAGGGCTGAAGCTTGGCTTTGCTAACCCGTTACCACACAAGTAGTCAACCTCAGCTTTCATGATGGTACGCTTGACAGAATTTACTCGGTAAGCATATTGCCTGATAGGACTGGCAGCACCCACATCAATATCATGCTGCAAAACAGTTGTCTGGGAAGGTACATCGTTAAACAAAGCAGGGAATTTGGCAAGGAGATTCTTTACATCATCCCTCTGCAGGTCAGACAAATGATACAAATGAGAATTCAACTCACTCAACATTACAGAATTTTTCAAGCACGCGCATTGCTGAATTGTGTGACGAACCAACACACCATCTTCGTCATAGAGCATGCCTGTGACGTCAGCCACCTCGCACACGAGCGCCGCAGTAGGAGAATTCTCGCTTTTGGCTGACTCGTTTTGTGATGATTCTCGGATATGATACTCCTTAATCATATTGATGTGACACACACGAGACTTACTTCTACGATCAGATGTGAATCAAGTAGCCAGTCTCACTCAGTTTCTTCTTCAGTTCATAGGGACCCGAAAACCGTGCAGATAACACAGAACCTATTTTAGGCAACAAAACAAGCACTTTATCTCCCTTACTGAAATGTCTTGAAACAGTATTTCGATCAAATTGACTCTTCATAGCCACTTGGGCTTTCAGCAGAGACTCTTTGGCTACCGAACAAGCATGATGTAAACGCTTACGGAATTTACTCACGTAATCCAGAATATTGGTCTTCGGAGAAGTTTCGGAAGACAGCATTTCTTCTCTCAGCATCTTTAACGGACCTCTCACGGTATGTCCAAAGACAAGATCCGCAGGGTTAAAACCTTGACTTTCCTGTCTCACCTCCCGGATTGCTAACAACAGCAAGGGTATGTCCTCATCCCAATCTTTACCTGTATCAAAACAGTAACGACGTAGCATAGCTTTTAGTGTTTGGTGAAAACGTTCCAAGGCACCTTGTGACTCTTGGTCGTATGCACTCGAACGTCTGTGCTTGATGTTTATAGTTTTCAACACCTGCTGAAAAAGGTTTGACAAGAAGTTGGTGCCTTGGTCAGACTGTACAACTCGCGGTAATCCGAAAACTGAAAAGAACTTCACAAGTGCCTTGCCGATATTCACAGGAATTGCCTCTGGAAATTGTGTCGCTACGCACATTACGGTAAGTAAGAATGGGTGGCCAGCTTTAGTCTTGGGTAAGGGACCCACACAATCAATAATGACATGCCCGAAGGGCTGTAAACAACTTGCTTTTTATATATACAAGATGCAAAGGAACTTTCAACACTCGCATTTTGAGACCTCGCATCAACACATGACTTCCACAGAAAGTCTCCTCTGAAAATGGCACGGTGTCTGCCGCAATAAAGGACTGCGTGGCCCCTGTATCACGCAGTACAGTAACATTCACAGGATTGCAACACTGAGCACCAATAGCTACCTCTCCCTCCATCACAAATGGTTTATAACCAGCATCAAACTCATTGTTCTCCGTTTTACTACCATCCACACTCTTCACGAATGCTACACTTTTGGGTGGACTACTTTGCTGCTTGCGCTTCAAAGTAAGACAGTCGGCGATTACATGACCTGGTTTGTGGCAATAAAAACACTCCCTATCTTCTCAAGTTTTGGGAAAGCTTCTCGTATGTAATGGTTCCTTCACCACAGCAGGCATAGAGACGGCTTTCTCAGTGCGAGAGAACACGCTGTTGTGTGTCAAAGCAAATTAATCGGCAAGTACCGCTGCTTGCGACAAGGACATCACCTTCTGTTCATTTAGATAGATCACCATTTGTTCCGGAATACAACTCTTGAACTCCACTAGAATTAGTTCTTTGAATGACTGAATGTCTGTTACTTTACTTGAAGTACACCAACGTTCAAACAATACATTCTTCTCCCTAGCGAATTCTACGAATGTTTGCGTTGAACTCCGCTTGTGATTTCGAAACCTTTGCCGATAGGCCTCGGGTACTAGTTCGTACGCTCTTAACCCTCTGGGGTCTGAGGGTGTTTTGGGGCTTCTGAGGTGTTTTGACATGCTCTGACATTTGTAACTATTTCATCTACTTACAACATACTACTGGCCAAAAAGTACTGTTTTTGTATTCAGCACGTGCTGTGCTACAATAATATGTGAGCAAAATTGATGTATGTTTTATCATTTTTTTAGAAAAAAAAAAAGTAGCTGACATAAGGCCAAAAAACCCATACTGAATAGTCCTGAACACACTTGTAAGTGACCTAGTCTTGTAGGCTAAAGTGTATCTCATTCACAGAAAGAATAAAATAGTTTACATTAGGCAAAGTCAGTTTTTGTGTCAGCACTGGCGTATCGTGGGAGGGACAATGTATGTGAATATTCATGAAATTCTCACCCTTATGCAAATGTCCCCCCATCAAGGTAGAATGCCGTCACCCAACCATTCACACTGACACTTCTGCTTCTTTGTCAAATTGACCAACAGAAAACCCATGTGGCCTACCTCAGCTAGCTTCAGCTTCACACCTTGTGGACAATATAAGATTCAAAAAAACGTTTCATCCCCAGGGGGGTAATGCTTTTTCGGTCACCGTTGAACAAATGTATGGTATAATACAAATAAGTAAATAAATTGAATAACAATAAGTAATGACATGTATGGCACATAACAAGAACAACAGATGAGTTGAACATATAATGCCCATAGAAAAGTGAAAAGTCCCAGCATGTATGGAGAGGAGTTGTACAGTCTGATGGCCACAGGAATAAAAGATCTCCTGAAGCGTTCTGTGGAACACTGATCAGCCTCTGGCTTCTCTCAGCCACAACGTGAACAGGGTCCAGCTTCACACCCAGTACAGAGCAGCTCTCTTTTTGTCTTTCAAGATTTGTCCAGTTTGTTTTGTCTGCCACCTTCACGCTGCTTCCCCAACAGACCACAGCATAGAAGATGACAGACTCTAAACATCTGTAGCATGGTATTACAGATGTTGAATGCTGTTTGCTCAGATTGTAGATGTACAATATTGTATCACACCACAAAGGTGTAGGTCGCAGGTCTTTCAAAAAATAATCTCACATTTGTAGAAGATGACTGACTGACTGACATTTTCTATCATATTTTGTTATTCTATCATCAAAGCTTATATTTTTTCTTTTGAATTCAATTGAAGGTTTATTTATATATATTTTACTTTATAATTGTAATATTTTTATAATTTAATTATAAAATATTTTTAAAGTTTTATAACATAAAATACAACTATTGTGTTTTAGTCTGAGAATTGTATTTCTCTAATACAGGGCGTAACACAGGGAACGACAAAGGATTTTTTTTTTTTTCAGATTCAGTTTTTTCTACAACTGAAATGCAATAGAACTTTTTATTATGTCATGTCATCTCGCCTGAAAACTTTTTTGCAAAAGTTTTTCCAAAGGTTGCATGTTCAGCATCAAATCATACATTGCTGCATATGTTTGTATGTATAAAGATACCAAACAAACGTGTGGCCATTGTATAACGATGACAAATTTTGTTGTATTTTCTGGGGTGTAATGGCAAAAATAGTGCAAAACTTGTGCTGTGTAATAGTAATTAATAACGAAAAAGCAAAAGACACAGAAGTGTAGAAAGGATTTTTTCGTACAAAAACACGTTTCACAAAGGCATGGTCTCTGTTGCTTTTGTTTCTGAACTAAAAGCGTGGAAGAACTAGAGCCCAGCAAAAAAACCCTCCCCCACATAAGTAACCCCAGACCCTTACAAACTCACCTGGTCAGGCCACATTTGCATTTGAATCAAGGCTGACATTAGATACCCCCACTGAGACAGACCTCCAAATCAGACATGGCCATGCTGGTGATTCAAGAGGGAAGATGTACAAGACAACTTTTGTATTTTATTCAGATCATTATATTTATCCGTAATGCCCAGCGAAACAACGGGAACAACAAAGAATTAGATTAAAAATTGAGAAACTTATTTTCAGACTGAAATGCAATAAAACTATTTCTTATCATGTCACCTAAAAACTGTTTGGTCTCTGAAATTGTGAAATATAAAGATACCAAATTGTGTTGTTTTCTGGAGTGTATTGAATACAATAGTAATAAGAATGTGCTCTATACTAGAAAATAATTACAAAAAAGCAAAAGACAGAAGTGTATGAAGCATTTTCCTTCAAGCATCAGATACCTTAATGTATCTGAATCAAAAGCATGGATAAAGAGCACAGCTAACAAATAAAACCCCACCCCATCTCACGCCAGCCATTTCACACCTCGAACTCACCTGGTCATTTGAAGCAAGGCACAGACCTATAGGGCAGACAAGCCACACTAGCTTCCCCCGCTCAGACCCAAACCAGACTTAGCAGTGATAGTAAAAATGTGAAGACATTCAGGAAACACAAATCAAAGTCCAAGTAAACTTTATTGTCAATTCTGCTTTTTTCTACTCGTCCACATACAAATGACAGATACACATCACAGGTGACGGAACTATGATTACATAAATGTAACAGAAATACATAAAAAGAACACCGCAATGAAATGTACACCAATAGAAGTGCAACCCAAGTATTGTATTATTGTGCATGTAAGTTTTAGCAGGAAAGTGACCAAGAGTCCTGAGGAAAAAGAGACGCTGCTGTGGTTGAGGAACAGGCAGGAATAGTCTGGAACAGTCTGAGTGGACCAAGACAGAGTTGCTGCCTGACTCACTTTGAAACCTTGGCTCTCTTGGAACCTGTTGCTTGAATATTTTCATTATATCTGTGTAGAAAATAAATAAAACAATTGGATTATTATCACTTTATTTAAAACTATATTACCATATATTACTATTGAACTGATGGTCATCTGATGAACAGACAATGACTGTCTATATCTGATGATGGCCAATAAGACAGAAAAATATCTGTTGATGAACTGTAGTGAACAGTTTACACATGAGTTTACAAACACACACACACCCACACACAAGACAATGTGAAAAATATCTGTTGATGAACTGTAGTGAACAGTTTACACATGAGTTTACAAACACACACACCCACACACACACACACACACACACACACATACATAAGACAATGTGAAAAAATATCTGTTGATGAACTGTAATCAACAGTATACACTAGACAATGTGAACACCATCCACTGAACATCATGTTATTATTACTTTATTTAAAACAATATTACTATTTCAATATTATAGTATTAATATACTGAGTGCTCTTACTCAGTAAGGTTGTTGGCTGCTCTTAAAACTGAACGGCATCCACGTTTCCCTTTGTCACAGATAGAACACTTATTTTGACGCGGACCGTTGTTTCACGTCCCTTCCGCGTTCACGATGTTATGTTTACTTATGTCAGCTGTCTTGTGTCATCCTGATTCCTTGTCACGTGTGTTTTGTTTAGTTTTTCCCCCGCGTGCGTCCGTTGTTCTTACCAGCTGTTTTCACGTCACTTCCCGTTTTCCCGCGATTGTTTATTGTCTCAATTTGTTTCAGGTGTTTGTCGTTTGTCTCGTCATGTGTTATGTATTTAAGCACCGGGTTTTTTCACAGTTGTTGTCGCCTTCTACCGTTACGTATGGCTGTACTTTGTCTCGTCTCGCCTTGTTTATTTTGTGCCTTTTGGATTAAACCTTCACTGAGGAGTTAACCCCTGGTCTCCCGGCTGTTTTCGTGCCGGGCACGGGGATCCATTCACCTCCTGTCTTGAGACAACCAACGAACCCGTGACACCCTTTGAGAGATGCTGATGCTAAGATGTCGCCACTCCTAAAAAAATTACATGACAGAATTTGTTAGCAAACATTGGAAAAAGCAAACCGATGGCCAATTGATGAAAGTATCTGTTTACACTAGACGTGAATGTGAACACCATTGCTGAACATCACATCGTTAGCTAACATTTAAAAACACACAAGGAACAGATATTTGTAAACAAGTCATACTAAAACAAACCGGATCAAAATTGACAAAAGAACTGGGCATGATAGCTAGTATCACGTCACAAACGAAACAACAGCTTCATGTGCCGTTATTATCATTATTAGTTGTGTGTGACTTTACCTTACAGTTTATTACACAACTACTAGCGATTTTGTAAGGCAATGTCAAGCTCCAAACAGCCTAAACTATCATTTACCATAGACATCACGCGTCTCATTACTCAGATAATGAGGCAATCCAACACGGACTCAACCTCTTCTTACATTCAGATGGATTAGCGAAACAAATAATATTTCCGTTTATTTCTTCTCATAGCATTAAAAAATAGACATTCTCAGCTTTATGTAGACATGTGTTTCATGTTTGTGTGAAACATATTTATAAAGTTACAGCTCTTTTTCAGACGCATTTCTGAACGGACTCCTCTCATCAAGGAGAAGGCAAACGCGCGGCCACGTTTTAGTTTTATTTGTTACTAAAAACACAACGTTCTGTATTCATTAAGAAAAATATAGAAAAAAAGTAGACACTTCAAACTTTCTGTGGATGTATAACACTTGTATGTAAGCCCAAAAGTGACGGAGTTATTTTTGTGTGTTTCACACTGATCTTAAAAAAAGTGCGTTGGTATCGCCGGCGACACCGCCGACCCCAGAGGGTTAATATAGCCAACTTCACCACTTCATAGTCTAGGCTTTCTTCTAATGACAGACTTGCGCACACTTCCTGGGCTTTTCCAGTCAGCTTGACCTGCAGCAACAAAGTCCAAACGTCTCGCGACCAGTGTAATGCTAGCGCAATTTGCTCGAACACATTGAAGTAAGAGTCTACTTCGGTCTCACGGAACTGGGGAACAAGCGAAATGTTTTTACTCACATCAAATGAGTTATTCGATGCACCAGCACCGGTTTCAGCACCAGCCGCCGGCAGGGAGGCACCGGTTTCAACTTTGTCCTGCTGCCACAGGATCCACCAGCTGCGATGGGAAGGTCTGTGCCTTCCTGGCTGCTCTCAACTCAAGCTCACGCAACTTGAGCTCCTTGTCCACCTAAATTTCCATTCGGCGAACTGCTAGTTGCATATCCATCTGTGCCTTACAATCTGCTGCTCTATCACGTCCCGACTTAATTTTCACTAACCGTAACCGAAATCCTGGACCACCACCAGACCCGTCAGAAGTTGGCGTCAGAGGCTCACTGGCAGAACTGATGGAGTCTACATCCTCCATTTTCGCAGCTTCACTGCCCTGGCTGCTATGAGCACCAGTCAACTCATCGGCAGTTAACTCAAGCACTCCTGCCTCACTTAAGCTTTGCAGCACACTCCTTAATTTCCTTTTTCGGTTTCGACACAATCACCTTGAAATGCTCAGCAATGCTCAGTAATTCAGCTTTCCTGCACTTTTCCAATTTTTCAACTGACGATGCCAGTAGAAATTCATTCAAATCAAAATCAGCCATTTTAACAGGTTTCCTTTTCAAAATGATTCACAACACACCTGTTACACAACTTCAAAGCCACTGTTAAATCCAAATCAGCCAAATAGCCACACTACTCAATTTTCATCCAAATTTTGATTTGATGTCCCCTTCAAGAAGAGAACATCCCACCGCTGCCACCACAAATGTTACGTGCTTGTGAGATTTTTAGTTGGATGAGACGCAACATTTGAAGAGTAGTGCATCAACTCGTGATGATCAGGATTGAACAGGAAACTTGAAACCAAAACCAAGCTTTTAAAGCTTTTATTTTAACCAAGCTGAAATCACAATATGATAATAATAACAAAAGTAATACTAATAATAATAATAATCAACCAAAACTGAGTGCATCTTCAAATCAAACAACAAAACCCACACCCATCTAACTTAAATATAGTCACTAAACCTGCATATGTAAACCAAAATAAAAACCGAAATCTTCCGCGCATGCGGCGCCTAACTAAACTACACTGTCTAACAAAAGTACAGTGGTGAAAAGCACTCGCTAATTATACATTAATGGGTATACTAACACGTAAACAATACAAACACTAACTAGTACGAACGTGACAGCTACGACAACTAACATACACACGACGCGATCGACATTTAGACAAACCACAGCGGAATTACAATAAACAGAAACGGAAACCCTCACAACAAATCCCCGGAGGCTTACGGACGATTTTCACTTTAAGAGAGTAACGAGAGCGCGCACGAGAGAGCGCGCGCTGCATCCAGGTCCTCACCGTGAACTTGGCCCCCCACCCAACGCCAAAAAATGCGAAAATAGTTGCATTCGTTTGTGTTTTGATTGTGCTCGTTTGTGCTGCAAAAAGTTTCGTTTGTGCTTTTATGGTTTTTCAGATATTAAAAAATATTTTATAGGTCATCTAAGGTCACTCAGCCCCCCAGATAGCTCCACATCGAATGGAAACGGTCTCGTTCGTTTGTGCATCGTTTGTGCTCGTTTGTGCTGCAAAGATTTTCGTTTGTGCTTCTTTGGTTTTCGAGATATTAAGCTATATTTTATAGGTCATTTAAGGTCACAGCTCCCCAGAAAGCTCCAAAATGAATCGCTCCACATCGAATGGAAACGGTCTCGTTCGTTTGTGCTTCGTTTGTGCTGCAAAGATTTTCGTTTGTGCTTCTAGTTTTTTTAAGATATTACAATTATTCCTTCTGATGACCTCACTCAGTCCCAGAGAAATTCTCAAACTTTCACAAAATAAACAAAACGTATCTTATTCGTTTGTGCTCTTTTGTGTTGCAAAGAATTTTGTTTGTGCTTCTCTAGTTTTTAAGAATTTACAATTATTACGGCTGATGATGACCAAACCCCTATTCACCGGATTTTTCTAACATGAGCGGATCAAAACAACGTGTCAAGATGGGTCATTTGCACTAGCGTCGCTAGGGGGGTGCGGTCTGCACCGGGTGACACCAATCACAGCTAGGGGGTGACCCCAATCACAGGGGGTGACACCAAAATTAAAAAAAATGCGAATTTGGGGTGCCACACGCATTACGCGACGCTATACTGACGCGGACCGAACGCGCTAGGACGTGCTACGGGCGCGGTTGAGACGCGGTTGAGACTGATGGATTCCTCTATGGGCCCTTTAAGCACATCAACATTTGCCAGTGGATTCAGCACCCTGCTACTCAAGGAGTCCAGCAGTTTGAGAGGATCTACATTCTCTCCCTCAAAAGCCTTGACTGCTAACTGTACCTCACCCAGCACTGACTTCAAAAAAGGAAGATACAATATGTGTTGAGGATCACTGTACATGGAGTGTAAAACCTCAGCCATGTAGCAGTGTTCACTGGACTTGGTGATAGAGAAATGCAGCCTAAGCTCTTCCCACTGGTCCAATATCCGGGAAACCGCAGGCTCAATGGACAGCCAACGTGTGGCACAGACCTTTGTTATCTGTAACGGTTTCTCCCCACAGTTGCTGGTCTCAAATATTGCCTTGTAGGCCTCTCTGCGCTTTGGAGACACGGAAAACCAATTATAAGTCTCCCGTACCAAGTATTCTACACTACGTGGCATGGTGTCATTTGAGGCGTGACTCACAGCAAGCTGCAGAGAGTGGCAGACACACCGAATAAGTATCAAATGTTTGAGGCCATACTTCTCCTTCAGCACCTTATGAACCCCATTGTTAACCCCTGTCATAACAGAGGCATTGTCTGTGCCAATCCCCAGGAGTTTGTCCTTTTTAAGAAAACAGTTCTTTTTTGGTGTCTTTTTTAGTTTTGGCGTCTCCTCCCTCCAACTCAACAAGTCCAAGAAATGTTAAAACAATCGTCTGCTTGGAGCCACTAAAGTATCGTATCACAACCCCAAGGTACTTCGATACACTAGTATCAGTGGACTCATCTAGTAAGAGGCTGTAATGCTGATCACCAACATCTGCCAAGTATGGTGCTAGTACACCATTAATCATTTCTGTGCACTTTGTCCTGTGCATCTTAAAGTGGGTAGCAGCAGTGGAGTCTGAGAAAGCAGCTCTGCATGCTTCTCCAATATGATCACACGCCAGCAATGAACAGTGTTCAGCAATAGCTAATGCTATGGTGGCTTCAGCACTTTTTGATGAGTCAATTTTTTTTAACTACAAATGGTAGTGTGTTTTGGGAAGACCTGTTGTAAGGCTTTGCCTTTTGAGCATGTTTCTGAGTTGACAAATGTTTTTTTACGTCTGACAGTTTAGCGAGGAAATCAGACTTGCAGTACAGGCAGTATGCCCTTGTGTTCAGAATTCAGGGTTCGATTGAATTTCAAGCTTTGAAGAATTTCAAGCTTAATATACCATTTGCCGTATGGAAGGAGTTTGTTCCGAAAACCACTGGTTACCAAGACAAGTACTCTCCATCTGGAAAGAGAAAATACACCATTTTGAAACCCGGCTCTTGGACTCACATTATAAATGACCAACTATGGAAAGTGAGGAAATGCACATGCACCTTTGTGTTTAAAAGAGCCAAGGTGTACCCATCAGCCACAAGCCCATACATTTTGGTAAGTGGCTATTGTAAGGAGTGTCATGGACATCTCTCCATGAGGTGCAACAAAAAGCCTTCCATAAACGACACAATGATGTTCAAGTGCTCCATCAATAACTGTGATGACTCCAAACACACAGGAAAGTCCAAGCGGTTTCTGTCTGGCCAGCTACGTGTACAAGTAGCAGAAGATCTGTGCGAAGGCAGAAAAGAAGCACATGTTTGGCGGGCGTCATTGGCATCAAAGCTTATGGACTTTGGAGATCCTGAGCCAAGCCATCTCCCCAATTTGGCAACACTGCGAAAAGCCAAGCAACAAAGACTGGATTTGGAATTGGCTCACAAAGGCCCAGTTCTGTCACTGCAGATGCTAAAATATAGTGCACCTCACAGTGGCAGCATTAGAGACATCGGACTGGACAAGTTTTTCTGCCACTATTGGAGTGAAACACAAATACATGTTTACAAAACATTGTTAAAGAAATCACAGCAGACTGTGTGTTTTGACGCAACAGGATCCGTAGTCAGAAAACTTGCGAGACCAAATGGCTCATTGGGGCACATCTTCTTGTACCAGGGTGTTCTAACAGGGCATAACCTGTGGTGAAGGTGAAAGTGTACCTGTGGTGAAAATGTTGTCTGAGAGACACGACACCAATGCAATTGCACAGTGGCTGACTGAGTGGATTAGTTCAGGAGCACCGGTACCAAAAGAAGCAGTGAGTGATTTTTCCCTGGCCTTGCTTGGGGGCGATGGTCAAGGCTTTTACTGATCACCCTGGCCTGAAGTCCTACATCAACGAGTGTTTTGGTGTCTTGGTTGGGAAACCATCTTCAAAACTACCCTCGTGTTTTGTCAGGGTTGATGTTGCACACTGCATCAAGATGATCTGGTGCACCTCTCGCATGTGAAAGGAGCAAGACTTTCCTGAAACAAAAAATAGCACAAGAGTCGGTCTGCAGTCCACAGGAGGTGGAGGGAGTGACACTGGAACAAGGGATGTGTGACGACATACAAACTGACATACGTCAGTGGGCTACAGACATTTGTGAGGAAAGCAGATCACTTGCCATGGTCGATGGGGATAGAGATAACATGCACTCCCTGAGATCATTCCCCACATATTACGACTTGCAAGTTACTTGCCACTCTGGACAGGAATAATGGTCCCTCTCTTCCAGAGCACAAGTGTCACTTCAAGTTCAGCTGCAGTTGAAGCGGAGTTCAAAAATGTCAAGCGTGGACTTTTTAAGCATGACAATTTACCAATTCGGCTCGATCGATTCATTGCTCGTCACCTGTCCTTCATTGAAGGAAACATGCGAATATGTTCTGCAAAACAAGGTGAAGAGAATGAACATATTGGAATGGCGACAGTGATGTCTACCAATCCAGTACCCACTACACGTACAGAAAAAAACAACAAAATTGAAGCTGTACATGGTGAGGTATCCATTGCCGCCACAAGTATGCACACAACAGATGAGGAACCTGTTGAAAACTGGAGAGGCTTGGGTGTTCCACTCAAAAAAAGAAAGAGGGATTCCTACCACTTACCTTGCCCTGAATGGCTCCACGCAGATCCATCTGTTAGAAGAAAAAAGATCAAAGTGGAGTTGTTAAAAAATGGAAACAGTCAGCAGCCGGTTAAACTGAAAAAATCAAGACTCTCTCTTCTCAATACATGTGCATTTGATGCATTTTGTCAATGCTTGTGCTGTGCTTTTTGTGACAGTTCGACATTTCAAAACATCACTATAAATGAAGAATCTGACCATCAAGTCCTCCAGCTGGTTAAAGCCATTGCCACGGCCGGCGTGACTCCGCAGGTTTACTCACTGAGAGCAGAGGTGCTGCAGGGCATATTCCCCTGTGTCCAGCTGAAGTCTGGTGACCTTCAAGTTGATGCACAATGTCACATCTCCAATATAATAAACAAGACAATGAGGAACATTGCAGGTGTTTATTTTTCAAAACAGTGTTCTTCACAGTACTGCTGTCTTGGCAAAGGCAGCAAAAGAGAAGTTCGACTTGTGTCGATTAAGCTTCTCGCATTCCATTGCATACTTAGAACCATTAGGATCCCCCACATGTTGCTTCCTGGCTTGACTGAATTGTAAGGTTCCCTCACCTCTTCCCATGTCAGTCCTTTTATCCCTAGATGATTTATCGCTGCTTTAACTATTAATTGTATTTTTTCACTTTTAGATGTAACATCTGCCGTTCAATTTATCACCCCTGCTATAAATAATAATAATAGTGAGTATTTGTAAGGCGCTTTTCACAGTTTTAATTGTCTCAAAGCGCACATGTAAATATGTAAGGGAAATGTTGCTTTTTATTCAATTTGTCGTCTGGATTGTTGGTGTTAACTAAGTGGCTGCGGTTATGACAAGACAAAGACCAGCGAGCAAGCACATATGCAACAGTGTCGTATTTGCTTTAAATGTCACAAACTCTTTTGTTCACATACTTTCCTTCATTTGTTACTTGTTGTTGCTCCATGGTTGCCATCTCTGTCCTCATTTCTTGTACTTTCTCTTTCTCTAGCCATGCTTCTGCCTCTGCATATGTGATTCTTTTCTCTACCCTAAATATTTGGATATGCCACATTGTGTGACCCTCCACAGCTACAGCATTTAGGCTCCACTCCCTCACCACACTTTCCATACTCGTGATCTCCTCCACACCTCGCACACCTCCGTTCCCTATTACATGTTTGTGCAGTCCTCCGTGTTTACATTTACTGGTATCCCCGTGATCACTCCCGCACATCCTCCTCTTCTCTGATCCCCCACCCTGCCCGAATTATCCACCTTACACGTCACTATCTCTTTTACTTTCAGCGCCCTCTCCATTTGAGCTTCATCCGCACACCTGATCAACAAATTTCCATCTCTTAATACTTTTGCATACTTTATTTCCCTGATTTTATTTGCCAATGCTGTCGTGAGCGCAATTGGATTAATCTTTTTCATACTTTCCTGACTCTTTTCATTAAATCGCATTATTAATGTATAATGCTCTTCCCTACCTCCCCTCACCACATATCGTCTTTCTTCGTCACTCTCTGACCCCGACTCTTCCTCATTCCTGATTCTTTTATTCCCTTTTGATCTTCTCTCCTTCCACTCTTTCCCTCTTTCACCCCAATACTCCTCATTCCCTTCATCCGATTCCATCTTCCAATATTCCTCGCTTTTCGCTGTTTGAATCACACCGCCAACACCTCAATTTGGAAAAAAACTTCGGAAGAACTCAGGGAGTGGAGGCCAGGTTTAGATGATGTCCCATATGCGCGTCAGGAGCCGCGCATAGGAGGAGGGCTCTGTGGTGACTGTGTGCACGTCTACCGTGCCGGCGCGCATGCTGGTGCATCTGGCGCGTGCATGCGCCTAAAGTGAATTCACCTGCCGCCAATTACACGGACTATTTAAGGACTTGCAAGCCGCCTCATCGGGGCAAATCTTTGCCTACGCCTGCCTATGCCACGTTCCTTTACCTCTAGTTTCCTGTGTTCCTAGTTACCTCCATGTTTTGGACCTTCTGCCTGTGACCTCGTTCTGATCCCGTTTCTGCCTACCGTTGACCTTGTGCCTGTTCTTCGAACGGACTTCACCCACAATAAACAGCTAACTGCATATGAGACTCGGCCCGCTTTCCTGCAACCACCACTCATGACAAGCACTCTTTTCACAAACACTATATAATTCACATGCAAGCTTTTTTTTTTCTTTGCACTGTTCCATTTCCCAGTGTGTTTGTTTTTCGGTATAGAAGGACATTTTTTTTTCAAGACTTTTCCTCCCTCTGTTATATGAGGACATTTTGCTGTCCTCATAAAAATAAACCATATTTATGTCAACACATTAATAATATAAAGCATATATAGCTGCTGGGTTTTTACAAGCAGTGTAATGAATAATGAATAATATAACTTTTTAGTTCTATTAGGATTTTACTTTTTAGAATCTTAGCAGATTGTCTTTTTTATTTTTCAGGTGTTTCGACAAAGCGGTGCATGAGGAGGCCGTGGACTGAGGAGGATACACGGGCCGTGATGAAGTACATGAGGCCTTTTATTGAGATCGGCTTAACTGTCACAAAGAAGCAGTGTCAAAAATGTAAAGAAAGTGAACAACCCATCTTGGAGACAAGGTCTATTCACAACATTTGAGATTTTGTACGGAACCGAGGTGTGGCCTTTAAAAGGCAATCTAAGGCTAAACAGTAAAGGCACTTTAGGACTGCCTTTACTCTTCTAGACACGTTTTACATGTTTCAGTTTGTTGGATTATAACGTTGGATTCAATGGGAGCAGCTCTTGTTTAACAGTCTTACAGCAGCAGGTAGAAACAACCTACAATGTCGCAGATACTTTGCCCTGTAAGACCCATGGTTGTAAATAAAATTTCTTTCAATTCTTAAAAATGGCCAACATTGTTTTTTTTTTTCCTCCAACCCACATTGGCATATTCATGGAGTCATATTATATGTCACATATTTGCTTTTGGCAAGAAAAAAATGTTTATAGATCAAGTCTTCTGGCCCTGAACTCATTCTACATACAAAATTTCCATCAATCTGATCATCTTGACTTTACAAATGGATTAATAAAGACTCATGTAAGTAAAATTATATACATGTTTTTTGTATGTGTTCATTGGAATTTTTAATACAACACAATGTATTTATTCTAATAAACAATATTTAGTAGTGATTTAGAGCTTCTTAATTTTTTGCGGTAAATCTACAGCACTTGGCAGGTGGGGTAGCATTTTTTTTTATTGTTCAGGGACTGGTGTGGAAAGTGCTCAGCGTGTGACCCTTTTCTTTTTAGTATGATATGTTAAGATATAATTGGCCTCTCAGACAGTATTGTTGTTGACCTGAAAGTTCCTTCTGAGACCAGAAAATAATATTTTCAGTGTGAAAGATGTATTTGCTGTGGCTCAAAACGGAGAGAGTCCGAATAGCTCGGAGTCAAGCTAATCGAAGAAGGAAGGTGGAATTCCAGAAGTTCCAGATGAATTGGAGAAAGAAAACTCAAAAACCTTTGATGCATAGCTTGCAAAAGCTAAAACACCAGCGCCAAGGATGCACAAGACAGACAAACTTTGGAAACTGAGGCCATGGCTAAATTCATTCAGTGAGAGATGCCAGAAGGTGGATTCTGAAGAGCATGACGGTTACGATCCAGTGTCAGGATCGTGTTATTGTATTGAGTACAATATGTCTCAGTGTTTTCTTGTGTGTATGTATGTGTGTCTGAGGTCGCGAACTAGGAAGCAGCTGATGATGACGTCGACCCGCCCGCACTTGGTGACACGTCTACAGGTGATCAGCAAACAGCTGTAAAAGGAGCAGGAACCGGCGCACGCTCTCTCGCTCGATCTCGATCTGCCATCTACAAACGTTGAGCAATATCTGTTAAGTGTGTGATTAATATTGGTGCTTTTGGCGTGAGTTGTGTCTGTCTCTGATCTATGTAGTTTGCTCTTGGTTATCCGTGCTCATGCCAGTCCCTTGTCGATCGCGTTGTGTGTCATTACTTGTGAGTACCTTTCTACAAGGCTGGCACACAAAACCATCTGGTGAATTATGCAGTGGTATGCCATGAGGTAAGGGTGGTGAGATTTCAAGCGTGGCACCAATCCCCTCTCTCTTCCAATCATACATGGCGTGCCATCAGTAGCAATAGAAACAACATGCTTCAGGTCTACCCCTCTGTCTTTAAGCATTTGTGTTACTGCTTCATAAATATTGTCGCCCCTTGTGTGTCCATGGAGGTTTGTAAGACCCAAGACATCTTCATAAAATTCTCCCTTTTCTTCATCGAAAAACCTGACAAATACAATGAGTTGTGCATTGTCTGAGCTGTCTGTGGATTCATCCACAGCCAATGAAATGAATTGGGCCTTTTTTAAAGCAGAGTTAAGCTGTTCAATCATCAGCAAGAATTTCGATTCGTCTTGCAGCAGTGGAGTCAGACCATGGTATTTGACTTAATTTTTGGAATTGGCAGTTGTGGTCCAGTGGTAGGGGCCATGGACTTGTGTCCAAGAGGTTGCTGGTTCAGTTGCTGGTCTCAGAAGGGTTTCTCAGAAGGGTTGCTCCTGTTGTGTGGCTGTTCTAACTAAGCTTTCAGGTGTTTTGAGGGTAGTTTTGTTCAAAGCGTGCATGCTTTGATTCATAATGGCGCTTCATGTTTCCACTTTTTACGATTGCTACCGTCTTGTTGCAGATCCTACGGGCAGCACAAATGCGTAGTTTTTGGTCCACAATCTTCCGTTTTTTTATCTACAGCCAACTTCGATTACGCCATTTTCACTAAGTAAAACAAAAAGTAATTTATCAATGTTTGTCGGATGAGAACACTTTCACCTGGCTGCTCAGATGACGTGAGATGACTGAGCACTGAGCGGTCTAAATATCTGACTGGCTGCTGCGAGGGAGCAAACGAGTGACGTAGTTGTTACGTTGCGGTTTCAGCTGCTGTGATTGGACAGATGTAACTGCTAAAACGAGTACAATCCTCAAAGTTATAGTAAATATACACGTCCAAAACAGAGATATTTATCCTGTATATATCGCGGAATCAAACGTGCGTGCTTCACTGAATTATGGCGCTAATTTGGATTATGATTACAAATCAGATCAAATCAAATCACTTTTATTGTGATTTTATAAAAATATATTATTTTTATTTTCACTCACCCAGCGTGGGAGCTGTGGTGAGTGAAAAACGTAGGTGCAAACTCCAATAGTGCAATGTACGGTGCAAAACAAACAAATTACAGATAGTAACATTAAGTAACAAAGTAGCAGTGCATTAAAATGACTTGTGTGCAAAAAAAAGATGTTGTGCAAAACAGTTGTGCAAAATAGTGCAAATTAGGTGCATATGAGAAAAGTATGGATACCAATGTATATATATTATATATTATAGGTAAGGTGCATCAGTGCAGCAGTATAACAATTTAAAAGGTTTAACAGTAGAGTGTGTATTGTTATACACTAGCTGTGTTCAGCATCCTGACAGTCCGGGGGGAAAATCTGTCTCGCAGTCGGCTGGTGTGTGCTCCAATGCTGCGGTAGCGTCGACCCGAGGGCAGCACAGAGAACAGTCCGTGACTCGGGTGGCTGGTGTCACCAATGATCCTGAGTGCTTTCCTCTTGCTGCGCCGGGCTGATCGCACGATCCTCTGGAGGTCTTTGTTGTTGCTGCTGGTGTTGTTTGAGTACCAGACAGTAATACATCCGGTCAGGATACTCTCCACAGTGCAGGTGTAGAAGGAGCGGAGAGTTTGGGGGCTCATTCCAAATTTCCTGAGGCGCCTGAGAAAGAAGAGGCGCTGCTGTGCCTTCTTCAGCACTGCTTGTGTGTGGACAGTCCAGGTGAGGTCCTCAGCTATGTGGACACCGAGGAACTTGAAGCTGCTGACCCGTTCCACTGGCGTCCCGTCGATGGTGAAGGAACTATGGTGTTGAATGCAGAGCTGTAATCAACAAACAGCATTCTCACATAAGTGTTGTTCTTGTCCAGGTGGGAGAGAGCAGTGTGGAGGGTGAAGGCGATGGCATCGTCAGTGGAGCGGTTGCTCCTGTAGGCAAACTGCAGTGGGTTGAGTGAAGCAGGCAGATGAGAGCAGTTGTGTTGCTTAATCAGCTGCTCCAGACACTTGCTGAAGATTTTTTAATGCTGAAGATAATTTAAGCAAGTGGTTTTGTCTGATTTCGGTAGTTCCCGCTAGTTGGTGCGCGCACACTTTAAGCACACGTCCTGGAATGCCATCAGGACCCGCAGCTTTGCGAATGTTCACTCGCTGAAAAGACCGAGTGACTTCCGCTACAGTGACAGAGAGTGTGCCGCTCAGTGTCTCTGTGTCGGCCGCGGGAGTGCACTCTGGGCGGGGTGTGTCGTGGGTCTCGAAACGGGCGTAAAAGTGATTCAGCTTTACATTATCGATGCCGCAGGGGTTGCAAGAAAGTTACTTCTGTGCCGGTCCCAAGCCCGGATAAATAGAGAGGGTTGCGTCAGGAAGGACATCTGGCGTAAAACTAGTCAAAACCGAACCATGCGAGTCGTTCAAAGAAACTTCATACCGGATCGGTCGAGGCCCGGGTTAACAACGACGCCATCGGTACTGTTGACTTACAGGGTGCCGGTGGAAATTAGGCTACTGTTGGTCAAAGAAGGAGAGGAGGCAGAAGGGTGCGTGAACAGAGAGAGAAGAGGATGAGAAGGAGCATAGACCTGAGAATAGGGACTCTTAAAGTTGGCACAATGACAGGGAAAGGCAGAGAGCTGGCAGACATGATCTCAGACATGAGAGAAGGAAGGTAGATGTACTGTGTGTGCAAGAGACGAGGTGGAAGGGCAGCAAAGCACGTAGTATTGGAGGAGGATACAAACTGTACTACCATGGTATAGATAGGAAGAGAAACGGGGTAGGAGTGATCCTGAAGAAGGAGCTGGGGAGCAATGTGCTAGTGGTGAAGAGAGTATCAGACAGGGTGTTGAGCTTAAAGCTGGAAGTTGAAGGGGTGATGGTGAATGTAGTTAGTGGGTATGCTCCACAAGTGGGCTGTGAGTTTCTCAAGGAGAGATTCTGGAGTGAGTTTGATGAGGTCATAGAGAGTATTCCCAGAGAGAACTGATTGTTGGAGCAGACTTCAATGGTCATGTTGGCGAGGGGAACAGAGGTGATGAGGATGTGATGGGCAGGTTTGGTGTGAAGGAAAGGAATCTAGAAGGACAGACGGTGGTAGACTTTGCTAAGAGGATGGAAATGGCTGTAGTCAACACTTACTTCCAGAAGAGAGAGGAACACAGAGTGACATACAAGAGTGGAGGTAGGAGTACACAGGTGGACTACATCCTATGTAGACAAGGCCATTTGAGAGAGGTCAGTGACTGCAAAGTGGTGGCAGGAGAGAGTGTAGCCAGACAGCACCGCATGGTGGTGTGTAAGATGATGGTCAGGAGGAAGAAGAATAGAGGGAAGACGGAACAGAAGACAAAGTGGTGGAAGTTAAAGGATGAAGGAGCTTGCGAGGAATTCAGGCAGATTGAGACAGGCGCTAGGAGATCAGGAAGAGCTGCCTGATGACTGGGATACTACAGCAGAGGTTATCAGGGAAACAGGTAGGAAGGTGCTGGGTGTTTCATCTGGTAGGAGGATAGAAGATAAGGACACTTGGTGGTGGAATAAGGAAGTACAGGACTGCATCCAGAGGAAGAGGTTGGCAAAGAGGAAGTGGGATCTAGAAAGGACTAAGGAAAGTAGACAGGAGTACAAGGAAGTGCAGCGCAGAGTGAAGAGGGAGGTGGCAAAGGCCAAACAGAAAGCATATGATGAGCTGTATGACAGGTTAGACACAAAGGAAGGAGAGAAGGACTTGTACAGGCTAGCCAGGCAGAGAGATAGGGAAGGATGTACAGCAGATAAGAGTTATAAAAGACAGAGATGGAAATGTACTAACAATCCAGGAGAGTGTGCAGAAAAGATGGAAGGAGTATTTTGAGGAGCTGATGAATGAGGAAAATGATAGGGAAAGAAGGGAGGAGGATGTGGATGTTGAGAAGCAGGAAATAGCAGACATTATTAGGGATGAGGTGAGGAAGGCTCTGAAGAGGATGAAGAGCGGAAAGGCTGTTGGTCCTGATGATGTACCTGTAGAGGTGTGGAAGTGTCTAGGAGAGTCAGCGGTAGAGTTCTTAACCAGTTTGTTTAACAGGATTCTAGAGAGCGAGAAGATGCCTGAGGAGTGGAGGAAAAGCATTCTGGTGCCGTTTTTCAAAAACAAGGGTGATACGCAGAACTGCAGCAACTACAGGGGAATAAAGCTGATGAGCCACACAATGAAGCTGTGAGAGAGTAGTAGAAGCCAGGCTTAGGAAGGAGGTAGAGATTTGTGAGCAGCAGTATGGTTTTATGCCCCGTAAGAGCATCACTGATGCCATTTTTGCTATGAGAATGTTGATGGAAAAGTACAGAGAGGGTCAGAAGGAGCTGCATTGTGTCTTTGTGGATTTAGAAAAGGCATACGACAGGGTGCCGAGGGAGGAGCTGTGGTACTGTATGAGGTCGTCGGGAGTGGCAGAGAAGTACGTCAGAGTAGTCCAGGACATGTACGAGAGGAGTAAGACAATGGTGAGATGTGCTGTAGGACAGACAGAGGAGTTCAAGGTGGAGGTGGGACTACACCAAGGATCAGCTTTCAGTCCCTTTTTGTTTGCTATGTTAACGGACAGGTTGACAGATGAGGTCAGACAGAAATCTCCCTGGACAATGATGTTTGCAGATGACATTGTGATTTGCAGCGAGAGTAGAGAGCAGCTGGAGGAAGAGCTAGAGAGGTGGAGGTTTGCTCTGGAAAGAAGAGGCATGAAAGTCAGTCGTAGTAAGACAGAATACATGTGTCTAAACGAGAGGGGGCAGGGTGGA
>MU204202.1:61642-75115 GCA_017309775.1 Paedocypris sp. Pulau Singkep
GGTGCAGGCCAGGTGGAGTGGGTGGAGGAAAGTGTCAGGAGTGCTGTGTGACAGAAGAGTGTCAGCTAGACTCAAGGGAAAGGTGTACAAGACAGTGGTGAGACCAGCTATGCTCTACGGTTTAGAGACAGTGGCAGTGAGAAAGAGACAGGTGGCAGAGATGGAGGCAGCAGAGATGAAGATGTTGATGTTCTCCTTAGGAGTGACGAAGTTGGACAGAAAAAGGAACGAGCACATCAGAGGAACAGCTCACGTTACTGGTGTTAGCAAGAGGCCAGACTGAGATGGTTCGGACATGTGCAGAGGAGGGATAGTGAATATATTGGTAGAAGGATGTTGGTGATGGAGCTGCCAGGGAAGAGAGCAAGAGGACGACCTCCGAGAGAAGGAGGAGATATATGGATGTTGTAAGAGAGGACATGGGGTTGGCTGGGGTCAGAGTAGAAGATACTCAGGATAGAATGAGGTGGAAAGGGATGACTCGCTGTGGCGACCCCTGATAAGGGAAAAGCCGAAAGAGAAGTAGTAGTAGTAGATTACATTATCGATGCTGACTTTGGCGTTGGTCCAGATTTAACCCTGTCTGGGTCCGGATGCGGACCGGAGTCCGCCTATTGAGTACCCCTGCCCTAAAACATTACCAGAGAGGTCAAAAAATGTTTTTTGCATTTATTTCATAATTTGGGTCTTACAAGGTTAGGATGTAACAGTCTGTCCCTGTAGGAGCTGTTTGGCATGACACCACGTTGTTTCATGGGTTGGGCAAGTGTGTAGGGTGAACTGGCCATGCAGACTTTGTGTCCTTTTCATACAGGTTATACTTGGTGTGTGTTGGTGTTGTGTTTGCGGTTAACTGGCTTTAACAAACCATGTGTCCTTTCAAACAAGACAAACTTGGTGTGTGTGTGTGTGTGTGTGTGTGTGTGTGTGTGTGTGTGTGTGTATGCTGACGTCACTGACCTTGTAAACCACACTGTCCTTACAGCCAGTGTTTCAGAAAAGTCTTTACCAAAAACTAGAAAGTCTGAAAAAAAAAAAACTTCTTTTTATATCAGTTATGCAAACAAAATCCTATAATTTTTAGTTGTGTATAGGTTCACTGAATTTTACTGAATGATAAACGGGTATGTGTGAACTCTGAATCAAGACTCATGCGTCCATTGATAACAGTCTCCTCGTCTGTCCTTTTGGATTTTACATAACAGTTAGGCAGTTTTAAATGGTAAGGTGCTTGTTTCATATGAGCCCTAACTAATAACACCTAGCGTTATCAGTAAAGAAATATTTTACAATGACAATAAAGGCATTCAATTCAATTCAAAAGAATGTTCTAAAACATTAGATTAATCATTAAAAAGCAATAAGCCACTAAAATAAACAATCCACACTGTCCCGGGACATCTGGAGCAGCAGTAGAGCTATATCCGGATGCTCTTCGTGGACTTTAGCTCTGCTTTTAACACCATCATCCCGGACATACTTATCAGAAAATTGCAAGTTCTTGGTTTCTCGCCAGTCATATGCGCCTGGATCAAAAACGTCCTCATCGACCAGCCACAGACTGTGAAACTGGCCCCGCACCTGTCACCTCTCCTCAGGGCTGAGTGTTGAGCCCTCTCCTGTACTGCCTCTACACACATGATTGCAGTCCGTCCCACCACAGGAACCTCATTGTGAAGTTCGCTGACGACACCACACTGGTCAGACTTATTTCAAAGGGTGAAGAGGCGGACTACAAAGAGGAGGTCCTGAAGCTGAAGACTTGGTGCTCAGAGAACAATCTAACTCTGAACACCAAGAAAACCGAGGAAATCGTCGACTTCAGGAGGCACGACACCAGCCCTGCCCCGCTCCTGATCAATGGAGAGTGTGTGGTGAGGGTCCATGCTTTCCGGTTTCTCTGCATCCTCATCTCCGAGGATCTCTCATGGACAGGAAACACCACCGCAGTCATCAAGAAGGCCCAGCAGAGACTTCACTTCTTGCGAGTCCTCAGAAAGCACAGCCTTGACCCCAGTCTGCTGCTGACCTTCTTCCGCGTGTCCATTGACGGTCTGCTGACTTACTGTATTACAGTATGGTACGGGAGCTGCACTGTGTCAGACAAGAGGAGGCCGGAGTAGTGAAGACAGCGCAGAAGATCATCGGCTGTCCTCTCGCCTCCCTTGTGGAAGAAAAAGCACTTCAACCCTCCACATGTACTGTTAAGGTGCTATGAGGATAAAGAAATGGAAGACCGACTGGACAGGACTCCTTATCAGCATTGAAAAAATTGTCACCAACTAAATGATTGAAGAAATATGTAATGAAACGAACCTATACAGCGTCCAAAAAGATGACACTTCCATCAAGAAATCGAGCAAGTTCTTGGCATTTATTTTCATATGGGCTTGCTCCAGATGCCCAACGTCAAAATGTACTGGGAAGCCAAAACCACCATCCCTGCAGTGAGCGACATCGTGACTGGCCAACGCTTTAGAAAACTAGTGACAATCCTCCAATTCCGGGACAATTTGGATGTGACCGAAGAGGAGAGGAGCGATAAGCTTTGGAAACTGCGGCCATGGCTGTAGAAACTTTGCAAGCGCTTCCTCACCATCAAGCTGAAACAATGCCATTCCGTGGATGAAATTATGGTGCCTTTCAAAGGCAAATCGCCTCTGTGGTGTTACGTTCCACAGAAGACTCACAAATGGGGCATCAAGATGTGGGGATTGGCAGGACAAAGTGGCTTCTTGTATGATTTCGATGTGTGCCAAGGCGCAGGGCAGAGGGAGAAATCAAATGTCGTGTCAGTGGAGACGTTGTACTGAAATTGACCTCCACGGTACGGGCACATCATAACCTTAAGATTTTTGCGGACAATTATTTCACATCCGTACCATTGCTGGAGCGGCTAAAAGAGAGGGGTCTTTATTTCATTGGCACAGTTCGGATGAACCGTGTGAAGATTTGCACTCTTCTAGAAGAAAAAAGACCTAAAGAAGAATGTTAGGGGCTTACTTGACTCTAGATTGAATCAACACAACAACGTTATAGTGCGCTGGTTCAACAACAAGGCAGTAAACCTCTTGTCGCCCTTCGTGGGGACAGAGCCAATGAAGCAAACAAGACGTTGAGACCGCCGCATCAAAACCTACGTCATGGTGCCCAGGCCTGCCCAATAAATTCATGGGAGGGGTGGACTTGCTCAATATGCTTAATGCCAAGTATAGCATTCGGTCCAAGCACTGGCATCTGTATATATGGTGGAACACAGTAACCATAGCGGTCATAAATGCGTGGCTACTATACAAAAAAGACCAACAAAGGGTACACCCAGGCCAAAAGCTGATGATGCTGTGGTGTTTCCAAGCGGATGTGGCAACATCGCTGACTAGCGCTAGGAAGGTGAAGCAAAGGAGGCGAAGCTTCTCCCCAAATCCACCACCCGCACTCAAACGGAAGAGGCATGTTTCACCAAAAATGGACGTCCGAACAGATGGTTTGCACCACCTTCCGGTTTTGGACAAGAGACAGCGTTGCAAAAACTGCCATACTGGATTTACATCCTGGATTTCCCCTAGATGCAGTGTGCATCTCTGCATGACAGGGCAGAAACTGCTTTTTTCAGTTTCAAGAATTTTTTTTTATAAAACATCTTGTTGTTCACTTGCTGAGTCTTGCAGTTTACTTGTTGCATTTTATTTAACATTATTTTTTACCTTTTTTTTAAGACTTTCTCAAGACTAAAACAGTTATTAATATTTAAAAGAATTATTAAAAAAAATTTGTAAAATTAATAAATGAGGAAAAATAATAAAAAATGCATTCAGGAATTTTATGGAAAACAGGCCAGAAACTTACTAAACACAACTAATAATATCAGAGTGGGGGAAATAAATTACTATTTTTATTTTTTTTAACACCTGGAGGCACCATGTAGCTCAGGAGCTATGTAAACAAAAATAGTTTTGGATTTTTTTTCTTTGTCAAGTCACAAATATAGCCCACATGTAGACAGAATAAAATGTCACCTGATTTTTTCATGTTTTTCAATGTTTCAACGGTCTCCTTATGGTCTTGTGTAACATCATCAGCCAAATATACATGCAACACTGTTGTGAATTAAGTCACCCTGGACCTCTGTTAAAATGAAAAGAAATGTGAAAGCTGCCCTTAGTGAAATTGAATTAATTGCAGCAACAACAACAGACTGCTGACTCAACCGCACAATCATCATCGCACACTGGTTTAACCCAGAGAATGTACAGAGATCTTGTGCTGGACAAGCATGCAAGCCACCCAAAGAGTCTCACATCATTTCATCCTTAGCTGGTAATCTAAATGAAATTCAAAATTCAGTAACAGAGACAAGATCAACTGACAACGGCTCAAACTTCCTGTAAGCCTTCAAAGTTTGACCAGACTGATGAGAACAACAAATCTGAATCTCTAGGAGAGGGTGAAGGAAAAGAAGATGGTGGGGAAAAAAAGACATTTATGATGGAGATCATCGTTAAGGGTGTAGACTTGATTAAGGAGCCCTATGGTGTGTGAATGAGGATGCCTACTTGGAATACCAGCTACCCAAACATTGCTGGGCATGCCACCACCTCAATTTGGTGTCCTCTTCAAAAACAAGGCTTGTACCCAGCGGAATGCGCTACGGCCCTCTCTCCGCAATTTTGTTACAATGTTGTACCCCAATGCTGCAAAGACAATAAACTACTATCCGATCATACAAGCGTGTGTCAAGGTCTAGGTTTGCCAAATGCTCCAGCCTGTGGAACAAAAGTTCAAGATAAATCAAGTAAAAGACCACTGCAAATGTAAGCTGATAATTCCACCTATTGCTACTAGGTGGAATTCACTTTTCAACAGAGTAAAAACAGAGAGATTGGTGAAAATAATAATACAACAAGAGGAAGGAGCTCTTGCAGCTGTCTGAACTGAACACATCTAAATGCGTGTTTATTTTAGCTTTCAGTTAATTGAGACATCAACAGTAGATTTTCAGGTATTTAAGTAACATGGTTAATTAATCAGTAGATTTAAGAAGCATGGTTTTATACTTGTACACAATGTTAGGCTGGACCAAGGACAGCTAGCAGAGGCCACAGGTGAGAGCGGTTGGAACTGTAACGAGGCAGCACAGGTGTGGCCGGTTCTGTCAAGCAATCAATAAAAGCTCTGGAAGCCAGAGAGAAGGGCTGGCTGCTGGAAGCCTTGAACAGAAATAAGGAATCAGGAAGAGCCTAAGAGAAAGACAACCTGAAGACTGTCTTTGTTAGATAAAAGTGACTTCAGTTAGCCAATCAACCCCTCAGTGTTGAAGTTCACAATATGCACTATTCTTATATACCTCAAAATGTTTATTATAAATAGAATAGAATAGAATAGAATGCCTTTATTGTCATTGCGACACAAGGTTACAACGAAATTAGGAATACTACTCCGTTTGGTGCAATATAGGAAAAAAGAAACACACAAAAAAAAAGAGATGTAAAAGAAAAATGTGCATTGTGTAAGATAAAAAAAATAAATAGTATATGTAGTATAAAGTATGTAAAATATAAAATTAAAGCAAACGTTTCCAAAACACAATAAGTTTCAAAAAGACATATTGACAAATGTAAACAATAAACAGGGTAAACAATCGACAGAGTAAACAGTATATGGAAAAGCAAACTTTGCAATTCCACGGAGGGGGTAAAGTGGCAAGTGCCGTTGGTGAATTGCACGGTGAAGAAAGTGACTTTCAGTGCAGTAGTCAGTGTTCTAGCTTCACTTGTTGTTCAGAGGGTGAATAGCTCTGGGGAAGAAACTGTCCCTAAATGTGATTTGTAGCAATACAACTCTTTTTAAAAGTCTCAGATAACAATATTTTTCATTTGTTTATATGAATTTCACCATTTGGGTTCTTTTATACAAGTTTACTTCAGTGGAACTTGCATTCCTTGCAGAATATGCAAAGACTCTGAAACCAGTTGCTAAAGGAATGGCTGTTCTTCAGGCAGAAAGCAGTGTGCAGAGTGTGGGATTGTTGGTCCCCACCATAACTCTACTAAGGACCAAGCTCCAGCTCCTTCAAGTCACCACCATATTCTGTCGACCTTTTTGATTGATGCTTAAACGACGCTTAGGCTAGATTCTTGCAGATTGAGAGCGTATAGCTGCAAACATTCTAGTTCTGAAATGTTAAACTTGTGGGACAAGTGCTGAAAACGTTCTCAAACTTGGTTGGCATCTCACTTCTCAAATTCCTGTAATCTGTGTAATTTCTATGTTGACAGTGAAGTTAGTTTGTGTCACTAAATGTGGTTTTAAACCGTCACTCACAGACTATTAAATTGACAATTGCAATAATACTACTACTACTAATAATAGAAATGTTATTTATCTGTGTTAAATATCAAAAATATCAAGTTTTTTTCTTTGTTTTGGTGTAAAGAAGCACAAGAACATTAGGAACATATTTAATTTTAATGAACTATGCTTTCACAAAACATTCCAAGAATTACCTCATCATTCCTTACAAATGTGCAATTTACCTTTATCATTCACATTTAGGCATTGAAACTTATGCCACTGATTGTACAAAGGCATACAACTTAAATTGGTAGTGAAAAATATAGTATTGCACTTGAGGCTTTTAAAGAAATGAATTTTAAACCACTTATATAAAATATATATTAAATTTCTGCATACACCTTACAAACTAAGCAGAGTGATATTAAATGTGCAATGAAGAAAGTCAAATTCGTAAACTTCATAAATGAAACATGCAATATTTAAACAGTGTTTAAGCCTTAAATGCTGTTTGCATTTACACTCTTTATCTATCTTCCTCTGTTTGGAACATTTTGATTAATGATGTTGTAGCGATAGGTAACGGATAACACCTGTTTTCCGTTCTGTCCGTCTCAGTGATACAGCGTTCTACTCCAATCGAAACAGTGCGCAAAATTTTTAATTTTTTTTCCCCCACTTTCAAACAATTCGGCGGGCCTGATCGAACCTCCTTGTATATAATCCTCCAAATATATTGTCAAAATATCTAAAATAAAAGGCAATTTATCATTTAAAAAAAATGTTTTCTCCCACATGCTCCTGTAAATGTCTGCGTATGCTGCGGCAAATCACGGAGGCAAAGGGAAGCCACCGCTTCGTCCCCAGGGCAGAACTCCCGACACACAGGAGTCGTACTGAGGGGCAACAAGTATGCCAGTATACCGCTCACCTGGTTCAACTCCAGAATAGAACAGGGTCCAGCCCCTGTTAAGAAGACTGGTCCAGAGTCCAAGCTGTGTGTCGAGGCAAGTCCAACTATATCTAGTCGGAAATGCTCGATCTCGCGCACCAACTCGAGCTCCTTCCCCACCAGAGTGACGTTCCACGTCCCTAGAGCCAGCCTATGTGACCGAGGGTCAAACCGCCAGGGTCCCCAACATCAGCTGCAACCCGTCTTCTCCTTCACCTTACCCCTTTGGCCCCTCCTGCAGGTGGTGAGTCCACTGGAAGGGTGACCCATGTTCCTTGTTCGGGCCAGGCTGTAGAGGGCCCCGATGACCCGCATCTAGGTAAGGGAAACTTGGTCTTCCTGTTTTTCTTCAGAGGGGGGTTTTGAGCCCACTTTGTCTGGCCTCCTCTCCAAGTCCACCGACAACATAGCTCCTAGGTTCACTGTTGTATCTGCATGCCTAAATAATATGCAATTCAATAATGAGAAAAGTTGGTATTCATAGGGACTAGATGCTAATTGAGGTGTACTTATTTTAAAGTGCTACTGACAAATCTAGTTGTGGGTTTTTTGGAGCGAGTGATGGCAAGCTGATGTTGTATTTGATGTTGTATGATGAATATGAAATTAAACAAAAATGAATAAAATGACAAACAAAAGACAAACAGTTTAACTCTAATTAATTGTTCAAAAAGGTCAAGGAACCGAGTGCTGGTGCGTCATGTGTGGCTTCTCCTCTTTCTCTGACTCCTTTTCCAAAAATGCCAAAAACTCTTTTGGCCTTTTTTTTTTTTTTTTTTAGGTGCAAAGGGACCCGCAGATGTACTAGGCTCTTCCTCTTGCAGGTTACTTCTTGGGACCCTCCCTGTCCTCCAGATCCAGGTGGAGTCAAACCAGTGCCTTTGACCATTCCTGAAGTGGTTGTTGCAACTTCATCACATGAGTCTATCACAATTGGAGGCGTAATAGACGGCCTCCCCCCAATTGCCTCATGCATGAGAGCAAACCATGGCCAGGTGGCTGCTGTGATCTCCCCACCATCTCTCCCGGTTCTTGTAGAAGGACAACGGAGCTCCTAAGATTAAATAAAAATATTTTTGAGTAAACAGGCAAGATAAAACAACCCAAAAAAAAACGGGTGGTAATTTTCCCCCATACCTTATATTTTCTTTTTAGATTGTCCCACTTCTTGGAAATTTGGGTTGGTGTCACTACACCATCCAAATCAATCCTGTGAATAACATTTCTATAACAAACACAAAGTGTAGCAGTATTATTATAAATAACAACTCACTGCATTTACTAAATAAGAGTGAAGACAAAGCATATAAGTCCACAATTACTGCAATATATCTCACATCCAGGCTTTTTTTTTTTTTTGCAGTGTTCTGCTTTCCAGTGAAGTCTGGGTCCAATTCAATGCGGGCTTTGAGCTTCTCCGTCTCACCACTAACTAAATACACGGTGTGTACAATACAGTCGATGTCTGTTAATGAATAAAGACACATTCTTGTAATAATGAGTAAACCATGCAATAAACCATTAAACTAAAGACACGTAAACAAACATTATTCAAACAGGGCTGTAAACACTGGACATTGTCATTGCAGGTTATGGTTTGATTTCGTTTAATTTCAAAGTTTTCGCTTAATACTCACATTTGTGTGCGTTTAACTTCTCCATCCTGGTTGGCACAGACGTGAAGAGGTGCAGAGAATTTATACGTGCGTCACGCCAACTCCATACAACATTTCCGCGTAGGATACACCTGTGTATCCTCACTCATAACGCCCCTAACCCTAACCACTCGTAATGGTTATTTAATATTGTATTGAACTATTGTAAGTTACTGTTAATGTCTATGGCTTTACCATGTCATTTTTTAGTTCAGCATTTTTATTTAATTGAAGACAGTTTTTCACTGTGGAAAACACGATTAGAGCTTCCTGTTAAAGCTTGTACTGACTCGGAAACACAAAGTTTGGCCGCCATTTTGAGTGGAGATGCTTTAGCAGACTGGCTTACACTGACACTGATGTCCAAAATGACTATGAACGATGTGTTGCAGTACTGAATGATGTTTTTGAAAAAAAAAAGCTGTTTTTATTGCATTTCTGAACATTTGTAATAGCCAGACCACGCATGCAAACAGAGGTTTACAAGCTAAACATCCGGAACAATGAGCTACAAACTTGTATAGAGCTTTAGCGGTCACCTGTAAGTGGGAACGTGCACAGGACGTCCTTAAACTGCCACCCATGTCTCCTTTCACTTAATCCACCAGCCTCAGAGTCTGTATCTGCTGTGGTGTCAACTATGACTTCAACCACTGATGTTTCTTCTCAGTTGATGACAACTATGAAACAACTTACTTTGAATGTTAAGACTGAGCCAGGAAGTGCACCAGTTAAAACAACAAAGAATGCAGAATTCATGAGTGGCTATAAACTTGATATGTGAGAAATATTGTGAAGTGTTGTTTCTTTGTCTGTTAGTCCACTTCACAATCTGTCATATTGCTCTCAGTATGGGGCACGCGAGTAAGACTGATTCGCTTTTGCATCTTTAGAAGGCCAATGGGAAAATCTGAACTAGCACCATGTTACATTAGTTCCCCAGTGGTCTGGAGTTAGATCTTTCAGAACTTTCAGAAAACTTTATTGGCCAAGTTGCGATGACAACAGGGAATTGAGTTTGACTGAACATAAATATGTAAATAAAAAATAAAAGGAAAGAAACAAGAAAAGGGAAAATAAAAACAATGGCATGAAATAAGGGAAACATAAATAACGTTTTAAGAAGCTGACTCTGTGTCTGGTGGTTCTGGTGCTTATGGCTCTGTGACGCCTGCCAGATGGGAGGAGTTTGAACAGTCTGTGGGCGGGGTGTGTGGGGTCAGCGGTGATGCTGGCGGCTCTTTTCCTGAGTCTGGTCCGGTACAGATGCTCGATCGATGGAAGTTCAGTCCCAATGATCCTCTCTGCTGACCGGACCACCCGCTGCAGTCCGTGTCTGTCCTGTTTGGTGGATGAGCCAAACCACACGGTGATGGAGGTGCAGAGGACAGACTGGATGATGGCCGTGTAGAAGATAATCAGCAGCTCTTGGGGCAGGTTGAACTTCCTGAGCTGTCTGAGTAGGTAAAGCCTCTGGTGAGCCTTCTTGCGGACAGTGTCTATGTGGGCAGACCACTTCAGGTCCCGTGATATTGTGGATCCCAGGAACCTGAATGTGTCCACAGTAGACACTGCGTTGTTGTTGATGGTGAGGGGGTGGGCGGTTCTTCCGAAAGTCCACTGTCATCTCCACAGTCTTGATCGTGTTGAGCTCCAGCTGGTTCTGACTGCACCACTGGACCAGCTGCTCCACTTCCTGCCTGTATGCGGCCTCATCACTCATCACATCTGCCACCCAAGCGGGTTCAAATCCCAATTCAGCTAATTTTAAGCACCCTTGAGCAAGGCACTGACCCCCAACACCACAACTTAAGGTTTAATTTGTGTGTCACTTCACTGAATGGTTAAATGCAGAACATAATTTTGACACGGCCACAGGGTCCCTGGTTCCGGAGACTGACTGCCCTTTGGTGGTGGGGAGTGTGGCACACGAAGTGATTTTTGCACAGCTCATTGCATGTTCACAGTGAGGGCGTGCATGTGGTCGTGTTCCAATGAGATTGTTCTTCTGTTTGCTCAGCGAGCTTGTTGGCCAGGTGAAGCCTTTCAGACTGTGCGCATGTCATGTGTACCTGTGTTAACTTTTGCAAAAGTCGCCAGCCCGAGCCAATTTTGTACCTACACCGGGACCGTTAAACTATTTTGCAGTCCAATAAAACTGCTGGTTATTTTTCACCCATGTCTCCTGTGATGTCAAACGGGCGTGTCTTGTAGTATTGGTTATTCCCTTTGGAAATTCCTCAATGGTACTACACAACTTCATCAAACAAATAATGGTGGCCAACCCTAAGTTTGAATGACAAAAAGCCGATTTCTAATTGCAACCATTGCCAAAGCTTCATGTCACTAGGAGAAACCACCAACTGCAGAACCGCAGAACACAGTCTGAGACTGCGACAGTCTGGGAACGGAAGTGGGCGGAGCAAGATTTGCCTTATTAGGCATTTTGTACTTCCGTGTTTGCAATTTGTAAAGTTTTGACCGCACGTTAATAAAATTATAATCAGGCATTCTTGTTAAACTATTTAATTGTAAAGATTTACTTCCTTTGTCTGAATATGTATATACACATATTGCGAACAAATATTAAAGTCTTTTGTGTGTGTATTTGTATAAAATCAGAGTTAACAATTATGCCATCTTTCCAACACATCATTCTACAACTATACACAATTGTTTGTAATTTTAACTTATCCATGTGTTCAGTTGTGATCAATGATTAATAAATGTGAATTATTTAATGATAACAGTAGTAACAACAACAAATATTTCTGAACGTTTTATTTACTACTAATAAAAAAAATAATCTTAAAAAAGATTGATTTTTATAAAGTGTATTCCACCTGTTCCAAATAAATCAAAATCAATAAAGGACTAAAACTCCATGGAGTTTTCATTTACTTCACAATCAAACATAGAGTTAACCCTAAGCTGCCTTTTGTCCCGACATTCCACAAAAAAAAACTTCCATGTCTTCGTGTAAGTGAAATCGAAACATGAAAGGTTCCAAGGCCAGCTGTCGGTCATCACATTCAGCCTGATCGAGCTGAAGAAGAGCCTCCTCCTGGTCCGCCACATTCAGTGTCAGATATGACGGCTCTTCCGCAGGAGCTCTGAATATGTGGCAGTTTTCCCGCAGCCACCCGACTGCAGACAAGAGGTCCTTCACTATCAGTCTCTCCTTCATAAGAGATGATTAGAAAAAAGACTGAATAAGTAACTTGACTAAGTCCTTCTCAGAATTGCTGTCAGTGCCTCAGTAGATACTCGGTAAATTAATAAAATTAAACAATGATAGTTTATTTCACACGGTAATTCAAGTACATTTCAAGTAACTGTAATTAAATTGCCTAATAATAAACAGTAATCCGTTACATTGCTTTTTCAGTGTAAAAGTATTGTAATTACAGTAATACTGAAAACGATCAATAACAAAAGTCGGTTTATTCACTTTTTTGGCGTGCACAGAAATGAAAGGCGTTCAACGTCATTTAACAACTTTTTCCTTCCTTTGTTTCCAATTCCTTTTCCACATTTCTTTCATTAAGGAACACGATGACTGTGTTAGACGAGATGTTGTTGTAGAGCTGGTGTGGGATGCGGATCTGTGGAGGCTCGAGCTAAACTGTACAACTCAAAGGTTCCTGTGGAAACGTCAGGGATGCTGCAGTAGACGTGGTTCAGTTCTTCCTGAAGACACATTCACGTGTTTTATATATGACGGAAAACACAGGTGAATATTAAATGCATGTTAAGCAGGAAGATCCCACCTCAATTCCTGCCGAGTCTTTTTTATCACTATTTGGTCCTGACACAATTGATAAAGACCTGTCACGTTAAATCAATTCTGAAATAGTTTTCTATTTAATTCATTATTTAAACTATTGAGCGTGAAATAAAAATGGTAAATAATACTCAACTTGCCTTTTTTGGGAGAGATTGTCATGCTGCTAAAACGTTAAAAAAATATATTTTTTTATTTAAATTAAAAAAAAAAATTAAAATACAAGAAAACATGCAGTGCTTTGTTATCGCCCGCTCACCTTTTCTTGATGGACTTCCATCCTGCAGAGCGTGAGTTTGTTGTTAATTACGCTTTTAATGTTTGAATCTGATGCCGTTTAAACCTACTTTTAATGAGCAGACAGATGCTGAACAGGCCGGTCAGGACGACACTGCCCCCGGTGGCCAGAAGTGCCGTTACAACCAATATACCTGTTTAAAAAAACAATCAGTCGAATAAAATCAGACATTGATTAAACAGAAATTCAGTAAGAAATGTGACTCACTTGATATGGAGTTTTCCCCCCAATTTGCGCGTTTGTCCGACAACGCAATGTCAAGAACTTTAAGGTTGAATCGTACAAAGTTATAAATCCTCCACTTTTATAACATCAACTAATAACATAATTAAAAACTAATAATACATAAATTATTCTTATTATATTTACAAATAAAACATCTCTTACCTGTTGGGCTCACGACTGTGGATTGTGAAAGATCTGAAAATAAAAACATGAAAAGGACAACTTCCCAATATTTTCTATTATAAATTAAATTTCAGAAAAATGTAAC
>JABUMW010003423.1:0-12168 GCA_017309775.1 Paedocypris sp. Pulau Singkep
TATTATCTATGGTCAATCATAAATTAATATAAGTTCCGAGTTTGAGTTCTGAGTTATTTTAAAAAGCTTCTCACAGTTTTAACTGTCTCAAAGCACACTAAGTAAATCTTTAAATTAGTTATCACTTTTATTCATTTGATTGTCTTGTTATTGGTGTTAATTAAATGACTATGATTATAACAAATGAGTATTAATATAATTATTACGAATAGTCAAGTAAATGTGAGGATTTCTTAGTTTAAGCGTTTCCAGTGTCCTTGCTTTTGATAAGACTTAGACAGAGACTGGAGACATAGCAGTTTACCGGAATTGGGATTTACGTCAACATCAACTTATCTTGCATTATCTAGATTTTAGTTACTAATCTATGTCTCTTGGAGACACAAGTATAAAACAATTCACAACTTTCAGCCTTGGCCCGGCAGCGTTGACGCAGGCTAGAATATAATAAGAGCTTAATATTAATATTGGAAATAAGATTTAAGTTATTAAATATTAAACATATTCTAACATGTGACGAGATGTATAAACGCGTCAGCAGAATGAAACCGTTGCAGTCCCCGGCTTCACTTGAAAAACATCACTTCACTTGAACCCCCACTGTGTGGAGCGGCTGGAGGTAACTGAGACGCTGGAGCTGGAATCGGAGCCGGTGCGGAGGCGTCGACGGCGGCGGGAGGATTGAGAACGCCGGTGGTGGTAAGTGCGTGACACACCGCTTTCACCAAATCATCGAACGACTCTGCGAAGTTCTGAATAGCTCCGGCGCTTCCAGCCTGCTCCATTCTGTCCTGATCCAGCAATCTGTCACGCTATGGAACAATGGAACACAAACACAGGGGTAAGTGCACAGTGGGTTTAATGACAGACGAGTAACCAAACACAAAACTGAATACGAACACTATGAATGAATGACGAGGAAACGAGGAAACACTCCGGGGAACAGGAACGAGGAAACAAGGAAACAATCCAGGAAACAGGAACGAAGACGAGGACACGAGGAAACAAGCCAACAAGGTGAGTAGGGTCCGAGAGTCTCAGGTTAGTGAAGACGTTGCTGGACACGGGACAGATAACCCTGCACACCTATATACTGGTGTTGATTGGAATCGCCTCCAGCTGTGTGCGTGGGAACTGGGTCAAGGGGCGGAGCCGGGAACGATGACAATTACTCCTTGTCCGTGTTGTTCCTCTTTGCCTGTTTTCTTTTTTTTTTTTTTTTTTACAAACTTTGATTGTAGCCGTTAGCACTATTATACTGGACGGTTTGTCGTCTCTTTTCCGATATTAATTATGTTAATAATTTATGTTAATTGAGTCAATGAAAGAGTATCTGCACGTCTGCCTCCGGAACCATTATTTAAAGCGAAGAAAAAAAGGACACAACAAACACGCACACCACTGCACACTGTAAAAAGTGTCTCATCGGATCAAAGTAAAAATTTTGCGAGTTTACTTTGATTCAACTTAAAATTGTTCATTTGAAAGGAATTAACTATCCACTACTTAGCCAGTGCAAAAAAAAATCCATCTTTGAATCTAATTACTTTTTAAAAATGATTTAAATCTCAAATGATACGTTTTCTTAATTGCTTCTCATCGGAAGGGTTGACCGCCACCATAATATATGCGTCAATTTGCATCTTCGTTGATTGAGGCTTGTTTACTGACGGGTTGAATTTAAATAATAATAATAATGTGTATAAGAGTATCTAACATTATACCATAAATCTGAACAGAACCCATGTGTCTTGACCATTGAAGTGTAATGAGGTGGAGCAACAACTTTTAATCAAATAAGTTGCCTTATAAAAAAAACTCCAATCAGCAGAAAATCTGCTCTATTGGTGTTACGACTCCATCCGGGTCTTCACCATCTCCGGCCGCTCCTTCACTCACCAGCTGCCCATCATCATTACCAGCCCAATCTGCCACACCGGTTCCTCATCAATCACGTTCCCCGGACACTACTTAACCACCAGTCGACTCCTCAGTCATTGTCTGTCATTGTCCACGATCGACTGATCCCGACTCACCCGCACCGACTCACTCACCTTCTTCGTCGTCTCCTTCATACTTCTCTTCATCATCCTCGTCACCATCACCTCGACACCGTCATCTGTGTCCAGTGTTAGTATCTGTCCTTGTATTCCCTTGTTTGTATTAAACGTTCACTGTGCACGAATCCTCTCCCATTTCCGTCTTCTGTTTCTCCCTGACTCACGCTCACTCTCTATCCGAGCGCTGAGTCTAACAGAATGACAGACCGAGAGGAAATGGAGCAGGACGAGGCTGCGGCGCCGTCTCCGAACCCGCCAGCTTCAGTGGACGAGTTGATCGCCGCCACCCGGAGCGTTATTCTCCCGGAAGTCGCGGCAAAGATCCACCAGCAGCTTCCGTCAACATCCGCTGCCGATCAACCACCCCCCACTGTTCCGTCCGCTCCACCTTCCGGATGCAGCCGGGTAGTCCGACCGCCAGCGTTCGACGGCCGAACCGAGGACTGCGACGGATTTATTGCACAGTGCGAGCTCTATTTTCTCGCTAATCCTGCCACATTTGCTAACGAGGCCGCCAAAATCGCCTTTCTGTTTTCCCTCCTGACCGGAACCGCTCGGCAATGGGCAACTCCCCTTTGGACTACGCAGTCTGCGCGTGTAACCAACGCGGTGGCGTTTTTCGCTGCTTTACGCCAGGCCTTTGGAGGGACGAGTTCGACGCTGGCGGTCCCAGATCATCTCCTCACGTTGAGGCAGGGCGCTCGGTCGGTGAGTGAATATGCACGGGAGTTTCACGCGCTAGCTAATGCTACGGATTGGACTGACTCCGCGCTTATTGCCGCTTATCGACGCGGTCTGGACTCAAAGATCCGAGCCGCCCTCGTTGTATTCTCGGAAGCACTGGGTCTTGAAGGATTTATCGAGAAGTCTCTCCATGTAGCCCAGCAGTTAGCATTTGAAAAGCCCACTTATCCCGTGCGCCGCCCTCCCGCTACGCCTGACGACACAACTGTTGAACGGATGGAGATCGACAACTGCCATCTCACTCCCGCCGAGCGCTCTCGCCGGATCCAGCTGGGACTCTGTTTGTACTGCGCCGGTTCTGGCCATCAGCGCCCGGATTGCCCCGTGCGTCCTCCCCAAAAACCGGTATGTGCTCAGCATCTCCATACTAATGTGTCGTCGCCTCTAATGATGTCTGTGACTATTTCCTCTTCTTCTTCTTCCCGGTTCCCAGTCAAAGCATTAGTGGACTCCGGTTCAGCTGGAAACTTCATCAGCCCTCACTTATTGAAACGGTTACATTTGAAAGCTTATATAAGTGACACTGCTTATCACATCCACACCATCCAAGGCAAACCACTGTTCGACGGTCAGATCCAATCTCAATCCCCCATGCTCACCCTCCGAGTGGGTCTCCTCCACTCGGAGAAGATTCAATTTATGGTGTTACCTGAATCGGCCGTAGAGCTAGTATTAGGGATCCCATGGCTCCGGCTTCACCAACCTCACATCAACTGGGCCACCGGGGAGGTCCTCCAGTGGGGCCCGCTGTGTCAGAACCGGTGCGTAAAAACCTTCATTCTTCGTCCCGCAGTAGCTCTCCGGATGCCTTCCATCTGCGCTGTGGGGACTACCAGCTGTGATCCTCGGCTCCCTCCTCAGTACTCCCAGTATGGGGATCTGTTCAACCCCCGTTCGGCTACCAGGCTGCCTCCCCACCGGTCCTACGACTGTGCCGTCGAGCTGCTGCCGGGTGCCAAACTCCCGCATGGTAAAATCTATCTTCTGTCTCTCCCTGAACAGGCAGCCATGTGGGCCTACATCCAGGAAAGTCTCGGCCAGGGGTTCATTCGTCCCTCGACCTCTCCAGCCGCCTCCAGTTTTTTCTTCGTGGCCAAGAAGCACGGAGGACTGCGGCCGTGTATTGACTACCGCCAGCTGAATGAGGGAACCCGCAAGTTTCGCTACCCCCTGCCGCTTGTGCCTACCACCTTGGAACAGCTACGAGGTGCCAACATTTTCACCAAGCTCGATCTTCGCAACGCATATAACCTCATCCGCATAAAGAAGGGCGACGAATGGAAGACGGCCTTCATCACTCCGGAGGGTCATTACGAATATTTAGTGATGCCCTTCGGGCTCTCCAACGCTCCTTCGGTCTTCCAGTCGTTCATGAACGAGATCTTCCGGGATTTCCTCAACCAGTTCCTCCTGATCTATTTGGATGATTTTCTGATTTTTTCTCCAGACCCTGTCACCCACGTCCGGCACGTCTCTGCGGTCTTCGAGCGCCTTCGACAACACAACCTCTTCCTGAAACTGGAGAAGTGTGAGTTCCACGTGACTTCCACGCGTTTCCTGGGCTACGTCATATCCCCGCGCCAGGTGCAAATGGACAGCGAGAAGGTGCAAGCCGTCCGAGATTGGCCCAAACGAAGTTTCCATTCACTGTACTCACGGATCACAAGAACTTGCAATACCTGAAAGAGGCAAAACGTCTCAACTCGCGGCAAGCCAGGTGGGCCATATTCTTTGCTCGTTTCCGCTTCACAGTTTCTTTTCGTCCAGGTTCACAGAATGGAAAAGCAGATGCCCTCTCTCGAATGGGAGAGCCCATCGATGCTCCCTGCAAGGCTGATGGGACTGTTCTCCCCAAGAGTCTTCTGGTGAGCCCGATTCAATGGAGCCTGGATTCTCAGATCCGTGATGTAGCTTACTCTGAATCACGCCCACATGGCTGCCCACCGGACCGTCAATATGTCCCTATTGGGTCCCTATATGTCCCAATATTCCGTCAACCCCTGGTCGAGGCAACGCACAACTCTCGTGGATCTGGGCACCCTGGCACCTCGCGTACCCTCTCGCTCATACGCCCTCGCTACTGGTGGCCCTCCATGACCTGGGACATTGAGACCTTTGTGCGAGGATGCGAGTCCTGTGCACAAACCAACGTACCTCGTGCCCTTCCACAAGGAGAACTGATGCCCCTGCCAATCCCGATTCGGCCGTGGTCCCACGTGGCCGTCGATTTTGTAACTGATCTCCCCAGATCCGATGGATGCACCTGTGTCTTCGTCGTGGTGGATCGATTCTCGAAAGCCTGCAAACTGATCCCGCTCAAAGGTCTTCCATCAGCGATGTCGGCCGCTGAGGTACTGTTCCAACAGGTGTTTCGAAACCATGGCATCCCAGAGGACATAGTTTCTGATCGAGGTCCGCAGTTTATCTCCCGGGTCTGGAGGGCCTTCTTCCACCGTCTGGGAGTTACCATCAGCTTGACTTCGGGCTACCACCCACAATCAAATGGCCAGGCTGAGAGGAAGATACAGGAAGTAAGCCGTTACCTTCGGTCTTACTGTGCCAAGGACCAACACTCCTGGTGTCGTTTCCTTCCTGGGCCGAGTATGCCCAAAACTCCCTTCGTCAAGAGAGCACAGGTATCACTCCCTTCCAGTGTGTGCTAGGTTATCAACCTCCCTTCTTCCCTCTGTCATCAGAACCATCTTCCATCCCTTCCGTCGACACCTGGTTTAAAGCGAGCGAGAGGGTATGGGGCTCAGCTCATCGCCACCTTCAGCAGACCAGTCGGAGAGCTCCACATCAGGCCAACCGGAGACGCAGGACGGCACCATTATTTCGTCCAGGGCAGAAGGTTTGGTTGGCCACCCGTAACATCCGCCTCCGACTGCCATGTAAAAAGCTGAGCCCACGGTACATCGGTCCATTCCGCATCATCCGCCAAATCAACCACGTCACTTACCGGCTTCAGCTACCATCGCTCTACCGTATCAACCCCTCTTTTCATGTATCCCACCTGAAACCCTATCACTCACCTGTAATGTCGTCTCCTCCAGGTCCGGATGATGGTGAAACCACTCCCCCTCCAGCGGTCACGGCGGACGACGTGGTGTATACATCCACCAAATCCTGGACTCACGGCGCCGAGGGTCTACTATTCAATACTTGGTGGACTGGGAAGGTTTGAGTCCGGAAGAGAGATCCTGGGTCAAGCGACAGGACGTTCCGGATCAAGACTTGTTGACTAGATTCCATGCTGACCACCCTGAGAAACCAGCACCTCGGCCTCGCGGCCGCCCCCGCCGTCGATCCCGGGATCACGCGTCAAGAGCCGCTGGGGGAGGGGAGAGTAATGTTACGACTCCATCCGGGTCTTCACCATCTCCGGCCGCTCCTTCACTCACCAGCTGCCCATCATCATTACCAGCCCAATCTGCCACACCGGTTCCTCATCAATCATGTTCCCCGGACACTACTTAACCACCAGTCGACTCCTCAGTCATTGTCTGTCATTGTCCACGATCGTCTGATCCCGACTCACCCGCACGGACTCACTCACCTTCTTCGTCGTCTCCTTCATACTTCTCTTCATCATCCTCGTCACCATCGTCATCGTCCCGTCATCTGTGTCCAGTGTTAGTATCTGTCCTTGTATTCCCTTGTTTGTATTAAACGTTCACTGTGCACGAATCCTCTCCCATTTCCGTCTTCTGTTTCTCCCTGACTCACGCTCACTCTCTATCCGAGCGCTGAGTCTAACAATTGGTCCATTTAACAGACAGGCAGCAACGGCGCCTCCCATTATGGGAAATGTAAACAGGTAAAAAATGCAAATAACGAGACACATTGATGGTTGTGTACATAATTACCTTATTAAAATGGAAGACACATTCTTTTTCAGCATTTCGTTTTACAAAATGTTACATTGTCAGAAACATAAAAGGGTAACATTTTGTAGGAATTCGCAATTGTGTGACATTCTGTACATTCCGTAATTACCAACTTCTGCCTGAGCATGTACCATGGTAAGAGTGTTATAAGGAGTGAGAAAACGAGTAAAGATAACGTTGCTTTGTGGTAATCGTCAATACTGGTGGCACAAGCAAATCACAAAAAATAAAATTATATGGAGACGTGCACGTGTTACAATCTTGTGAAGAACAAGTGAAGCCGAGACCGCAGTCTAACAAAAAAAAAACACAATTTGTACAGGGATATTCAAACCTGAAAACCTAGCAAACACACAGCACATTAACCGATGACCTGCATCTTTGCTGACGTTGTTGTTTTTTACAGCGGTTACGGTCACTTACAGTAAAACCAGTTTCAGTGTGTTGTTGTCGTCATCCGCTCAGACAAACTGGTGAGACGCGTTTCGTTGAGTTTCGCAGGTGAAGCGAGACAAAATGTGCGTGTGGATTCACACTGCTGACAAATCCTTTTCTTGCATTCAATCTGGAAAATCAACTCACAAGCAAAAAGATTCGTATATTTACAATGTATTTACAAATTGTCTTCCTTGTCACGTTCCCTTGTACGTCACACAATCATTTATTTGATGAACCGTTTGCTTACGATTCCATTTTGTCAATAAAATCAATAAAATACTGTGATAATCGTGCCCCGAGATGGGCCAAGGGAAAGTGGTAGGATCCTTGGAACATGATGCAAAAAATGTATTTAGAAAAAAAACTTTCCAAAACCCCCCCCCCACAAATTGTACACCATCCCCTTCTACCCAAAATGGAATCATCCTCAAACCTATAAAATGGCCGACAGAAAGACCACGCCTCTCTCTGCCCAAACACAAAAGAACTGGTAAGTCTGCTATAAGTCTATTTGCTAATAAAAGGCTTTAAACCAAAATGTATGCGTTTTCTTTCCTGCAGTGATATGACAAATGAAATGTTTGACTGTAATAAAGCAATGAAGAGTAAACATGTCAAACATTGACCTGCTGCTGTGATGATGACTCTCGTCATCACAAATACAATAAAAATAGGGCTAAGATCAAACTGAATAAAATACAAAATATAAAAATACGTAAAGGGAGAAAAATGCCTCTGACAAATAAAAAAAGATGCGAAAATTCCAAGTTTTTGGAAAACACCAGAAATTCCAGAGAATGTGGTGTGAGCGGAAGAGTTCAGATCCTCCTCTGGATTACTAACCCTTTCTGAATGATGGACCTTCTCTGAATAAAGCACTACACGGTTTAGCTCCTCTATGTCTCAGTGAGCTCATCTACAAGCCTACACGACTCCTGCGCTCTCAAAACTCCGAATAGCTTATAATACCGCAAATCTTCTAAACCCACACACACACACACACAAAGAGAATAAACACACAATTCAAATGCACAAATCAAAAGCTGCTGGTGTGGGATAAGGGGAGATATATATAACTAAAACACAAAAACGGTAAAAATGCTAAATATATAGTACAGCTGTAGGACGGGTGGAGGGAATTAAAGTGTCTCAATAGAATAACTCTATAAAAAATAAAGTGCCCAATAAAAACGAAAAAAAAAAAAACACAAAATACAAGACCAAAAATGAAAAGTGACCAAGAAAAATAAAATATATTGGTGGAACTAGAAACCAGTGTTGGGAGTAACGCGTTACAAAAGTAACATATTACACTAATATATTACTTTTTGCTGTAACGCGGTAGTGTAACTTATTACTTTTAGTACTTTTAATATATTACTCGTTACATGCAAGTAACGGTTGCGTTACATCAAATCTTTCACTTTCAAGACAGTAAATCAAACATTTAATATTTCCTGTTCGCAAATAGACGCGTAAGTCATTCGTTCCGCCTTTCGCTGGTGGAGCGTTGTATTTTGTAACGCTCTGAGTTCGAGGTGTTCAGTGATTGGCTCTGAGCTTGAGGTGTGCAGTGATTGGCTCTGAGTTCGAGGTGTTCAGTGATTGGCTCTGAGTTCGAGGTGTGCAGTGATTGGCTCTGAGCTCAAGGTGTGCAGTGATTGGCTCTGAGCTCGAGGTGTGCTCTGAGTGATTGGCTGTGCTCTGAGCTAGCGGCTGACGGCTGTGGCTCTGATTAGCGGCTGTGCACGGGCCTGTCGCGCACTCGCGGCACATTTGAACATTTAATAAACAACAGCCGGTGGAACATTCGCGAGATGGTCTTATGCGCATTGTTTCAGTTTTGTAAAAAAACAAGAACATTGTGGTGAAATGCAACCGCTGAATTGTCGGCATCAAAAAACAGCTATTTAAAAAAACACCTCAAACTGTCATCCGCTCGACCTGAAGAGAAAGAAAACAGCAGCGACAGTCTCCTCAGCACTTTATGACCAGAAAGCAGGACAGTATTGTGCGGTGAGTCATTCAAAATGAATAAAACGCACTGAAGTTTACATACTCCTGTTGTGTCTGATATCAGATATACCCAAGTTATTCACTGATGTTGTAGGAAAATCGCTTTGTCTACCATACTTTTAACACTTATTAATGTTAATTATTAGTGTTGACAAGCGTCTTTTCCCCAGACATCCGGGCGGATTTTATAAATTCACGATAATGTCCGGTTTTCCCTATTCTTCAAACGACTAATACTCGGATGTGGGCTAATATACGTAGGTTCACAACCCGTGCTTTAAATGATATGAGAAAGTAAAATTTTAGAATGAAATTGCGCGTATCGTTTTGAAACAATGGGTCGACTTTTTTCTTGTATTATTATTTTTTCAAAAAAACAATCACATTTTTAGAAACATTTTTCATTATTCAAAAAAGTCTGACTAAAATAGTTACCTATTATGTTTTTACTGATTTTTCTTAAGTTAAGTGATTATTTTAACTAAGTTATAGTTTAGCAACATTGAAGCACATTAAAGCATGTTCATCAGCCTCCGAGAAGCCTGTCTGAATTTGTCTCGAGGTCGCGCTGCTTGTCCTCTTTTTTTGGAAATCAAAATATATGGTCACCCTACAATTATAGATTATGTATATTGATATTTGTAGCTTGGATAGGCCACAGTCATTACGCTACATAACTCTATGTCTTTCACTGGTTGTAACATAAATTACTGTACAAGTAAAAGGTACATTTTGTTATGTTAGGACGTTAATTTCTACTTCTGTAGTTATTTTGGTGAAAGTAACTTAAAAGTAATACAAAAGTAACGTAATATATTACATTTCTGAGACAGTAATTGTCACGGGAGGTAGTCCACGGACCCACATTCAACAGTTCAGAGTCAAGGGAGATCGGGTTCAAGGCTTTAATCGTGGTCGTTCGGGCAAGGTCAAAATACAGGCGTTCGGGGCAATGAGGGTAAAGCGAGAGAATAGTCAGACAGGCAAAAATCCGGCAGCTGGAAATCCAAACACTCCAAAATCGGCAGGCGGGAAAACGAGGTCGAGAAAACAAGGCAAAGTCAAAAAGCGGTCTAGACTAGGCAAGGGAAACGCTGGGATGACTGACGTGAAAACGCACAGACAAACTGGCAACGAGACAAGGACTAAACAAGGCTTAAATACATTACATGATTGAACAATAAACAAGGAACACCTGGTTGCTAAGACAACCGACGGGAACACAGAACATGAAACATGGCGGCGCGCTGAGACGCATATCAAAACAAGAGTCCGGGGAAAAAACACATAAAAGTCTGTGATATCAGCCGTCGGAATCCGTGACAGTAATATTGTAATGTAACTTATTACTTTTTACAAACAGTAATAAGTAATATGTAACATATTACAATTTGGAAGTAACTTGCCCAACACTGCTAGAAACGTGCAAAAAAAAAAAAAAGCGAATAATGTGGGTCAGCTTGACAGTAGGACAGTAGGTGCTATAAAAAAAAATTAATAATAAATAAATAATTAAAATTAATAATTATTATTTTTATTATTATTGCCGTGTCCCGAACCAGAAAGTGATGTTTCCCGTCAGGATGCTCCCAATGGTGCAGGTGTAAAATTTCCGGGCATTTCTTGGGCATAAAATTGCACAAGTTTGTTTATTTCCATCGAGAACAATCGTGATTTGATTACTCACTGACACAAACATGAGTCCAGAACTTGATCTTTTCTGAGTCTCAATCTGAATAGAACAGAATTCTCTCGGCTTACGTTTCCTGGACGTTTCGTCTAGACATGCAAATTTAATATTGTAACTAGTGCTGTCAAATGATTAAATTTTTTAACTAGTTAATCGTACTTCCCCAACCAAAATAATCTCAATTAACAGTGATTAATCACAAATAATAACAATAAGTTAATATTAATAATTCTTTAGTATTAACAATTATTAATAACATGAACAAGTATAGAATTTTGTAATATTGAATATTGAAGTGTAAAATGTAAATTAAACTTAACGCAAAATAAACACTTGTTTAAATACTGTTAATATATTGTTTTGACTAAAGAAAACAATGGGTAAGCTGGTCACAATAATTAAAAAAGAAATAAGTCATTGTTTTTTTGTGAAAAAGAGACAACAGATATGTATTTGTATATTTGTGTGGCAAAAGTATGGCACTGATGAGTCTAGCTGAAAACGCCGATCACACATGTTTATCTAAAGGAACAAAAGTGCGACATATGATCTGTGCGCATCAGTCGTCTGAGAGACTGCGAATAATTGAATTGCGCCCTATTCTTTCTATAGGTGCACTGTGATTTCAGCTTTGCAAAAAAAACTGTACAAATAATACTGAATGGCTTTGAAGTGAAACTCAAAAACTGGGGAAAAAAAAAAAAAGGAAATACCGGAAAAACCGGAATTCGAAAATCATTCAAATCAAATCAAATCAAATCACTTTTATTGTCACATCACCCCAGCGTGGGAGCTGTGGTGAGTGAAAAACTTAGGTGCAAACTCCAATAGTGCAATGTACGGTACAAACAAGACAAGGACAAGTAACAAGGAACAAGTAGCAGTGCAAAAAGTATAAAAAAGTAAAAAAAAATACCAGTGTTTATATATTATATATTAAATATATTAAAGGTAAGGTGCAGCAGTGCACCACTATAACAATTTAGAGGTTTTGCAGTACAGTGTGTGTTGTTATACACTAGCTGTGTTCAGCATCCTGACAGTCCGTGGGAAAAAGCTGTCTCTCTGTGGGCTGGTGCGTGCTCCAATGCTGCGGTAGCGTCGACCCGAGGGCAGCACAGAGAACAGTCCGTGCACAATGATGTGTTTAAGCCCAGAGACTGGAGCTTGGAGATGAGCTTGGCAGGGACTATGGTGTTGAATGCAGAGCTGTAATCAACAAACAGCATTCTCACATAAGTGTTGTTCTTGTCCAGGTGGGAGAGAGCAGTGTGGAGGGTGAAGGCGATGGCATCGTCAGTGGAGCGGTTGCTCCTGTAGGCAAACTGCAGTG
>MU204203.1:21032-41189 GCA_017309775.1 Paedocypris sp. Pulau Singkep
GAATGTCCATTACCTGGATGTGCATCGGTGGGATGACAGTAGACTGTCGCCGGCGAAAATCCACCACCATCTCCTTAGTTTTCCCTGCGTTGATCAGGAGGTGGTTCTGCCGACACCAGTCCACAAAGTCCTGAGTGAGTCCTCTGTACTCAGCATCGTTATCTCCTGTGATCAACCCAACAATTGCTGAGTCATCAGAGAACTTCTGCAGAACACAGCCGTCCGTGTTGTGTCTGAAGTCTGAGGTGTAGAGGGTGAAGAGGAAAGGAGCCAGTACAGTCCCCTGTGGAGCCCCCACACTGCAGCTCAGAGTTTCAGACACACAGTCCTTGGCTCTCACAAACTGTGGTCTGTTTGACAGATAGTCCATGATCCACTCCGTCAGATAGAGGTCCACACCAGCCTCCTCCAGTTTGTGTTCCAGAAGCACCGGCTGGATGGTGTTGAAGGCGCTGGAGAAATCAAAAAACATGATCCTCACGCTACTGTCTGGCTTCTCAAGGTGAGAAAGAGCTTGATGCAGAAGGAAGATGACGGCGTCCTCCACTCCCATGCCATGTCTGTAGGCAAACTGCAGTGGGTCGAGGTAGGTTCCCACAGCAGATCTGAGGTGACCCAGGACTAGTCTCTGCAGTGTCTTCATTAGATGGGACGTGAGAGCCACCGGTCTGAAGCTGTTGGGGTCTTTGGCCTGCGGTGTCTTAGGCACTGGTACCACGCAGGAGGTCTTCCAGAGCTGTGGGACCTTCCTCAGCTTGAGGCTCAGATTGAAGACTTGTTCCAGGACTTCACACAGTTCATCTGCGCAGGACTTGAGGAGTCTGGAGCTGATGCCATCTGGTCCAGCTGCTTTCCTACTGTTGATTCTTTTAAGCTGGTGAGTAGAGGGTCTTGATGGGCTGGTTCTGCAGGAGGTCCTGATGGTGTTGAAAGCAGCTGCTGCGGGGGGGGGGGGCTGCTTGGTCGAATCGATTAAAGTGATGGTTCAGGTCAGTGGCCTAGTTCATGTCCCCCTCCACCTGAGGGTGCGGTGCTTTAAAGCCAGAGATGGTTTTCAGGCTTTTCCACACTTCCCTGGTGTTGTTTCGCTGAAGCTGCTTCTCCATCTTCCTCCTGTATCTGGCCTTCCCCTCTCGAATTTTCCTCCTCAGCTCCTTCTATTCACGCCTGAGTTGTTCCCTGTTCCCGGATCTGAACGCTCTCTTCTTCTCCTTTAAGAGGACTTTAATCTCAGAGGTGACCCACGGCTTGTTATTAGCGAAATGCCGTACCACTCTGGATGGAACAGTGTTTTCACAGGAGAATTTAATGTATTCAGTGATACAGTCTGTGATGGCATTAATGTCCTCCCCGTGTGGGTCACAGAGCTCCGTCCACACAGTGGTGCTGAAACAGTCACTGAGAGCCTCCTCACTCTCTGGTGTCCACCTCTTCACTGTGAGAGACACCACCGGCTGCCTGTGCACCGCAGGTTTATACACGAGCAGAAGATGCAAGATGTTGTGATCAGCTCTGCCCAGCGGCGGGAGAGAGAACACGCTGTAGGCCTCTTTGGTGTTAGCGTAAAATAAGTCCAGTATTTTATTGTCTCTGGTGGAACAGGTGACATACTGGGTGAATGTAGGTAGAGCAGCTGAGGGCGGAGCGTGGTTAAAGTCCCCAGAGATCAGGAAGAAAGCCTGTGGATGCTGTGTCTGCAGCCCACTGGTGACAGAGAGCAGGGTCTCAGAAGCTGCGTTGGCATTAGCCGAGGGAGGGACGTACACAGCGATTATTATCTCTCGGCAGGTAGACTGGTCTCATGCCCACCGCTAGCAGCTCAATGTCTCTGTTGCACAACTGTTTTTTAATAGTGCAGTGTCTCGGATTTCACCATCTTAAGTTTACGAACACAGCCAGGCCCCCTCCCTTCGTCTTACCGCTCTCTTGCGTTCTGTCCGCTCGTATCAGATGAAAGTTATCCAGAGACAGTAGAATCCGGGATGATGGGAGTTAGCCAGGTCTCCGTGAACAGAAGATCGCTGCTTGTTTTATATTCAAAATAAGTTTTATATATTTTTTATTGATGCCGCGTGAGCGCCGCAAGCTCGTCCATTTTGTTGGAAAGCGATCTTACAATTCCCATGACGACGGAAGGGAGAGCCGGTCTAAAGCGTCTTGTTTTTTCCCGACGTTGTCGTCCAGCGCGCCGTCCACGGCGAGTCTTCACGAGTAGCTCAGCGGGGATATCATGTCTGTGGCCGTGAAGAGAAGCCGCTTTGCGCAGCTCCAACAGCCGCTCCGTTGTGTAAACCAAAATGCGCGTTTCCACTCCGAGGCACATTTCCTCTTAAAATCAGCAAAAACTAGCGAAAAAAACTATGTACAAACGACAAAAATAACTTAATTTTACGAAATAATAAACAATTGAATGAAAAATCCTTAAGTAAAACATGTAAAGTATTAAATACAAACTTAGAACGTAAGAGCTGTTGTGACAAGCTGCCAGCTCGACCGGCGCCATGGTAACACAATCTAAATATAGAATCTGCAATATTTAAGTTTAATTGTTTGTTAAATAATAGTTATATGTTATGTTATTGACTTTCTGTATATATCTTTTTATTATAGCTCTTACGGTGTCGTGAGGGTGTTGTGTATAAGAAGAAAATAAAAGACAACATCATTGCACACATCAGTGGAAGAGAGACGTCCTTATTTATTCAACCGGGCTGCTACACATGTATTTATTGCAAGTCCGGCAGTTTTGTGTTTCCTTTTCAAAGAAAAAAGTTTCATTTAAAGTTGTGTCAATAAAGTTTGTTAAAATCTCTCTTTCTTTCTCTCTCTCTTTCAGACTCTCTCTCTGATTCTCTCTCTCTGTCTCTCTCTCTGTCTCTCTCTCTCTCTGTTTCTCTCTTTCTCTCTCGCTTACGTTTTGGTCAGTGCATCATGTAACTCGGATAAAGAACTGCATCATGGCAGCATCCGGTTTTTTCAGTGCAGTCGCAATGGTTCCGGAGAAGAACACCTGTTTCTGTGAAGCCTCAACATTTTCATGCCATTGCGTGAAGGGCACAAGCTTAACATGAGCAGCGCATTTGCATGTGCCACACCCAAGCAGCAAATGCAGCAGTCATGTTCATCTGACGACGCCAGCCACAAACTCCACACACTCCACACAAACACAGCACAACGCAACACAACTTTTGCACAAACAGGACTTTTCTAAGCTCTCTTAGGAAAAAAACTTGTCTGCATATACAGGGTGTTCTTTTTCTTCCGGGTTTGTGGAGGAGCAGAAGCCACTAGGATTACTGCAGAGATCCAACAAAGAGCTGTTATAAAGGATTGAAGAGCAAAACATACGTCAGATTCACTGACAGACGTCAAAGTGAAGGTAAACACGCTTTATACAAATAAGGTGTAGAAAATGGCAACATTCAAACTGAATTCTTTTTCCCAAGGAAACTTTCTAACAAAAATTAGTTTCATGCTCATTTTTAACATCAGAACAAAATAGTACACTTCGGATTAAGTAAAAACTGTCAGTTTATTGAAATACTGTAAATGATGCAGAAATAAAGAGTATTCAAAGATAAAATAAAAAAGCTACAGTAGTATGGCTGATTAACTTATAGAAAATGTTTTTTCCACACCTTTTTTCTTTACTTTGTCAATTATTTGGTTTAAAAGTTGATGATGTTTGATGTTAGAAAGTTGTTTGGAAATGAGGATTGTCTTTTTTCCCCCTGTAAAGTAAGTCATTGATTTATTAGAAACCTGCAGCTAAAACGTCTTTTGTGATTGGCTGCCATTAGATTTACATAACGGACGTAGTCTATGAATGGTATATAACAGCAGCAAATAAGTGAAAGATAATTCTGGTTCACTGAAGGCTCAAGAAGCCTTGAATATGACAATTGATTTGACCGAATCCAGATTCACTTGAGGTTTGTCATATTTGCTGTGTGGTATAAATAAGGTATTTTGAAACAGATTCCCACACTCTAATCATCCAATGGATTATTTAAACAAAAAGAAAACGAACTACTCAACTAATGTAAAGTGTAGATGACTTGTAAAAATACAGTATATGTACTAGGAAGTGTGGAACTCACTTCAGCCAGAAAGGGTTGTTTTTCTGTAAATTCTTTATAGTATGTTTCAGGTGATGTGGCTTTATAATTAACAAAGATTGTTTTTCGAAAGTTTTTAACAAAAAAACGTATTGTGGTTTTTCTAAGAAGAGAAAAAAGCTGTTGACCTTTTTTCTGGTTGAAGATTTAAATATATGTTATGAACGTGTATCCTAATAGTTAGTGTGAAATCTAAACATTGACACTAATTTGTTAACAACTTCACATAATTTTTTTTTGTAATTTGTGTATGTTGGACAAACTCAAATATGCTCTCAGTAAATGTTCTTTGACAAATATTCATATAAATGGGCATTAAATGTAAATGTACTAACAAATGATGAAAAATGTTATGGGGTCAAAAGACAAACCACACTTAAACATGGTTTGTTTCTATCCTCACATAAAAGGTGAGGATAGCGAATTGTGTTGGTGCACAATTTATTCTTTACAGAATAAAAAAAAAAGGAAACCTTTTCCAGGGTTTTTAACACACATTGTAAAACTAATAATTCAATGCAGACATCATCAAAATGATTGTGTTAAACATTTTTCTATTTCTAGCATCAACCATGACGCTGACTGGAGCAGTGGTGACTGTGCTGATCTCTGCAGTGATGTTTGCTCAAGGTGGAGTAACAATAGCAGTAGGAGCAGCAGCTGCAGTATTTACTCTACTCTTACTGTGGAGAATAGAACCAAACACTGTTCAAACTGAAGCACTAAGAACAAAAGAGAAATTACCATCTACTGAAAATCAATCAACATCATCATCAGAAAAAACACAATCAACATTAACTGAAGAAAGACACAGAGATTCATCATGTGAAGTCTTGGTAAATGTTCCCTTTCATCATCAGTTCACTTAGAGATCTGTCTGTTAACTGACAATGCGATATCGCATGGTCCCGATTTAATGCCTCAAACTCTTACAACATTCAAGTTCACGACTGCATGAATTTGCATGTCACATTTAAACCTGATCTTGAAATGTACCTGAAATCTCCGGAAATAGCAAAACTCCCTGAGTACGTCGGCGAGAGTTTTTTGCTAAGAGAGCTTGTAAACGTTGAAACGTCTTTTTAAAGATGGAGTCACGTTTATGCAAATCTACGGATTGCCATAAGTGGCTGCCTCCATCGAATAAGCACGAGCGCTGTGTTCGCTGCTTAGGTGTGGGTAGGTAGGGAGGTATATACTTTATTATTCCATGAGGGAAATTCTTGTTCACAGCAGCATACACGTTGTGGATACAATAGCACACTACTAATAACAAAAGACATATTGCACCTAAACATACATATTGCACACTTATTGCACACAGCACTTGTAAAACTTTTAGGCCTTGAAGATAATATATTATGTGAGTCGAAGAGTTTTATGGATTGGGGCAGAAACGATCTCCTAAACCTGTCCATATTACAGGGCAGAGACAGCAGTCTGTAAGCACATGCAAAAGCGGCGCTCGTGTTGACCTCATGTTTGATGTGTGAAAACATGCCGATAGTGACGTTGCATAGGAGACGGGATTTCCTTGGGGAAAATCTATCTACAGCCTCAGGATCCTCCCTAGGCGACGATTGAGACGCCGCGGTTTCTCTGGGTTTCTTGTAGGATATTTGTGGGACGATAGGGTAGATGCTGAACTCGATCTGGTCTCCTTTTTTGATGCTTTGCTGGATTCATCCGGCGATGATTGGTCGCTTGAGTTGCCTTTGGAGGACGACTCCCACTTGGTGTTGGAGGACATGATCGTGGCGTCTGCAGAGACGACGGCACGATCACGATCCTTCAGTCAAAGTCAGTCAAGTCAAAGTCAGCTTTATTGTCAATTTGCCATATGTACAGTGCATACATACAGAAAATTGAAATTTCGTTCCTCTCAGTCCGTAGATACAAACAGATGACATTTCAACATAAAAAATTACAAGTACTAAAAGTAAGGTGTCATGGTAATAAAGTGACGTTTGCGTTTGCATTTCTATGTAACAGGTAAAGTGACTTGTGAAGAATGGCAGACGATAGTGCAATCAAAGTCAGTGCAATTTTAGGGAGTAGTGCAAGTCCTTATAAGATGGTTGTATGTTGAGGTAGTAGGATGCGGAGGGGGGGTCAGGTGCATGGGGCGGAGGAGGGGAGAGGGGGCAGAGCCGGGAGGGAGTTCAGCATCCTAACAGCTTGATGACAGAAGCTGTCCTTCAGTCTGCTGGTCCTGGCCTGAAGACTGCGCAGTCTTCTCCTTGATGGCATCAGACTGAAGAGGCTGTGTGACGGGTGGGTGGGGTCACCAGCAATGCTGAGGGCTTTGCGGGTGAGGCGGGTGTAGTAGATGTCCTGGAGGGAGGGGAGAGGGACACCAACGATCTTCTCAGCTGCTCTCACTATGCGCTGAAGTGTCTTACGGCACGACGCATTGCAGGCGCCGTACCATACAGTGATGCAGCTGGTCAGAATGCTCTCGATGGTGCCCCTGTAGAAGAAGCACATGATGGGAGCTGGGGCTCTGGCTCTTCTTAGTTTGCGGAGAAAGTAGAGTCGCTGCTGTGCTTTCTTGGTCAGTGCTGTGGTGTTGGCAGTCCAGGAGAGATGTGCACACCCAGGAACTTAGTGCTACTCACTCTTTCCACGGTCGCACCGTTGATGGTTAGAGGAGCATGCTGAGAGTGCACTCTCCTGAAGTCAACCACAATCTCTTTCGTCTTCTCCACGTTCAGAGAGAGATTGTTGTCACCACACCACCTGGCCAGGCGGCTCACCTCACTTCTGTAGTCTGTCTCATCACGGTTTCTGATGAGTCCAACCACAGTCGTGTCATCTGCAAACTTGATGAAGAGGTTGCTGTTGTGTGTCGGTGTGCAGTCGTGGGTCAGCAGAGTAAAGAGGAGGGGGCTTAGCACACATCCATGAGGGGCCCCCGTATTCAGAGTGATTCTGCTGGACGTGTTACTGCCGACCCGTACTGCCTGGGGTCTCCCGGTCAGGAAGTCCAACAGCCAGTTACACAGCGATGTATCGAGTCCCAGCTGAGAGAGTTTGTAAGTAAGTTGTTGAGGGATGATTGTATTGAATGCTGAACTAAAATCTATGAACAGCATTCTGACGTATGAGTCTTTATTGTCCAGGTGTGTGAGTGCTGGGTGGAGAGCAGAGGCGATGGCATCATCGGTCGAGTGGTTTGACCGATATGCAAATTGGAAGGGGTCCAGGGAGGGTGGAAGGGCAGACTTGATATGGTGCATGACTAGTCGCTCAAAGCACTTCATGAGGATGGGAGTAAGTGTGACTGGGCGATAGTCATTGAAGCAGGATGGAGATGTTTTTTTTGGAACCGTTGATTGTAGTAGCTTTGAAGCATGTGGGAACAACAGCCTGGCTCAGTGAGATGTTAAAGATGTCCGTAAAGACATCAGTGAGTTCAGTGACTTCAATCCGTTTGCGGATATGCAAGATCAGGTCACAAGGAAGATCGGCTTGCAGACGGATCCTACGCCTCAGCCGGTTTACTCGCAGTTGGTGACGCATGATTCGACCACTCGGCCACTCGGCCGGAAACTCCGCTGGTCCCCTTCTCTACATGAGCAGCTGACCAAGATGTGGCAAGCCCCACTGGTGGCACGCTCACATTTTGGCAGTGACTCACTCCTCACTTGCCCTATGAGCGGTCCTTCCCGGGGCTACTTTGACATTCCCTATACGGAGAGTGCTAATGCGACTTACATGTGTCCCAAGCGAATTGCTGCCTTGAGGGACCGTCCAAGGCTTCTGACCAAAGCAGCGCGCTTTTTGCAAGCTTTGAATGCTAAAGGTTACACGTTCAATGGTCAAACCGCCTCCGCGATTCACGCACTGTCGAATATTGCCGTTTACCAAGCACAGAGCCTGTATGAACTCAGGGGAAGCTGCGCCCCTCGATCTAGTCCAAGAAGTGCCTGCAACAACCGACCTCATCCTGCCGGCGGTGAAGGTTGCGGCGTGCACTATGGGGTCGTAAATGGCAACTCAGGTGGTTCAGGCCCTCCCAGACAAGCCAAGCACAGAGAGGAACCAGTTCCTTAATGCCCATCTCTTGCTCGGGCCTCTTCGGCGATACGGTGGACCAGTTATCTAAACTGTTCAGCACCAGACTCAGGCTATTTCTCACATCTTGTCAAGGCCCGTGGTGAAAGCAGCCCAAGCTGAACATCGTCGGCTCAGTGACTGTGGCTGAGACCAGACTTCTGACACCAACTCCGCCACAGCATCTCAGTTGACCAGTCAGCCTCAGGATTGGTTCGCCGCTATAGACATTCACGATGCATAGTTTCGTACCTCGATTCTGCCTCGACACTAACCGTTTCTATGCTTTGATTTTGAAGGCAGAGCATTTCAGACCTTGCTCTGGCATCCACGACCAGACCTATGGAACATCCATGTCTGGCCGCTGAACGGACGCCTCGTTAGACGAACTGCCATTGTCAGTACAGGACACTATGGCTCAGGCCCATGGACCGTCTACCAGGCGGCTGTACACGCTGAAAAGGCAGACGTTCATCACCTGGTGCCTCCAGAAAGTGAAAACCCATTGAGTTGCCCCGTCAGGACGATTCTCTCGTTTCTCCAGCATAAACTCAAAGAGAGCCTGGCACCTTTTACTCTGAGAGTCTATGTGGCCGCGATCTCCGCCACCCATGACCTCACTGAGGGGAAGACAGTTGGCCGGCACATCCTGACGATTACCGGATTTTTCGGCATATCAGACGCACAGGCATTTAAGACGCACCCAATTTTAAAGGAGGAAAATCTAGAAAAAAAAAGATTCTGAACCAAATACTGTAAAATATTTTATATCAACTGTATAAAAGTTAATAGCAGTTTAAGAACAATTGTATGCCAAACATGTAACATGAAGAGTAATAATACCCAGTAACATTGCCACCCATATAGTAAGAATAGCGAGTAACACTGCCCACTATGTTAGGATCGACGAGCAGAGGGCGTGATGACGTCAGCGCGCACCGCCGGGTGTACTAAGATGGCTGTTGGATCTGGAGCTTTTCCCCTGAGTTTTGGGGAAGAAAAAGTGTGTCTTATACGGCGACAAATACGGTAGGTGCTTGAAAGGTGCTCCCCCGACCCCGGCGTAGGATCTGAGCTTGCTTTTGAGCCACTTGAGACAGCAAGTGACTAAGAGCCGCTAAGAGACTGCTACTCTTAGCGCTGGCCTCAACAAAACAGGTCGGGGACCTAGAGGCGTTCTTTGCAGATCCTCAGTGCTTAACCTTTGGCCCTGGTGACTAGCACATAGTGCTGAGACCCAGGTGGGGTTGCGTGCCCAAAGTGCCCACTATCCTGTTCAGGGATCAAGTAGTGATCTGTCTGCTATGATGGTCAGCAGAAGGGAAATGCCGTCACCAAGAAGAGGCTCTCACACGGGATTGTTGAAGCAATTCAGATTGCTTATCATGTCCGTAAGCTGCCTTGCCCGCTAGATGTGAGAGCTCACTCCACCAGAAGCATGACTTCATCGTACGCGATGTCGAGAGGAGTCTCTCTGGCAGACATGTAGAGCTGCTGGCTGGGCTACACCCAACACCTTCATCCGATTCTACGAATTGGATAAGATGTCGGTATCCACGCCGATACTCTCTGCAGTGCAGGACAATACCGACATGGTGTAGGCCTGCCGAGCAAACCCCAGCCTATGGGGCCAGTCTCCGTTTTCAGCCAGGTGAAGGCACTACCAGTCTGCTCAGCACACTAGGGCATCTCAGCGGCGAAGGGCCAAGATCCCTGTGTGCCCCAGCCTCTGTTCCCTCATGCTAGTGAACAGGTGTAAGGAGGCATCCCCCGGTGCCATTGGTTCAAGACTAGTTCCTTAATTCTGGCAAGTTTTTTCTCCACAAGGGCAATACACTCGACGAGTAGGACGCCTGAGTTTCCCTTAGGGATAAGGTCAAGTAGTAGGCATCCGCTCTCCTCCCTCTCCCGGGCCTCATTCTGTTCACGACAGAAACTGGGTTTTTCTTGATGGGTTTGCGTTTTTTGGTAACTCCACGTGCACCACAAACAAACTCAATCAACCCTGGCGAGGGTCCCCCCCAGCCAACAGATTCCTTGGTTGCCCCTACGAAGGTGAGTGCTATTACCTTTCAGGCTAGGCCCACCTCTAGATGCTGTGGAATATCCACCGGCTGCTCCTCGGTCACATGCGGCAGAGGGATATTTTTGATTGGATGCTGCCCAGGATTTTGCCTGTTGTATCATCTCATCGTCAAGTAACTGAGAGACGTCGAAGTGAACTGACGATGAAAGGGAACGTCTTTGGTTACTTGCGTGACCTCTGTTCCCTGAATTGTCAGGGAACAAGACGTTTCTATCCGCTGCCAGATTCAGGATTGCTGCTGTAAGTCTGCGTTGGCACGACAGGCTACAATCATCAAAGGATGCTATGCATAAATACCACTTGATCAGATTCAAAGGTGACATGCAGATTCATGCAGCCATTAACTTGAACGTTCATTGGCCTGTTGTAAGAGTTTGAAGCATCGAATTGGGACCGTCCAATATCCCATCATTAGTTAACTGGCAGACATCTTGTTCCCTGACAATTCAGGGAATAGAGGTTACACAAGTAACCATAGACACTCCATTTGTATTTAACAATGTTTAATGTTACATGTTACTGATGAACATTAAACTTTAGCATAACCCTAAAGTAACTAAACAAACAAACAAACCTAAAAAAGTACAGCATCGTATTACATTAAATAATGTAATAATTGTGGGCTTTTTTTTTTTTAGAAGCAAAAGAGTACATTTGGAAGTTTTGGAATTTTGGACCGGCGAGGTCCAAACCCTCAAGACAAAGGAAATGAAGTTGAACATCTTCTTCACAGACTTCATCTTAACTACCAAAAGAAACTAGCTCCTTTGGAGGTTCTCCAGATAACGAGACTATCACTGCAGTCCTGCAAGTCTTGTTATGAAGAAGAACTCATTTCAATGTTCCTACAACAGCTGCTGATGATGAACTACAGATCCAGACACATTCACATCAGTAACACGCAGCATCACAAGACAAAAATCAGTTCTGACACGTCTAAAGACATGAAGGATTTTTTTACTGCAATGACTCAGATGAATCAAGAAACAAGTGATTCTGAGAGTGTTCACCCAATGGACGTCCAGATGGCAACGTTCCACTGCGCTGATGTTTTTCTCCAGAAGCTGATGGTGGCCAAACTCTCTCAGTGTCAGTACGCGCTGCCGCTGCTCATTCCTCATCCAGTCACTCGACAGATCCAGTTTCCACTCTGGTCATTCAGACAAATCCATAAGAGCTGGAAGACAAACACTGGTGGTGAGATCATTTCTCAAAACCAGCCAATCTACAAATCACAAACGCCAATGGTCTTCTTCTTCAGATTGGGCTCAGAGTCTGCAGAAAGATACTCAAAGTCCCAGATAATCAACAGTCTGATCAACGAGAAGCACAACACCTTCTTCCACAGGAACTGTCCAGGTAGCATAAGCACCAGAAGACTGATGGATGGAGTGGTGGAGATCGCCTGGTTCTGCCCTTCGGCGAAGGAAACAGATCATTTCACAGAATGTATTGCATTTTGCAACCTTCACGGAGATGCAGGAGACAGTCCAAGACAGCTAGAGATCCTCTCTCAGGCATCTTCAGTCAATGTCCTACTTTTAACTCGACCACAGGAGAAGGACCGAAATTCAGTCTGCATCAAGCAGCTGTTCAGTGACACAAAACCACTTATTTGTTTGTTCACGAAGGACCCCTCAACTGTCAGGGAAACTAACAAAGGAAAATTCAAGATTGGCTTAAAAAACAGAAATCAATCTGATGTGTCTGAAGATCTCAGGAAAGTCATAAATGAATGTTTGTCAGCAGACACAAAAAAAATGTTCAGAGTAGAAGACTTGACCACAGATTCGGACATCAGAGTGGATGAGGATCATGTTGAGGAATGTAGATCAGGAAAAGAAGCAGCTAAATCTTTGATGAAGCTCTTGGAGAATAAATGTATAACTGTAGTTAAGGAATCATTCTTGCCCTGTCAGGGGAAACTCTGGCATCAGTGGAGTGAGAAGAACAAGGAGCTTCACCGACCTCAAACTTCAGATTTAGAAATAGAAAATAGCATAAAACAATCAGAAATGAAAAAAATCCGTGAACTGCAGAATGAATGTTCCACCAGTGAATTCATTCAGTCTTTTATTAAGGTGATGAAATCAGACACAGAGAATAAAAGGTTCTTTCTCATTTGGCTCAGAATCCTTATGGACGACTATACTTCTGCTGACCTGTTGAAACTACAGCTTGAATACAACAAAAAATGGTCAGAAGTTACAGATTCAAAAGAGAAAAGTGAAGGTCTGCCAGATAAGCAAACTGAACTTGAGAAGATCTCAGAACAACTTCAGGCGGCCACCTTTGGAGTGGAGCACATCATGAGAGAGATCGGTCAGATCTATGAGTCATGCGCGTCTTTGAAGAAAGGAAGGAAAGACCTGCCATGTCATTTTTCTCATCTTCCCAAATTTGCAGCTGAGATTATGGCCTCTGGGTTTCCTCTGGAGCTCATGGATGGAGATGCAGCTCACGTCCCAATTACCTGGATATCTGCTGTTCTGGATGCTCTCACACAGAGACTAGGAGACCAGAGAATCTTTGTGCTCTCGGTTTTGGGGATTCAGAGTTCTGGAAAGTCCACCCTGCTCAATGCCATGTTTGGTCTCCAGTTCTCCGTCAGTGCTGGTAGATGCACCAGAGGAGCTTTCATGCAGCTTGTTCCAGTCTCAGATGAGATGAAGACACAACTGGAGACAGACTATATTCTGGTGGTGGATACCGAGGGGCTTCGTGCTCTGGAATTGGCTGGAAGACAGATGAGGAATCACGACAATGAATTGGCTACATTTGTTGTCGGTATTGGCAATCTGACCCTGATCAACATCTTCGGAGAAAATCCTGCTGAGATGCAGGACATTCTTCAAATTATTGTTCAGGCCTTTTTGAGGATGAAGAAAGTCAGACTATCTCCCAGTTGTTTGTTTGTCCATCAGAATGTTTCAGACGTCACGGCAGGAGACAAGAACACAGAAGGAAGACGGCGACTACTGGAGACGCTAGATGAGATGACGAAACTCTGTGCCAAAGAAGGAGCTTTCAATGTAGAAACCTTCAGTGACGTCATCAGGTTTGACATCCGTCATGATGTGAAGTATTTCGCTCAGCTCTGGGAGGGTAGTCCACCATTAGCACCTCCAAACCCAAGCTACTGTGAGAACATTCAACAGCTGAAGACAACAATCCTCAAACGTCTGCCAGAATCACAGAAAATCATGCTGTCAGACCTGAAAGATCGTATCAATGATCTCTGGGAGGCTTTACTGAATGAAGGATTTGTCTTTAGCTTCAGAAATACTCTAGAGATCTCAGCCTACAGAAAACTTGAGACCAAATATAGCCAGTGGTCCTGGGACCTCCGCAGTGCCATGATGGAAGCTGAAAGTAAACTCTACAATAAAATAGAAAATGGAGTGATTCATGAGGTCGAGGAAACGGATCTGTACCAACATCTGGATGAAACAAGTGTAGCTGTGGAGAAATCAATGTCAGAGTTCTTTGAGACAGACAAAGACAAACATTTGCTTATTCAGTGGAAATCGTCATTTGAGATCAAAATCAAAGAGCTTCAGCAAAACATTGTGAAATCAACTAACAAGAGGCTGCTGACAATTCTCCAGCAGAGAGAAGTGAAGAAAAAGATTGACTCTAAGAGAACACAGCATGAGAACGCTCTGTTTGAAAAAAGCAAAGAACTTGCCTTAAAATTCAAAGACAAGGCTAATGACAACGAAACACTGAAGGACGAGTTTGACTTGTTCTGGGATGAAAGTGTGAAGAAGATCATTAGAGACACTCCCAGAATCACAGACATTAATGTTATTGGAGATGTCAGACAGATTTTGAGAGAGAACTATTCAGGACAAACACGCGTGGAACAGCTTCATAATAAGTACAGTGACTTGTCTACTGTTAAATCTTTCTATAATTATGTCACCTTCACACAGTCCACAGAGAAAGGATTGGTAGATAAGGTTTATAATGTGTGTAAAAAAGTGGTCACGTATCTAACTGTGGATTATGAAGGACAAATAAAATCACTGGTCACAGATATTAAGCATGAAACAGAAAAAATGATTCAGTCGTGGAACATCTCAAAGATCGGCTACAACAGCAGCTACATGCAACAGATCATACGACACATCCAGACTCAAGTAGAAACGTTTCAAACACGTGTGTCAAACTATAAGTTCACAGATGAATTTTTCATTGATCTTGTATTGACTATCACTAATGACATAAACAACACCATCACTGAGCAGCACCAGAAGTTCAGGGAAGCCAATGATCCTGTGAAATATATAGAAGAGAAGAAGGACGAGTATTACAGTGTTTTTCAAAAATACTGTCATGGAGCAACATCGACAGCCATTGTAGGAGGGATTGTGTGTCAGAAACTGAAAGAACCGATAGAACAGAGTGTGTATAAAAAAACAGCCAGAGAACTGGCGGATGAGGTGAGAAGCAACTGTCCATCACTGAGTGGAAACAGAACAAACCTGGAGAAACACATTCTGACGGATTTGGCAACAGAAAATAACTTTCCAATATATATGAAATACATTGAGAATCCCAGAGATCACGTAAAAGATTACATCAAAAAAATAGTCATATGGTACATTGTCAACAATTTCAAGAATTCTGTTTTGTCTAAACTGAAGAACAACATCTTTTTGCTTCAGGAGAAGATCATCACAGCAGCTCAACAATCCAGTAACGAAACGAGGGAGAAGAAGGGACACGTCAGTTTGTGGCTGAAAAGCTTCACAGAGAAGATCTCAGAGGTTGTGGTGTTTTCTGAGAAAGATCTCAGTGGAGTGAATCTTGAAGATGTGGATGATATCTGCCTCCTTAAGGATGTGATTAAGGAAGACTTGTGTGCTGTGATATCTGACATCAGCAGCAGATTCACAGTGAATTATTTTAAGGAAAAGCTGCAGCTTCAGGACCAACCAGACGAGATTCTGATCAATCACTTGTGTCAGTGCTGCTGGGCTCAGTGTCCCTTCTGTGGCGTCATCTGCACAAACACCATTGAAAACCATGATGAAGATCACAATGCTCCTTTTCACAGAGTAGTTGGAATAAAAGGCTGGCATTTCAGAGGAACAACAAACCTGTCAGTTAATATCTGCACATCAGCAGTAGCAAGTAGTACAGAATCCTTTCAGCCTGATAGTTCTGACAAATCAGTTTTCTATTACAACTACAGAAGTGCAGGAGAACCGTATTGCAGCTGGAACATCTCGCCTGACCTCTCTGAACTGCCCTACTGGAAGTGGTTTGTCTGCAGGTTTCAGAAGAACATTCATTCACACTACAAAAAGACATTTAAAAACTCTGGAAAGATTCCAAAAGAATGGAGAGTGATTTCAAGAGATGAAGCTGTTAGCAGTTTGAAGAAATACTTTAAATAATAAAACTGAAACATTCTGAAAAATAAAAAAGCAACACAGCAATTATAGAATATCAAAAACAAAGCTTTATTCAATAATTCGTTATTTTTAATTCGCTTTGTTGGAATTAGATTGTAAAAGGAAAAGGTTTTGTAGAGATGAGCATCTCCTCTACTCGTTCAATACATCCACATACTCGTCCTCACCTGCCTTCAACACTTCTCATGTCTTCTAGATTGTAGAATGTTAAAGTACCTTCTTAAGCCTCATGCTCTTTGGTCTGTTCTTCTCAGCGCCCCCTAGTGGCACACAGGAGATGAACACAAACATGTATGGAAATTATAATAATTTATATTACAGTCTAAACATTTTCCAGTGCTTTAGAAATGTGCATATTATTTCCACTTTCTTTAAGACTGGTTAAGACATATACTGTTTTGTATATTGTTTTCTCAGCTGAATAAACTTTTTTTCGTGCAAATGATTCTCAGTTTTTCTCACAGAAACTTAACGGACATCAAACTACTACTACAGAGACCTTTTCTGTGTCACCAAATCGTGACACCCAGTCGCCCCAGGATATCACAGGGGTTTTTTTTTTTTATTTATTGTTGCGGCCAAATGTCGCGAAATTTTTCATAAAGTTGTGGGAAAAGTGGCGATTTCTTTAAAGCCCCCAAAGTTCTGGCAAAATTTGTTTTATTTGCTCATCAGAATAAAGTGCAAAGGCTATTTTTAAATTTTGGCAATCCATGGGCAAAAAGTACAAGCCCATTTATTTTCACTTCAACATTGCCCAGTTTAAACCAGTGTGAACTAACTGGATATTTATCCAGCATAAAACAAAGTGCAAATGTTGTTTTCAGCTCTGACAATTAATGTACATAACAGAAGTTTTCTTCTTGCGCATTAAACAATCAGTCATGTTCTGCCTTCTTAGCAGTCCCGCCCATAAATATGACCTACCGGAGTTAAAAATTGTTGCATTAACTTATAATTATCTTATTATCATTATTCAGACATATTTGGTTTAGAGAAATTATCAACTTGTGCATATATACACATGCGCATAGTTTGTGATAGATAGAATGGGTAGAAAAAATAACAGAACACATATTTCGTTTATTCAGTCCCATAAGACACATAATTCAGTCCAGTGGCGCATAGAGCGAGGTAGGAAAAAATGATTTATTTAAATGTTTATTTGATCAAAATAAACAACATTTATATCTGAAACAAATCGTTAGTTCAACAGTGAAGTGTGTCATTAGTCTTGAAAAAACGCGGCACTGGTTCCGTTAATACTCTATTATTCATTTATTGTGAGATCAAAGGAAATACTTTTAATAAGAATGTATTAAGAATAAATAATATATTTTTATAAAAAGGTTTTATGGGTTGAGAATAGTTGTCGTTTAATGCAATCGTTTTTCCAAATGTTAATAAATCTCTTCCTGACTTTTTGAATTCGCGGTAAATTCGCGGTGATTGGATGAAGTTGCGATCGCAAATTAATCCTGGAGTGACTGAATAGAGATAATACACAATGAACAGAAGGGGGCGCTGATGCGACAGAAATGGATGCAAACTGCCGTTAAACAGCCAATGAAGGAGACGAAGGAAGTTTGAGAAGCCGCGCTGAATCTGCACCGTCTCTTCTGAATCACCGGCGGAACTTTACTGAGTTTGACCTCGTGACGCTGTAAAGATGCGCGCGATTAAAGAGGAAAGAGAAGAAACCGGAGAATATGAAGCGTCCGGAGTCTCCGAGCAACATTCTGAGGAGAAAACAGGTCGCTTTCTTCTTCTATTTCTTCATCTAGTTCTGCTGATCATGTCGGATTCACTCGCTTGCGTGACGTCAGTTCTTCCACATTAGAGTGAGTCGGATTGTGTTTTTGGAAGACATTCGTCTTTTGCCATATGCTCGTGTAAATCTTAATTGTGTGTGTGTGTGTGTGTGTGTGTGCGCGCGCGCATGCGATACGTTACATCACTTGAAACGTGTCTTTCTAATTAGCCCTTCTTATGTTTTCTTCTTCTTCTGACGACAGGTTTATACGGGCACTGACCACAACTGTCACAGGGTTATGAATTGATTTATTTATTCATTATTTATTTTATTTTTTAATCGAAACAGGGTTATGAATGGATTTATACGAAGTAAAAAAAAAACACATAAGAGACTTTATTGTCATTGTTTCACACAACGAAATGTGTTTCGGTAGCTCACTGAGGCCAGCAGCAATGCAATAAACATGGTAAAAATGTAAAAGAAAATAAACTCTATAAATAAATTAAAACAAAGGGGCAACAGTCCTGGGGAAAAACTGTTCTTTAATCTGTTATGAGTGAAACAAAGTCCTGTGTCCTGGATGAGTTGGTGTATTTGATGATGTTGCTAGCGCGCTGCTTCTGTAGGCGGTGAGCATAGACCAGGGGTGCCCACACTTTTTCGGTTCGCGATCTACTTTTCAAATGATCTAGTCAAAGCGATCTACCGTATATATATATATATATATATATATATATATATATATATATCTATTTAGTTTTAATACTTTGTTACTTTAATAAAGATATTATTAAATTATTTTGTCATCAGCTGTAGATGTTTGCTGTATATTGCCATCACCTCACTTTATATATGATTTGTTGAGTGTCATCTTCTGGTTTTAAAGCGCAGTAAACACACACACTTCAGAATAAAATCCTTTTTCAGGTACGAAAATGTCCGAGTTGATAGCAGACTTACTTGAGCGTTGTGTTTGCTCACTCATTCTCTCTGTTTATTGTATGTTTTTTTTTAAACTCGACTAGCGCCCGACTCATAGGTAACAAGCGCACGTGACCGCTGCCGCGCACGGAACTCCGCCCCACGCGAGCACGCGCACAGCTGACAGAGAGACGCTCGTCGGAAATTAGAGTTTGGCAGAATCGTGTAAATGCTGGATTAAGATTGCGTGTGGGGTAGAATCGCCATCTTTTAAACTCATTTTAGCCGATCTCTTACTCGCAAAGTTGCTAGAGTTTTTAAACTTTTTTTTTTCCTCGACTTTTTTTCCCAATGTCATGCGATCTACTCACACTGCCTTTGCGATCGACGCAACGGGCACCTCTGGCATAGACCATGTCCAGGTTCAGATGTTTTCTACCTGTAACTAACGATTATTTTCTTATCGACTAATTTTCCAGTTATTCTAATGGTTATATTTATGCCCAAACGATTTTTTGTTCATAAAAATTAAATAAACATGCTATTTGGTTTTTAATTTACACTGTATTTTTTTTAAACACAAAGCCCATATGAAACATAATGGGCACAAACACACACACACCTAAACTGATTAAAGATAACTCCGCCCCCCTGTAAAGTGCACTTAAATTCAGCCAACAACAAAGTGACTTAAAAACTAAAGCTTATCTTGTACAAAACCACGGTTCGATAGTTGTGTGAAAGCGTCTCGGAGCGCTTGAACTTGAGCCGCACCAAATGCAAAAACAACTGCGCATTTTGACTAAATTCCGCTGCCGTAATGATACTGCGCTGAGGAATAATCCCGGGAAATGTCTGTGTAACGCTTTGTCCTGAAGTCAAGTGAAACATTTTTTGCAGTCGAATCCGCGCTACACTCTCTGAATATAAATGTGTGTGTGTAATAAACGTTTGTCTCAAGCGATCAATACAAAATAGAGCTGCAACGAGTAGTCGACGCCGTCGACGTAATCGATTACGTAATTACGTCGACGCAAAAAATCGCGCGTCGAGTAGTCGCTTTTTGCTTTCATTTTTTTCAAACATGGCGGCGCGGGAAACTAACGGAGCAGACGATAGCAAATAAGTGGTCTAAAGTGTGGGAAACGGAAATGGATGATCGAGGTCTCTGTCGTTAGGACACATTTTGGCTTCAGGAAGGATGACATAGAACAAAATAAACTTTAAATGATGTTAAATGACGAGAAGGCATTGCTAATCGAACACAGAAAACATAGTAACCGGCGCCCAACTGAACACCGGCGAGGCGCGAGCGCAACTGTAAGTGTCTGTTTAATGTTTCTCCGATGTCTGTTTAATGTGCATTTAAGAGCTGCTGTTTTAGTTAGTGAAAGTTAGGGAAAGACGCGCTCGAGGTTAGATTTGGTCGCGCGCGCAGTGTCCGCGTGTGCGCGTGTGCGCTTAGCTCTCGCTGTCTCTCCCCTGCTCTCTCTTCCATGCGCTCTGTCTCTCTCTCTGTCTGTCTCTCTCTCTCTGTCTCTGTCTCTCTCTCTCTCGCTTTTCATTACTGCAAATCTGTTGTTTACATTGATACGTTTCATATGCAGGAAATACACAGGATACACTATTCATATCTTATTATAAATAATAATAGTTGTTTTAATTAGAAGAGAACTGCTAATTTTTCATGTCAATACGAAATGTATGCACTATGCTTTAATTTCAGTTGTTGATGTTAATTAAATAATCATATAGAAGATCTGCGTTTAGTTAAATTATTTTAAAACTTGATTTGAA